>OX638361.1:29386800-29986800 GCA_951812935.1 Hermaeophaga mercurialis | reverse complement strand
GAAAACCTAAATTTAACGTTGGTGATTATGTACGTATCAGCAAATATAGACGTGTCTTTAAGAAAGGCTACACTCCCAACTGGACGACGGAGGTTTTTAAAGTGAAAAAAATTCAGCTGACCAATCCTAGAACCTACATTTTGGAGGATGAAAAAAATGAAGAGATTCAAGGTGGATTCTATGCGGAAGAGTTGCAAAAGGTGAAATATCCCGATGTTTTCTTAATTGAAAAAATCTTGAAACGAAAAGGAGATCAAATTTTAGTAAAGTGGTTGGGAATGAATGTACAATCTTGGATAAATAAAAATTCAATAGTATAATATGTACTTTTTTAATAAAATATTTTGCATACAATGTGTTTTATTTATACAATGATCTCAATAAACAAGGGTTTATAATTTTTGCGATTTCTTCTATGTGACGTTGAAATCTTACACGGTCACGAGCAGCTTCCTCCCAACATCCTCCTTTTCTGGCTTCCTTGTAAGCAAAACACCATTTGTATAGGGTATGAAATTTGTTCATCGATTCGTTAAAGATAACCTTCTTCATAGTAGTTCTGGATATTGATATAGAACTTCCAACGCTAAACCATAAGTAGTTGGATTGATGTCTTTTATAGGTTCGAGAACTTTGAGCGCTGTCTGCACCATATTGGAGCTGCCTGCGACACTCATTCGTAAAATTGTTAGACAATATGCAAATTTTTGTTCTCGATATAGATCAATGAAATGTTGTATTAACGGTAGCTCGTGTAACGTTAAGCCCATTATGTTGATAATGGTCGCCCACTCCTCTTCGTTGTATATTGCTTTATGTCCTTTGTTGTCGCATATTTTAATACACGGCGCAAAATTCAAATCACGTGATAGACTCACTGCTACATACTTTAGGTTTGATTTTGTATAAAATCGCTTTTCACCCAAAAAAGTGCCTTGTATCATATTTTAGAAAACTAAAAATGTCAGGTTAAACTGTAATGACCCCAGGGTAATGTATCATAGGAATTTTGTATTAAATATCTTTTGTCGTCTGACGAATTTAGACCAATTTTGGTTTGTTTTATGCTGTAGACGTTGTGAGCATAAGAACGAATTGTAGATTGAGAGATAATTTTGTTCGTATTTTTATTTAAACAATCAACATAGTCGTCAAATGTAATTTTAGTTTGTAGGACTCTATTTTTCACACCTTTTGACTTTTTAACTAATTTTTGATATCCAATTTTATAGCTATACATTTTTGATCTTAGACCTACAAAATGTGTAATAATGTTACCGTTCGCTTCATCTTTCATTAAACCCGGCACTTTTTTATTACAAAGTGGTATATTATATGGATTTGTAGGTGAGTAATCACTTGTATCAAAATTGTTAATGTTCTGTTTAATAATTTCATCGTATATATCATGACTATTAATTTGATAAATAAAAGAATCGGTGTCGGTATATAAAATTTTACATCTGTTATTTATTTTAGGCAACATATAATCATAATGAAAATGGTACATACATGTTTTTGATATATCCAACACAGCCATTCCTATATACAATGGTTTGTTAAAATAAAGTTCCGCTTTCCGTAATTCAATAGCCATTAAATCATCATCAAAGATTGTTCGACTTTGAAATCTAGGACTAGCTATTAAATTTTTAGCTCCATATCTCCCCTCCCAACGAGAGACTAATTTTACATTACGATGTTTTCTAACATTTTCCATACATTTACCGTATATTGAATTTACTTTAAGTTTAAAATGATCTTTCTCAAAATTATTTTTAGCTTGAGCTCGAAAATGTGTATTAAGATCTATATAGGGCTTTAACCAAGAAGATTGCTCAAACTGGAGGACTCTATGGATTTTTTTAATTTTTAAACCGTGTGCTACTGCTTGTTTAAGAGCCCTATAATGAATGATATATTTTGATTTATTATACAATGTTGTTAATAGTTTAGGCAACTTTGATCCTGGAGGAACTAAATGTTGGGCGCAAAATGGATAATCTTTATGTAAATCATGTAGTTCAATAGGATATTCAAGGTCCACTTCCAAAATGTAACCTTGGAGAGAATCATCTGGTATTCCAGTAATGTCAATATTTGAATCGACCCATTTAAATTTCCCTTTGGGCAGGGGTTGTGACATTGCCCACCCATATAAATTGTTCACATCTACGTAAAATAAATAGTTGTCTGGTTTTGAAGAATCATAATTAAGCATATATTTATTATTTGCTTCTGAATACCTACATGAACATTGGCTGATACCGCCACGTATTCCGGATTCAACAAATAATATTATGTCAACGTCATTTAAAAGTTCCAATTCACATTTGGTATATTTTAACATACTATCCCAGGAGTAAGAAGGTATTGTTACGTACCAAACTATGTCTAACCCGCTAGTATTATATCCTATATTACGAAAATTTTCAAACACATCTGCAAGTAATAAAATATCCGTTTTCAAATACAAATCTGAATATTGTCCTAAATTTTGTATGGCAAACTTTTCCCAAATAGTTTGAGCGTGTTGGTATCGATCTTCAGTAATGTATTCATCATTTAATTTATTATAAAAATGAGAGGGGTCGGGTAATTTAGTTTCTTTTAGTCTCTCAAAACTATCAATATAATCATAACAAAATACACCTTTTCGAGTTAGCAAATCAAATTGTTCATCCGTGCAGAATCTAAATTGTTCCCTTAAATTGGTTAAATTTACTTTATCTAAAGTTGATGCCAATGTATCTAAAGAGGTGGCCATGAACCTAATTGAATCAATGAATCGAAATTTAATGTCATTACTGAAGTGTTGAGTAAAAGATATATATTTTTCCTTATTGATTGGAATGAGAGTAATTTTACCTAATTTAGCGAGATCTCGAATTATGAAATGACTGTCGTATCCACTTAAATTATGAAAAATAACGGGTACGACAAATTGTTTACGAAATTTTAAGTTGCATGATTCATGAGCAAATCCCCTAAAGTCCCCTGTAAAATGATTATGATCACGAACTATTATATCCTCATTTCTAAACACCTCCTCACAAATATGACATGAATGTGCATTGACTTTTGAAAGTCTTTCTTTCATGGGAACAATATGTTTAAATTTTGATTCAATCACTTCCGAACAATGTGACATTTGATTGGCAAACCATTGCATACAGTTTTCACCGCGGTAACTATTAAAATATGACAAATTATTATCAGAATCACACTTAACGTAATACCCACAACTAAATGCTTTATGCTGTTGATATTTTATTGTACTTTTCTCTAAATTATCCTCAAACGGTTCCAATATTGATTCAAAATCTGCATATATAACAAATGGTGCTCGCTGTTTATTTACAAAATTTTTAAATTTAACTATAGGATATTTAGGAAGAGATATTTTATAATCATTGATTTTTTCACAAAGTTCTGCATGTGTAAGAAGTCGTCCTTCAGAACTAAAATAATTGAGACACCTATCACAAATAAATTTTTTATTTTTATTTTTATTCAATTGAGAACCTATTAACCGCGATAAATTTTTAATATAACAATAGTGATATAGTATATCAACATCTTCCTCTTCAGGTAGAGGATCAAAGTCATTAATTTTTGGAAAATATTTATTTTGAATCAATAATAGATTTACATGTCTATTTTGTTTGCATTGAGTTAGATGTAAAGTAATTACGTTAAATCTCTTTTCAATCAATTCTAATCCGTATACATTCACTGATATTGAATTTAGTTTTTCAAATTTATTAATTTTATCAAACTGCATCGGAGTATCAAGTCCTTCTAAATTTAAAACGTTTGCATAATGCGGATATGAAGAAATCCTTTGTGGTAAACCTGATGGTTGGTATAAGGCAGCAATAATACTCCAATAGAAACAAGATTTATCAAAATTTTTGATATTAATACAAGCTAGTTTTTTTTCTATAGCTAGAGGTAGTTTAATGTAAGAACTCCCATTACCAATTTCTAGTTTATTAACATTAACCTCCAACGATATTATTTGATTTAAAGCCCAACCAGAGTCCTTTTCTTGGAACTCGGAGAGCTTATTTGTTAAAAAATCAAAAACATGATTTATAAACCATTCCTTGAAATCTGTTGTCCTATCAATAACATTATTTTTGGTTTGAAAATATTTCAATTCAACAGTTTCCTTGTCATCCGATTTTTTAACAAATTCCGCACAAAAATTCGTATTTACTTTAACCATTGATAAGTATCCTAGGATACATACAATTTTGGTTGAAAATATGGTAAAAGCATCACGTAAAAACGGTACGACATCTTTGTGCTTTCGATTCATTATTACACCTGTTGTAACCCTATTTTTAAAAATGGATAAGACTTCTTCCCAACAAATAGAATTATCGTCGTCGCCCCCATAAAGTTTATTATAAATTAACTTTAAATGACCTAATTTTGATGTCCAAGCTCTTTTTTTCCCAACATTTAAATTTTTCTTTGACATAACCTGTGTCACTAAATTAATTGCAACTTTAATATGCTTAAGCCAATTAAGTCTCTCTTCCTCAGTAAAATTAGGATACTTTTCAAAAAATTTAGAAGTCAATTTTGTCACGTCTGAGCAAAGTTTGTCTGACATTTTTAACTAACTAGATAAATACCTTGTGCACTATTGATGAAACCATTAACAACAACTGAACTGTGTAAAGTCTGCTCGGATATTTATATTTTAAGAATTATATCTATTCGTGAAATAACTATCGGGTGCAATCGAAATGTTTCCGATTCAAATCAACAAATATATTAAAATAAATTGAGATAAAAAATAATTATTGCGAAAAAATAATTTTTATAGATCAAAAATAGTATAATTAAGATAATGTTCAATAAATAAAACAGAATTTGTTAGACTATGACTTCAATTATTTATTATTGTTCGATTTATGTGGAAATTGACTATACTATAAGCCGACTCTCACTTTCATTAACGTGGTGTTGTTTCTTCCGTACCGGGTGCAATCAAATTATTCCCGTTTCGTTTTTTAACGTATTAATAATTACATACTTTAAAATTCCTAGGCTGAATTTTTTATACTAAAACCATGAATTTTTAAAATCTTGTTTTTTATTTTAAAATATTGTATTTTAATAATTTATGTCTTTCGTTTTTTAACGTATTAATAATTACATATTTTAAAATTCCTAGGCTGAATTTTTTGTACTCTATATAAAACTATTTCCTACTATGAATTCTAATATTCTGTTTTTGTTTTAAATATTGCAAAATTTTTATATTTTCAACCTTTTGATAATTACTATCCTAAAAATTTTCTGAATTTTTTTTGTACTTTCCAAAAAAATAACATAAAATTTCCTAATGAATTCTTATATTCTGTTTTATTGATAAATATTTGAAAATTTTCTAAGTATTTTTTTTTTTACAGATATAAGTTAATAATTTCAAATTGTATTAAAATAAATTTCCTTTCAGAAAATAAAATTTCTAGATTGTTAATTTCATTATACTATAATATTTAAAAGGATATCTGAAAAACTTAGATTTTAACATATTCGTCTTCTGTAAATGCAAAACGTCACTTTACAAAAAAATAACATAAAATTTCCTAATGAATTCTTATAGTCTGTTTTATTTTAAATAATGTATCATATTTTCGAGGTTTTTTACCTGTTTGATAAATATTTGAAAATTTTCTAAGTATTTTTTTACAGATATAATTTAATAATTTCAAATTGTATTAAAATAAATTTTCTTTTAGAAAAATAAAATTTCTAGATTGTTAATTTTCATTATACTATAATATTTAAAAATTCTCTATCAGAAAATTTTTCTAATTTTCTGTGAATTCGGCTATACTATAAGATTTAAAAGGATACCAGATATTTAACCTCGTATTCGATCTTCGGTAAATGTACAGGTGAATGTCTTCTGGTTCGTTATTTATTGTCTGTTTCCTTGTTGTCAAATTATAATTTAAATACTTAAGATTAGTTCTTGAATTTTTATTGTGTTCTAAAATATAGTGAAAATTTCCTAAAACCATGATTCTTATTTTTATTTTAATTGTTAATTTCATACCTAAAAGTTCTTAATTACTTCTACTATTTTGTAGGATTAATTTTGTCATTTTTTATTAAAATAAATTCTGTTTTGATGTTAAAAAATAATTTAAAATAAAATTTCTAGCGTCATATGGAATTTTGTGACGAAAAATTTTAAACAATTACTAATTCTATGAAACTATATTTTTATAATATGAAAGTATCTCTGTTTTTATTTTAAATAATGTATAATTTATTTTTACTTGTTTGATACATATTTGAAAATTTCCTAAGCATTTTTTACAAATATTTTACAGATTTTAAAACGCTAAAAAATAATTTAAAATAAAATTTCTAGCGTCATGTGGAATTTTGTAACGAAAATATTTTAAATAATTACTAATTCTATGAAACTATATTTTTATAATATGAAAGTATCTCTGTTTTTATTTTAAATAATGTATAATTTATTTTTACTTGTTTGATACATATTTGAAAATTTCCTAAGCATTTTTTACAAATATTTTACAGATTTTAAAACGCTAAAAAATAATTTAAAATAAAATTTCTAGCGTCATGTGGAATTTTGTAACGAAAATATTTTAAATAATTACTAATTCTATGAAACTATATTTTTATAATATGAAAGTATCTCTGTTTTTATTTTAAATAATGTATAATTTATTTTTGCTTGTTTGATACATATTTGAAAATTTCCTAAGCATTTTTTTTTTTACAAATATTTTACAGTTTTTAAAAATTTCAAATTATTTGTATTAAAATTCTCCTTCAGAAAATTACTAAAGTTGACTATACTATAGATTTAAAAGGATACCTGTAATTTTTGACCGACTTTAACCTCGCATTCGAAAGATCGTTTAATACCTGCCGCAAAAATCTGGTTTCGTTTTATTCTGATATCCTTATTGCCAAATTATACTTAAGATTAATTCTTGAATTTTTATTGTGCTCTAAAATGAATTAAAAATTTCCTAAAACCATGATTCTTATATTTTATTTTAATTGTTAATTTCATACCTAAAAGTTCTTAATTGCTTCTACTATTTTATAGGAATAATTTTGTAATTTTTTATTAAAATAAATTCTATTTTGACGTTAAAAAATTATTTCAAATAAAATTTCTAGCTAAAATTAGAGGTTAAAAAATATAATAAAATTTTGCATCATATGGAATTTTGTAACGAAATATTTAGAATTACTAATTCTATGAAACTGTGGTGTATATTTTTTAATACAAAAGTGTCTCTGTTTTTATTTTAAATGTGTTTATTTTTACCTGATATTTGAAAATTTCCTAAGCATTTTTTTACACATATAATTTTGCCATTTCAAATTTATTATATTAAAATTCTCTTTCAGAAAAAATAGTGTTAATTTCATACTATAAAATTTAAAGGATATCTGAAAAACTTTTAACTTTGCATTCGAAACGTCTTGTCTGTAAATATGAAGGTTTTTTTACCTGATTTCCTTATAAGCATTTTTTAAATATTTTACAAATTTCAAATTATATTAAAATTCTCTTTCAGAAAATTTCTAGATTTCTTGTTAATTCGACTATACTATAATATTTAAAAAGATATCTGGATATTGACCTGCTTTAACCTTGCATTCGATCTTCTGTCGGTAAATGTGAAAAAAGAATAAAATTTGATTAGGCCTTTGTTAAATTTGAAAAATACATGTTTAAGACCTTGTACTCCCTCTTTGCAAACCACTCTTTGAAAAAAAAAATAACTGGGTATATCAACTGAAGAAGCAGGCTTGTTATTATCAGTACAATGCCAAAAGCCAAAATACTTAGCAATTTTATCATTAGGGGTGCTAAGAAACCCAAAATTGAACATCCTCCGGTAAGTTATTTTTGTTTTAATTTTCATAATCCTATTTTCTATTATTTTTTAATTTTTTAATATTTTACTTATTACATTAATTTTTGTTTCAGTCGTTGGACTTAACTAGTGAAATTCCTGATGATGATGGCTTTGACTTAATGGTCAAAGATATCATCATCAATACCTGTGCCTCCAGTTCTGCAGTTCCAAAGTCGGAGCTGCATGATAACTTAACGAAAGCAACCAATAGGGTCCACCTTTTAATGGATCAAGAAGAAAAATTATTGCGGAGGAGGATGGAGATTGAAAAGAAAAGGATAGAAGTAGAAAAAGAAGCAATAGATGTAGAAGCAAGCTTAAATGTCATCCAGATGGATTTAAAAAAATTGAATAGCCATCTGTGTGACATGTGTAATTAGTTTTTTTGTTTTAATTTTAAGTTTCATATTTAATAAAATAAAAATTTAATATTATTTGTTTATTTTTATTTAAATGTCATCCTTACCAAGAAAGAAAAATTATTGTGGAGAAGAATTGAGGTCGAAAAAGCTCTCATATAGAAGCTAAATGTCATTCAGATGAGTATTAAAAATTGGGGTCATTCAATGCCATATTAATGTAGTATTTATTTTAGTTTATTTTTTAATTTTAAGGTTTATATTTTCTAGAATAAAAATTTAATATTATTTGTTTATTTTTATCTAAATGTCATTCAGATGGGTATTAAAAAATTGGATGACATGTAGTTTATTTTTATGTCATTCCGGTGACCATTAAAAAATTGGGATGACATAGTAGTATTTTAGTTTAATTTTTAATTTTAAGGTTTATAGAATAAAAATATTTGCTTATTTTTATATATCCTTAAAACAAAAGGTTAAGGATCACTAGTTGTTTAAGACTACTTTTCAACTGTCTGTTGAATTTTTGGAACAATAAGGTAGAAATTTGATATAGAAAAATGGACAAAAATTTGAAGTTTTATTTTTCAATTTAATTTTAAGGTTTATATTTTATAGAAAAATCAAAATCTATTTTTATGAAACGGAAATTCAATTTCGTAATACCTTTTTTAAAACACTATTTAAGGATAGATTTTAATAAAAATTTACATAATTACATCATCGTACCTTATTAAAATTAGTTATAAAAAATAATAAGTAAATACATTTTCAAAGAAATGGGAAACTGGTTTACAATGTATGTCTTGTTTTTTTATCTAATCTCTGTAATGTACAAAACATCGTGAACCGCGCTTTAACCTTTTTTTTTTTTGGGAGGGTGTTGTATTTGAAATATTAGTAAATTTAACACATCATGACCCTGGCCTTGGCCGTAGTCGTAGCCTTAGCCTTAGCCTTAGCCTTCGCCTTGGAAGGGTGGTTAACCCCTTGGAAAACCGGTTTTGGTTCTGAAACTCCCTGTGTTTACCTACTTACATGCTTGATTTGTTATTATAATTATTCGAACCAATCGACATGTACGTAAAAACTGTCGTAATTGAAGATAGATAACTATAATTTATCTTTATTTTAATAATAATAACTAAATATAATGCATTTTTTTCCATTTAGAAATCACTTTAAACATCAGTAGATGTCTTATGTACTAGCAATTGCAGAATGTTATTTTACATCTGTAAAATTAATTTCAATGGTTTATCAGTAGGAGCAAAGAATATCCCAACTACATAAAATGTTTAATAGTTTCGAAAAATTACAATAATCAAAAGTTTTGCTGAATTTTATCCAGGAGAGTATATAAGATCCATGTGATCTTTTTAGCCCTTCTAATGGCTGCATTGATTTTGGTCAATAAAAAGTCTCTTTAACGGATTAATGCCGTCTTGACTTCTTTATTATGTATGTCTGGGTTTTAGGAACAAGATAAATAAATAATAAGCGATGTTGTCAATACACTAAATAAGTATTTTATTTTACAAGTTTAAGATATTACCGATATTTTGAACGAATGAAAAGCAGAAGAAATTTTAGGGAATTAAAATAAAAATTTTGATTCGAATTCCAACGCTTTTTTGCGATTCTTTCCTACAAACCTTATAAACCCAGTAATTGAATATCAAAATATAACATTTAAAATATATAAAACTTTCGAAAGGACAATTAGCTTTTTTATTTTCATTTTCTATCAAACATCGCTTGTAAGTATTGTGCTCTGTTCTGGAACAAAAGCAGCTCCAATTTGTTTGGAGTTTGAGCTGTAAATTGAATCCCGGTGGCAGGAAATAGATTGTTAATGTGATAAATGAATAGAACAAAAGCCATTGCGATGGAAACTGGAGGAAAAACTATTCGTTACTTAGTAAATTTTGTCCGTAAACAGGACCATATATTTGGGAAGTGCTAAACTAGTTTATAGTCTTTGGTAGCACGTCCAGGCAGGAAATTTAAGTTATATTTAATATACAGAATGGCCCAAATGAATAGAATAAATTAATTATTTCGTAAATCGGCAATTTTAGGGGAAAATCCTGTTATTTTTAAATGAGCACTTCGTCAGATCTCCTTTTTATTTATGACGTCATCTCTGTGAGCGTGATGATAATAACAATAAAAATTGTTAAATAGAAAAGTTGGTCTTGAAATATATCAATTGAAGGTTCTTTTAAATACCTATTCACCCATAGTATAGTAATTCATTGTTGAAATTTTCTTTCACATTTAATTATAAATCAAGGCTTGTTTATTTGAAATAACTGAGTAAAAACATACTAGTCTTTTTCCTCGCATAGATTACATAAATAAATTGAATAAATAATGTATTTAAGAAATATTTTATTTTAAATTTATTACTTTAATGAAACTAAATGTTAAAAATAATAATAGAGTACTGTCAAACATATTTGTATATGTATATGTGGTCAATAAATGTATACCTATCTATATCGATATGTCTATCCATATATAGGGAAGAGGGGGTACCTTCGGAAAGGGGCTGTTTAGTCACCTGCGAAAAAATGTAAATAAAAATAATTACTGAAAATTATTTGTTTGCTGCCAAAATAATCTACAATTTTTTAATTATTTAAGCAAATTATGTTTTTCTTACATTTGATAAAAGCTAATTTACTTTAAAAAAAATAAAGATTATTTAGTGTTGTGTTGCTACTTAAATATAAACATTTACCTAATTACAATTTTTTATAAAAATGCTACTAATAACGAAACTCGGTGCTGGATTTAATTTTTTCAAAATGAATATTTGTTTATATACATATAGCAAATACTAAATAGAAAATTGTTATAAATAGTTATTAAAAAAATATCAATAAATCAAAAATTACGATGCCTATGAGATTATTGGATAACCAATAATTTTGAGTTTTTGTGCTAAATCTGATTTAAACAAGTCTAAACCAATTACAAATTTTAAGTAAAATTCAATTTTTACTACAAATTTGGACGTGCTATAAATGTTTAAATTTATTATTTATTTTATGTGAAATATTTGAAATCAAAAATTTTTTAACAATAATAACTCTAGTCAGAGAAAAAGTTTTTTACGATTTTTGTTTGATTAAATATTTCGATAGTGTTTAACGATGGGAAATTCGTTAATTATTTAGAAATAAATTTATTTAATCCTTTGTTAACAAACCAAGACATTTAGTTTTTCTATCGTTTCAAATTTAAATCGTTATCAAATTTTTAATTAAATAAACTATTATTTACATGGATCTTATAAAAGTAGGGCAATACATGTTTTCTGTGTAAATCAAAAATATCTATCTAATAGGTTAATTTAAACTCAACTAGGTAGGAAAATAGACTGTATTTTCCATGAACCATTTAAGCCTTAATCTGAGACACTTTGTATACATAACCCATTTCAAGAACTTCATAGTGGCTATTTACTTCAATGATATAAAAAACTTATTTAAACTTTTATCAAGATATAAATTGAATAAGTTTTCAAAACTTACATTTTACATTTTTTGTATTCTGATCGAGACATAAAGATGATAAATATATTAAATATAAAATTGCATTCATAAAATATTGTTTCTGATTCTGCATGAGGTGTTAATATTTTTACTGCAGAAATTTATGCATAGGTAGATTCAATACTAGTAAAATGGTAAAACATTTGCCTATACCCAAGATAAAGTATATAAAACTTCCTGCCCGCCCTACTAATTTCTATTATTAATTTCTACATATTTCTTTTTTTACATTGCAACCGAGCTAAGCTCTAGGTCAATAGTCCACGGTCTTTGAATCCGAAGTGATTATCATACTAAAAGCTGCAGAGGATTTGGAAACAAAGGCGAATGTATTTTCTTCGATAGGCAGGCAACTCTCGGGGCTTAGTGTACTACCCCAGAATCAAAATGGTTCCGGTACAAGAATGCGAAGAGGCTCTGAAAAAATTAAGCTTCAATAGAGAGGTCACACTTTTTTAGGATCCATGCCAGTGACTTAGCAGGGCTTGCAGCTCATATCTAATTCTGCGGACCATAATAGAAAAAAGGAAAACGCAAATCTCGTTAATGCTTAACTAGTGAGTGCAAAAATAGTTGACAAAGACACGGAAAAGTTGTTGAGGTGCAGACCAGCCAAGCAGATAATTGCTGGAACAGATCCAATAAGGACTAGGGGGTTGTTGGATAAAACTAGAAAGCAACTGTGGTAGATTATTGAAGTCCTCATTAGGCAATATAGGCTCTAAACATACCTCTCCCTCTTTGGAGCACTGGAGGACCCAGACTCCAGAAAGTCCATTACTTTTTCAGCTGTGAGGTCTATCGACATCTAAGAAATCAAATCTTTGGTGTCGAACAGATAGTAGTTGAGGACTTACATGCCCCTCATGGAATGATATCCTAACCTTCATAGGAAGGTCAAGACGTTTCGAAGACGGACAGAATGTATAAAAATAGGAAAGGGCTTGAATAGTCATAATTACCAGCCTCCCGCCTACCACTATTACTACTCTACTACTACTTTTTTTTACATTCTTCTTTGTGGAGAGCTATATTTTTTTCTATAAATAGGAGTTTGCTAGATGTACAGGCAAGCGAAGAAAAATCAAAATTATGAATTCATTTTCATGGAACTATCGTTGAAAAATAAATGAGAACAATCTAAATGATATTTTTAAGCAGAAAAAGATTTATGGGTCTCCGGTAAGTTGCACGTAAATAGTATATTATTAAACCTACAAGAGACTAAAGTATGTTGTAATATTAATTCGTAGCGGGTTATTTCTTTGAATAAAATATAACAATTTATTTATCTATTAAAGCAACATATTAGGGAAACTTATATATTTAATCATGATAACAAAATTCATAAATTCCCTTAACGTAAATTAATTATACATACTATTTAATACATTCACACTCTTAATTCTAAATCCCAGGTGATGATTACTAAGCTAAAAAAAGAAATAAGATATGATGCAGTGACTAATGCTATATTATGAAGTTTATGTACAAAAAAATATAACTATATAATATAAATTAATAATAATAAAATTAAAACCAGTTATTGTAAATTGCCCTTTATTATCTCCTTAACATATACTCGTTCTTTACATATACTTTTCATTAACTGTTCATTATATAATTTATTAAATTTTAAACTTTGTGGAAACTATTGATAATAAACATAAAAAGATAAATTATACTTATCTTTTCATATTTATTTTTTTTTATTGAAAAATTGTTCAGTCTCTTGTAAAAATACAAAAATAGGTATTATTGATTTTTTAAACTAAATCCTTAATACTAAAAGTGTACACCAATGAAATCAAAGGTCCAATTTAAATTAAAAAATAAGAGTATTAAAAAAATTATAGAATAACCTTGGGATCAACCACTATACATATGTTACGTAACGGGTTTTTTTCCAATAAATATATAAACAAATCTAAGTATTCTTGGGGTGTTTAAATACTACGTAACTTCGTTAATGGAAATTAAAGAGGCTCAGGAAATAACAATTTATTGATACAAATAAATACACATTTAATCGCAGGGGTAGGCACTATTACGTCCTGATGGAGATCTCAAACTTGACTTCTTTTGATTTTCAAACCAAGAAAACCTCAGTGCCTATTCATTTTGAAGAATCTAATTAACATTTTTATTTGTTACCCGAACTTGCTCCATAACATTCGTTCACATTATATTAAATAAATAGTAAATGTCGTAGGTAACTTGGAAAATGTGAAAATAAAAATTTAGTTCTATGTACAGTGCGATATTTAACTAAATCCTTGTACATACTATCGTAACAATATGTTGTATCGGGAAATATATAAATATAGGATTATTAATACAAATCCCGTTGCACGTCATATATCCATTATGAGATCACGACCCTGCAGTGCTGTCGGCTTGTCTAAATTTTTTGGCGTTTTGTAGAAATAAACGTCAATAATCAGCTTATTCACACTATGTTTGTTTTGAAAAAAATAGTTTTTTTTATAAGTTAACTATCTAGCAAAGCAAAAAAATAAAGACAATATTATAAAATTACCGAAAACGTGGTGAAAACACACAACTGGTTGACGACCGGACGTCAGAAATCGTTGAAATATTTCAATCTAAATACTCGACAACGTCGCATCAAGGCGTTAATATTGTCTTTATTTTTTTGCTTTGCTAGATAGTTAACTTATAAAAAAAACTGTTTTTTTCAAAACAAACATAGTGTGAATAAGCTGATTATTGACGTTTATTTCTACAAAATGCCAAAAAATTTAGACAAGCCGACAACACTGCAGGGTCGTGATCTCATAATTGATATATGAGGTGCAACGGGATCTTTACATAATAAAACAACATGTTGTTAAATTAGCAATTAAGAGGTTGAAAACTGGCATTGTTGTAGTTTTATTCGTCGGGGTGCAAGTATAATACGAGTACGTCGATTATAACTAACTAACAACAAATGTGGTTGATCTGCAGAAGTACCTCAGACAAGTAGGTGCTTTTAAAATAATTTAACGGTTTGGTTACAAAGGCTAAGACCACTGCCCTTGAGAACGAGTATTACATGGATGTAGAGGACAATACCCAGAAACGTAACTTTTGACAATTCCCCGAACATTTTCGGGAAGAAAAGAAAAACGGACTAATAGTGATAATTAAGTGTCAAGGTCGATGTAGTGGAATTAGAGTCGCTTGTATTTAAGTTAATTTGTAATTTCAGTATATAAAAAAGCAGTTGCGAAATTTTCCCGCAAACAACAATTGTTAAACCCATATAAGTGTCACAATTATTTAAAGATAAGCTATTTAAACATTTTTCCTCAATAATCTTTCAACAGCAAATGTAGCTTTAATAATTATATCAGGAAGTAATGGATTTTTCAAATTTTCTCCTCTCTTTTTCGGTATCAGTGTCAAACATATCGCCTAGAACGAACCTAACATGATTTTCCGCTGTTAGTCATTTAAAAAATAAAATCCGGCATTTCCTTAGATAACTCGCTGACACGTTTACCCAGCGCTAATCGCGCAATCTATTAACTTGCTGTCGAACAGAGATGGACAATCAAGAGTGCTATTAAACAGGCTTTTTACGGAGAAATCTCAACCGTTGATATCGATATTCAATCGGGGACAATTCCACTTGAGCTCCGTTTCCATTTTCATGACTATATTTTTAGTTTGGTTTGAAGGGAAAATATAAAGAAAATTAATACATAAAATAGTGAGAAATGAAATAAAAGGAAATCCTGTCAATAGTTTATGAAAACGTAAAATATATATTGCGGAGTGAATCCGGACATGCTCATAATATTGTTGAATATTGCGGAAGTAATTCCATTTCGGCCATTCACTATTTCCAGATTGACACTGAGAAACAATAACAAATCCTACACAGAATACGTGAAGTTATTACCTGTAGCGGTTGTTGATGAAACCAGCTAAAAAATGTTGTTTTTACCGCTAGTTAAAAAATGTAGAATTTAAATTTATTTTGGTGTTGAAAAATAAACCATATGGTATCTGCGAAAGATAAAATAAAAGGATACACAGATTACTTTTATATAAATTGAAATTGTAGCTGCTTATTGGGCTTTATTGACTAAATATGTGATTTTCGTATGTTCATTTTATTTTAACCCGTCAATTTATTCAGTTTGTGTGGTCATAAAATCTTATTCTGTTTGATTTAATTATCCTTACTATGCTCCCGTTCTTCAGTATGTTCTGTATTCCTCGGTTGGTTAATGATTTATATTATTTTTTTTACCACCCAATATTTTTTCTTCCAAGTTAGTTATAATATCCCTTCCGGTGTAGAATTTGATTAGTTACAACTTTATCCACATTTCTATTTTTATCTAGACTTTTCTTTATAATCGAGATGCGTTTATCCTTTTCCAGTATGGGTTCATTTCGGATATGTATTTATATCTTCTTTCTTAGGAGTATTTATTATACTTAATTTCTGTTACCGTTATTTTGCTTATGTGTTTTTTCTGCAATAACCATGTCTCGTTGGCCTATGATAAATATTAGTACTGTTATATCAATATACTAAATATGGTTATATTTTTTATTTAGGATTGTATGGGTTAACGCGTGATATATGTTTTCTCGTCTGTATATGCTATCTCTGCAACTACGTAAAAATACTGCTAAGATATTCAAAAGTTAAGACTTCTTCAAATTATGTTTCTTCGTAGCAGATGTTTATTGTGTCATTTTAATATTTGGGTTTATTTATAATATATCATTTAATTTGTATTAGCTTTCACTACCATTTCCGGTTTTTCTATTTCCTCTGTCGATATATTTATCATTTTTTACTCTTTTACCTTTGTTTTAGCAATTAAAACTATCTCATCAGCATATAATAACGAATCTGTTAAACTTAATATTAGGTATTAATAGTCAATAAAAATTTCCAATCCCTGCAGTTTTTCATTAAAATTTTTTAATATCTTTTCTATGATGACAACAAATAGTAGTTTAAGTTGTTTTCTTGCTTATTTATTTTTTTAATATGTTTTCTCCATAACTTTGTACTTGTACATTCACATCGTTGTATAATACCTTTATTAGCTTGATGAATCCCTTTGAAACTTCTTAAGTCTTCATTTTTCTTTCTAGTATGTTTTTCAGCATATATATACTTTCTACTGTTTGTTTATCTTTCCTATATGCTGCATATTCCTCCTCTATTTCTATCATTGTCTCAAACATCCATTTTCTTTCTATTATTCGAGTAAAAGGTTTATATGTTACTGATGAGAGATATATAGCCCTACAGTTATCGCATTCTGTCTTATTTAGTTTCTTATAAATGGGGAATAAAATACTTATTTTCCACTTTTTATTACCCTTTTATCATTTCTGGATTTAAATTATCCTCCACGCCCGCTTTTTCTGTTTTTATTTTATTGATTGCTGCCTCCACTTCTTCTAAACTTATGCTGCATTGGTTATCTTCTATCTTCTCTTTTACTTCTTTTTCAATATATTGTTGATTTTCTTCATCATCCCCGTTAAATTTATTTCGGTAGTCCTATTTCCATATTTTTAGCAATTTTGTTATGTTTGGTTGTAGCTGATTATTTCCATCTTTGCGGCTATAATTTTCTCTTTTACTTTTACCTCTTAGCAATTTTATTGTTCCCCAAAACTTTCTATTATTTATCTTGTATCCGTCATTTATTTCAGTGCTGAATGTCTGCAATGCTTTTGTTTGGCTATTTTTGTGACATCCTTTGCTTCTTTTTTTTTTGTTTATATATATCTTCTTATCTTTTATTTTCCTTGTCTATATGAATTGCTTCAGGTTTCCTTTTTGTATTTACTTTATGTTTTACTTCGTTGTTCTTTTAAGATAATTGTTTAAATTTCTGTGTCCACAAACTTTACTAGCTATTTTAAGCAGGGTTTAATTAACCGAGCACTTTAACTTTCTTCTACGTTCTAGTCTTTTTATGTTTTTTGGTTTCATCAAATCTTGATCTATTTCTAAGATATCGTTTCGTATATTTTCGGTTATTCAACTTCTTTATATTTATTGTTCTGTTTACCTTCTATTTTTCGATAATTTTGGATATAACAAGCTTATTCTGTAGGTTTGCTTCTGCTTCTGGAATCACTTTGATTTCTGTTATTATATTTTTAATGTTTTCTTGTATGTACTATAAAATCTAGAATAATTCTTGCATTTCTTTGCTGCGCTACAAAAGTGTATTTTATATATTTTTTCAAAAATTGATCTCTTCATATTCCTAATAAATACATTTTCTGTCATTATTTATAGGGTTATTGCAGTTTTCTATTGTAAAGCTTTAATTTCATTTTCTTACTGATTGTATTTTACTATGCAATATGTTGTAACCAGCTTGTATTTTTTGTCTGCCTCCTAATATCTATCGTTCTTTTTATCGAATGTAACTGAAATATACTTAAATTATCTACTTCTTGTATTTTGGACTGTGCTCCTGTGGTGATTTTGATATTCTTTAATCTTTTTCTTATTTGCTTTTCTGTACTTAGCCTTATCCTAATTTTTTACTAGTTCTTTTCTTTTTGTTCTTCTTTACTAATCATTTCTACCCTGTCTTCTAAATCTATCCTATTTCGAGCTCTTATGCCAATGTTGTTTGAGAATACAATAATATTATTGTATGAGTAATATAATTATAGTAAACGTTAAAAATTATTTACAACGAATAAGTATTGAAAATACTACAAGGCATATGTAAAAAACATGAGTAATATAGACAGTAATCAAATTAGTGCGGTCACAAGATTGAGTTTTTTACTTCCTGCTTTTTTAGATGAATCTCCATTGTAATTGCGTCATCGCCACGGCACGCGACTTTTTAATTTATTGCAGTTAGCAGCCTTTATGCTTGTTTTTGTTGAACTCAAAGATGGATTTTAATAATTTATGCCGAAGTTTCATCAGTTGATAGCTGTACTGTATTAATAAACAAAATTGGCACTTTTCTAGGTAT
Organism: Hermaeophaga mercurialis; assembly: GCA_951812935.1. Taxonomy (NCBI): domain Eukaryota; kingdom Metazoa; phylum Arthropoda; class Insecta; order Coleoptera; family Chrysomelidae; genus Hermaeophaga; species Hermaeophaga mercurialis. The sequence goes on along the minus strand of OX638361.1, from coordinate 29,967,943 downwards.
TCTTAGGACTTTAGCGTTGATTCAGAAGGACGTTCACTAGAAAAAAAAAACCGTATTTATATTTTATTCGAGCAAGAAATACGATAATTTTTCAATCAATTAACAAGGGAAATGAAATTAAATAAATTAATTGAATAACATCATTAATTTTTATATCTCGCCGTGTTTATTAATGAGATTTGATACTACTACTATATATAAAGAAACAGCAATTGAGTAACTAGAGCACTATTCGAGAAGAAAGTTATTCAACTGCTTTTAAAAAATGTTGTTTTTTATGAATTCTCACTAAATTTGCTTTACCGGGACGCTACGCGCCATTGGCTAGCAACATTAATACGTCCCATTTTTTATTATAATTAACGAAATTTTGGCTTTTTTACAATTCTAACAATATCCCCTAAGCTGAAGAATTTTATGCAGTAAATTTTCTGGACAAGAAGGTCTTCATAAAGAAAAACCCAAAAACCTTTAACTTCCTGCACAGATTTTAACAACGCGGCTAATTATTTCTACGTAAATTACAATTATAAAACTAATCATTTGCTGGGTGTTTGAGGGGTTAATTCGTCCGGTCGAGTAAAATTCCCAACATATGTTTAGCACTTTTAGGAAAAAAAAACCCTCTATATTTTCAGGAAGGATCTTTTAATTTCTCAACAAATTTATATTTTGGAAAGCTTTTTGATCTATTGAATTTGTAAGCTTAAAAATAAATCTTCTATTAAGACATTTAAGATTCTTAGAAATCTGAACTTTTAAGTTTAATAGCTCACTTACAGAGGCGGATCTGTTACATTACATTTACAAATAATTTTAAGAAACTTTTAATTTGCTTTTAGTTTTTCAAATTCTGTATTTTTATTGACCGACCTACCATTAAATCTTTTATTTTCCTTTATTTTATCTTGTACTTTTTTAAGAATTCTTATTTACACATTGAACGCTTTGCATATTTTTCATTCCTTAGCAGCTTTTTAGACAAAGTTACCACATAATAAAAGAGTGCAAATTTGCATCTGTATAAAGTGAAGTGTGTTCATGATTGTTCTTCCCAAAGAATAACACCCTCTTCCTTATCTGTTTTAAAAAATTATGATTATTAATTAATTAAAAGAAAACAATATGTAACGTTTTAAATGGGTTATCCTACAGATTTTAAAATGGAATTAGAGACATCCTCTACTTTATACAATATGGCGCATTTCAAGTTAATATGTCGAACTGAATCGATTAAGTGGTCGCCACGATGTCCTGAGTTACTTGTCCCATATTTTATCATTAAGAAGATTATCGAAAATATTCCACCAGGCATGTTGGAAAAATCTTTCAAAAATTTAAAATTACCCTTGTGCATGGGCGTTAAAAAAGATTAATTATTACTTTGTTATTTATTTTAATTTTTTTTTGTTACTGAATAGGTTCTTAGTTGGATTTATTCATTTTTAAAATATCAATTTTTACATCAGGGAAACGTAAATGTTATTTGAAAATTCGAATGTCTTTTGTGTAAGAAAACTATAGATTTTTGAAAAGAATATAAATCCATTTTTGAATGCCATCAAAATATACAAGGTGTTCCATTTAAAATAATACATATTTTACATATTTTTTCCTTTTAATTTGAACAACATTTATATTACACCCTATATTAACGTGAGAAAATGCGAAAACTTTTACGTCAACAAATGAAATGAATTAGTGAAAATCACATATGTTTAGAGCAATTAATATGATGTGGATCAATTTGATTTGGGACACGCTGTATGATGACACCATTACTTGCACATTGAAGGGAACATAATTCTTTTGAAATAAATATTTTTTTTAAATATTTAAAAAAATAACCTGTTCAGTTTCTTTCTGAACTATCATTGATTATGAAATAATAGAAAATATGTTATATAGTAGTAATTTCAATATTTTACATTTTATTTTTCTATTATAAGAATAAATTATTAATTTCCTTTTTTTTAGCTTGCTTAATTTAGAATCCTTACCACAAAATATTTCAAGGGTAGAGAAACAAAAGTATCTTGATGTGATAATGGATCGTTATGTAACATAATAGTTTTCTATTTTCATTCATATTTTATGTATAGCTATTTCAAAAATACTTATATACATTTTTTTTATTAACTTTATTGATATTATAAATTTATTATAGGTAAATTCCTACTTTACATTAAATAACTCTGAAAATATGTACGCCCATAAAACCTATATTAAACTAAAAGTGTAATGTTGGACAAACTGCTTACGATGTTGCCACTGTCATAATGTCATTAATTTAGTTATGTTAGAAATAATATTTTAACCGTTAGTCCTATTTCATAAGCATTAATGAAATTTTAAAATCACCGCCAAAAAACTGTTTATACAAAAAGACAATTACTGGATATCAGTACAATTTGAAATGTGATTTACACTATGTATAAAAGAAGTACGTAAGTAGATATATTAACAAACTGATTTTATTCTGATATTATTTCTGTGCCTACATATTATTGTGCATAAATATTTACTTATAGGACAGCATACTACTTTGGCATCTTTACGACAAATATTAATTGAAAAACATTTATTCACTGTAATTTTTTACTGTGGAAATTTAGAAACTTTTAAACTATGACAATGGAACATAACCTTACATTATTCTACTGTCTCGAGATTTTTCCATTTTTGTGTCGATTAGGTAACGCTAAATAGTTATAAGTAGAAAATTTAATCTCGTGCTCTATGATGTGCATCCCTTTTTGTATGAAAAATTTTCTAGTGAACATATAATTAATTATAATTATATATAAAAGATTCTTAATTTTTCTCTAATGTGGTAACATGGAATGATCAAAGGAAACCCGAAATCATACCACAACAATTTTTATTATTATTATTCAAAGAGACAACTAGTTTCGACTAAAATTTAATTACATTGTTTGAAATACAGGGTGTCCCACGATGATTAAGACAAGTAATATATCAGAATTGGGCAGTAGTAGAGAATTATAATTTTGGGGGTGTAAATTAGAGCAAATGTTGCATCTTTTCTTGTTATTGTGTTACCCAATGAGGTATTTGTTTTTGGTCACGTGACGTCGCATTCAAAATTATTAATGGGACAACCTGTATATTTGTGCCTTTCTGTATTCCTCCCGATAAAACAATTCCAACAAACTAGCACACTTGGGGTCTAAAGTGATTAATTCAAGAGCTACAGGTACTTAAACGATTGTAAGTTAAAAAATTCATAATTGAATCCCTTGTAATTTTCGGCAATCTTACATTCGTACGTAATGATTAAGACAAACCAATATTATTAACTGTCACAAAAAAAACTTACAATATTAAAGGAGATGTTCAAATTGATGCCCATCTGCGTAAATGCATTTCTCAAATCTTGATAATAGATTTCGGTTACATGCTGCCCTAATCATTTCGGGTGTCACAGTTCTACAAGCATCGCGTATTTTTCTTTCCAAATCGTCTAAATCTCTAGACGGAGTTTCATATACGAAACCTTTAAGATATCCCCAAAGGAAGAAATCTGACGGTGTCAGGTTTGGCGACCTTGGAGGCCAGTAAATAGTACCGTTGCGTCCAATCCAGCGTTCTGGAAATATCATGTCCAGATAATTTCTCACTCTACCATCAAAATGTGGAGGTGCACCATCTTGCTGCCACCACATTGTATTTCTTTCATTCAATGGAATGTCTTCAAGTAGGTCTGGAAGTATATTTTGTAAAAAATTTAGGTATCTCTCTCCCGTTAGTATACCATCATAAAAGTACGGGCCAATCAAACGCCCATTGAATAGGCCACACCAAACGTTTACCCCCCAAATTCTCTGAAATCGGGTTTCCCTCACCCATTTTGGATTTTCTGCAGACCAGTAATGGCAATTATGTCGATTGACGATTCCGTTATTATGAAATCTCGATTCGTCGCACCACAGAATTTTATCCAAAAAAGATAACTCATCGTCTAACCGTACATGCATATCTGCAATAAATGTACATCGTAGATCAAAATCTTGAGGATTCAGACCTTGCACCAAATGTATCTTAAAGGGGTGATACTTATGATTTTTTAATATCCTGTGGATAGTTGATTTGCTGATACCAAGTTCAGATTCCAAATGTCGAATGGATGTATGAGGATATGCTTGTAAATATGCTAAAGTATTAATTACATTGTCATCAGTTTGTACAGACTTTGTCCTAGGTGTTTCTACTTTGGCTTTCCCACTGGGAAGAGAACCATTGCGTAATTCTTGTTCCACATATCTAAATGTATCTTTACCAGTTATTCGGCGATTGGGATAACGATCTCTGTATAAATCTCTAGCTCTTCTACAATTTCTTTCACATTCACCATAAATAAGAAGCATATCAACATATTCACTAGCCGTATAAAGACAAGACATGCTGACTTACCGTTTAACAACTTAAAAATAACTATTCTGACAGTTATTGGCACTTTTGTCATTATCATGGCAAACTTGATAAATAGGCAGTTTTTTGTATAAGATTTGCTATGCTACTTTTTAATCGATATTTAATAGGGAAACAAGTTTTTGTGGAAAAAACAATTCTATGTAATTTTACTCCATGATAAACAGGTCGTTTCATTATTAACTTTCAATTATTATTAAAAATTATAATATTGGTTTGCCTTAATCATTACGTACGATATAAGATTGCCGAAAATTACAGGGAATTCAGTTATTAATTTTTTAACTGCATGTCACGTGAAAAAATTTAATAGAGTCACATAAATAGACGAGCGACGTTGATTATAACATGTACCCCTTCAGTTAAATTATTTGCTATTGTTCGTTACATTTTTTGTCTTAATCGTAGTGGTACAATCGTTTAAGTACCTGTAGCTCTTGAATTAATCACTTTAGACCCCAAGTGTGCTAGTTTGTTGGAATTATTTTATCGGGAGGAATACAGAAAGGCACAAATATACAGGTTGTCCCATTAATAATTTTGAATGCGACGTCACGTGACCAAAAACAAATACCTCATTGGGTAACACAATAACAAGAAAAGATGCAACATTTGCTCTAATTTACACCCCCAAAATTATAATTCTCTACTACTGCCCAATTCTGATATATTACTTGTCTTAATCGTCGTGGGACACCCTGTATATAAGATAAAGAATAAAGTACAACCATGATGTTTAAAAATGTCTAACAAACTTACCTAACCTTAATATAACAGGAATGAAAATCAATACATTTGCGAAGAGGTTAAATTAAATGTGGTAATGAAATAAAATTATAAACATTATATAATAAGAAATTAAATACTGTTAATGAACAAACATAAAAACATCAAATAAACTTCGAATTAAAAAAAAATATCACGAAGTTAGTCTAACTGTGTACGATTAGAACAATGAACCAAGTTTGGTAATAAACTACATTCATAGAAAGTTTGGTGCAAAATGGTAACAACTAATAAACGTTGGTTGGTAAATTAGTTACGACCACCAGCTATCAAAAAAATTGAGTAGATTAGCAAAGTAAGATTGGTAATATCAGCCAACTATTCCACTCCGCTCACCTGAACATCCAATACTAAAGGATGAGGTAAGCAAAGTATACCCCAAAGCTTGTTGAAATGAAACACCTGGGTACATAAGGACATCAAAAAAGATGTCAAACTAATATTGTTCAACCGCGCATAGTCAACGAGGCTTAAGAACGGTTGCAAGAAAATTCTTACAGGACGAGCGGTTAAAGGATAGTCATACAATGAATGTGGTCTGGGGGATAAACTGCATGCAAGGAGCCAAATAATTGAGCCCACTAATAGTGGGAAACTGAACTATATTATTAGAAAATGTTGAAAATAATTAATTACCTATTTCTCATATTGTAAGGGCTAACTAGTGTTTACCCTGTTAATTTTCATAATTAAATTTCAGTCTATTTAAACCAAAGACTAACATTTGCGTTGGGTTAGATTTACTTTGAGAATATCGAAAACTAATTTTGTTGGTCGACAAAACGCAGGTCTAGTCGATAAATTCAACAAGGCTTTAATTTTATTTTCGAATATTGGGAGTCGATTTGATTTAACTGAATATGTGAATTTAATTAACTTCATGGAAGGACTTTTATAATTGGGCTGTCTATATTTTAACTATTATTAATTATCATATAGATTTTGATTTTGTAATACCAATTTGATTTTCAATGTTAGGACATTTCATTAAATGTTTCACTGTACAATATTAATAATTTAATATCCATTTAATGAATATCAATTCTGTTCAATATTTTATTCCTAATTTTTATTATAGCAGTTATACTGAAATGTACGAGTACGTAAAACATCCATCGCATTTTCAAGTGCGACTAAAAAGTATTTTCAAAAGTATTCAAAAATAGAATTTCGGTGTAACTACTTCAATAGTATTAACAATCATTTATTTATTATAATATAAATATAAAGTTTACTGCACTAAGTCTCGAATTTTGAGCTTAAACAATTCTTTGTATAGTTTAAAATGTTTCCTAAGTTGATTTATTTTTAACAATAAAAATTTTATTTACACCATCTTATGTAATTCTCGGGTGAACTATGTACAATATACTCGTACATACTTCTAAAGCAGACACAGCGATACCCCAAGATACGAGAAAATTTTCCATCTCGCCTCAAGTGTAAATTGTCGCTAAATCCATGCTAAGCGATCCTCTGACCCCAGATTTCCCAAATAAATTAAAACGAAGCTAGACTGATTATGCAATTTATTTCCTATTCATTTTAAAGAGAAAAATACAATATGAATTCATATTTAAATGTTAATTAAATTGTTTTAACTGAAAACTATCAAATTCATCTATGAATTTTGAAAAAAAAAAATTTTAAAATAAATAAAATATTTATTTCACTTACACAAATATTTAACAAAACTTTTAACATTTAGTTTTGAGTTGATAATTTTGACTGAGTATCAAAAAGTTCAAAAAAGTGAACCACTGTTCGGGTAGATATATCAACTCTAAAAACAGGAATATCAATTTAAGATATTTTTTAGTTTTTTTAGATAAAAATTTTCTGATATATACCTTGATATCTCACGATTTTTAAACAATCATTTTCATGCATTAAAGTTTATAAATAAAATACAGTTTCATCCTAAGCATTATAATACTATTATTTACAGGGTGTTTCACAACTAATTGTCCATATTACAGCTGGAGAATCATCATATTTTCGGTCGAGAATTCTCCAGTTGCATACTCTAATTGTATGCAGACATCAAGTACGTTTTTCGTTGAATATTTGGATGGTCGTTGAATATTTGGTTGGGTATCTTCGGCCACAGATTACTAGGAGATTGTTTTATTAAATCAATTAACAGGCGCTGCATATCTAAAAGTTTTGCAAAGCACAATGCACGATATTCCTTTGAACCAAAGGCTAAAAATGAGGTACCTGCATGATGGTGCTCCACCTAATTATTTGATTGCAGTTAAAGAGCATCGCCTGATTTAAATCCCCTTAATTTGTTTTGGGGATATTTAAAAAGTTTAGTGTTTATTCCAGTAAATAGTCTCGAATAGCTGCAACAACGAATTATTCAAAGATGCCACTTTTGGAGAGAGTTCGAATATCCTTCCGACAGGAATGTCGTGCCTGTTTAGAAATGGGAGAAGGGTATTTTGAACAGCTTATCTAACTTTCTTTCTTTTGTTTGTGTTCAAAATTTCTATCGTTTGTTTGTAAATAATAAAAAGAATGTGTCACCACAAAATGTTTTAAAAATAAATTACTCGCTGTATCTCCGAAACCGTCAATTTGCGGACTTCAAAAGACTTAAATTGAGATGTATGCAGGCAATATAAAAGAGATATATACCACATACATATTTTATTCTATTTTTAAATTATGATTATAAAAAAATTAAAAAAACATGGAATGTATTAATCTGGGTTTAAGAAGTTTTAGAATCAAATATCAATAAACCCAAAATTTTAAATCACGCAAGCCTTCTCACAAATTCACAATTAGGTAGAGAGGAACCTTCTAGAAAAAATAACGTTTTAAAGTACGTTTGACGATTTAAATAGTAAAATTCCAAATAAAAATTAAAAACCTTCATCACCGCTGTCATTTTCATTAGACGAATCTCCTAGATTTATGAAACACGGATGAATCGCAACATGTTTTCAATAGATTTCACGTGACGAACGCAATTGGACCATATCTCTGGAATTACGAGTATTTCTGCAATAATTGCTCTGATTAAATTAATTGTTTCAACTCTTACTTTATGGAAATTATTAATAATAAATATGGAAAATAAATAATATTTATCTTGAATTTTCAGTCTTCCAAAGCATTTTAATATGTATTAAGGTCTATCTAGGTTTCGGTATATGTCTTGGAAAAGGGTTTATAATCAGATTCTTTTTTAATTGCAAATTTTGGAGATATTTCAAACCAAATATCAAAAATTATATCTCGTACAACATTTTCTATAATATCTTTTAAAGTAAGAACTAATTTAGGTTCAATTTTATTAAATGTAAAATTTAAAACTAAATTTTCAAAATCAGGTATTTACAAACTAAATTGTCCGGATTGTAACGCCATCTATCTTCATTCCTCTTCCTTACTTCCCATTTAATGTTGCTCAAAATTAATTCAATGGGGTGAAGCGTACAATAATATGGTCGCAAACACATAACGATATGATCAAATATTTTAGCCATCTCATCAACAACGTATTTGAACTTAAGATTTAATCTTATCATTATAACAAGCAACTCCAATTCCATTTTCATTACCAACTTGTAAAATAATTATGCGCTTTTCTCTATTTGGAGGAGTATTTAGGGAACAGTAGGATGACTCATCACTTCATCCCTTCTTTACAAAAGTTAACTACCTGAAATATTCATTCTGTAAAAATAATTTCATAATGGTCTACCTAAAATTTAATTTTCTAAATCTAAAACCCAGACAGTGGAGAATGTTTTATATAGCAAGATGAACCGTATATGGAAATCCCGAAACCTGTTTAGATAGACCTTTAATCATTTTAGAAGATAGCCTTATCCATACGGGCCAAATATATTTGGTTTCTTATAGTTGTAGTGCATGTTTTTTAGTTAGAAATCACGTTTATCATTGACGTATTCGATATTTTATGTTAAAACGTGTATTGTCTCTACCACTTCATATAGTTAGATCCGTTATTTTTTATTTCATTACAGAAAATATTACGAGTATCAATTCCACATTTCTCTTAGAGGTATGTAAAAAATCTCAATCCACAAATAGAAATCATAAATTTGCGACATAAAGACAAAGGGCTAGTTCATTTTATTGAAAAATAAATTATTATCAGATATTATTTGTCAAGTTTTATAATGAAATTAAGGGAAACAACCAATTTGTATTATTATCACAAATAGAATTTAACTAAGAGCTATTCAAAAATAACAAATAATCTGCAAAGTCTTGTTGTCTTTTTCAGTTTAGATGTAGGTGCCGAGCATATATTCATTCTTCCTCATTAAATATTTCACTATTCACTAGTAGATAAAATTTTCATTGCCCGCTTACAAAAATCTCAAATGAAACTCTTTGAAAGTAATCAAAAAAGACCTAGGTGAGTATTCATCCAGAACATAAACTACAGCCTGGAAAATGGTTGCCGCTCTATCCACATGATTAACAGTGGTCGATGCGCCATCACAACTTCAAAGAATGTTCATTTGTATAACAACACTTGATGGGTATTATTATAGATCGATTAACGCTTTACAAAGACATTTGCGGGATAATGATAGAAGCTTTATAATATATTTTTTATGAGTTACAAACGAAAAAAATGTATCTATATTTTTTTAATCCAATTTTTATTGATTAAGCTCTTGTTATCTTTTTGTCTTTTTCTTGTTAAACGCAAATGGTGGTTTTCAAATGTTGGTAAAATGAACTGGTTCAGGTTGTAATTTGTATAAATAAGAAATAAAATAGACACAACTTAGAATTTGTTGTCAAAAATTAGTGCAGCTAATACTAAGATACAACATTTTGTACCTGACGAACTCTTTATAAGAAGAGGAAGATGTTAGTGCTCAATGAACAACTGTTGTATATAATTTGTATTTTTATCCCGAACAAGAAGTGACTTGGTTCCACCTGATTTTAAATAAATTGACTCTAAGTTCGGACCAGTGTATACAAGGGACAGGATTGTATTCAAGGAGATTTCATATATAAGATATTAATTTTTTTTACTGACATTCAAAATTTTAAAGGTTTAGTGTTCATGTCTTTCCGTTGTTTATAAAATATCTGAAGAATATATCTTTATTAGGTAGTATTTTGTTAATTATTATTAAATAAAAATGTATAATTAGTTATAAGGGTTAATCGATGGCAATTTGTTGCAACCAATAATTATTTTTCTTGTATGAACTCACCTTGAGCAAAGGCTCAGTTGTTGATTTAAAATTATGACTTTTTTATGTTTATACTTTTTTCATTTTTTTTCATTTTGCTCTAAAGATTTTAATACATACTTAATTTATTTTAAAAAATTATTTTTTTTTGTATTTCTCACACATAAAAACTTTATGATATAATATGGTAATGATATTTAATATATGTCATAATTTGTTTCATTTATTTAAATTTCTGTTTTATTTTATATTTTATGTTATGTGGTTTTTGGGAGAATTTAGGAAATATTAAATATGGTAGAAATTTTCTTGTCAAAGTTAAAATTAAAAAAATTAGAATTTTTGAAAATTAGAAAATACATTTCATTGTAATTAATTCGAATGTTTAAAAGAAATAAAATAATTTCATTATAATTAGCGCCTATAACGTGGAGCATTACACTTTTAACAAGAGTATTATTAATGTTGTTTTTGAGAAAAGGACATTATTGAATAGAGAACCAATAGGAACAAGATAAAGACAAATATGATTTTTCTAAAGATGTATAAATTTATGTGACTTGGTAAAGGCATAAAAAATGAATGAAAATGATATTTAAAAACATAAACAATGAAAAATCAATTATTACGAAGCAAGACTGAATTGCTAGAAGAAAATATGTCTTATAAAAGTACCGAAGAGGATATAAAATAACTTCAAATAAATATTATTAATACTAAGCTAGAATTGAGTTGGATAGAGAATAAATTATTATTATTTTTATAAAAAAATGGACATTCAACTAGGAAACCAGATAAATAATAGACCAAAATTATGCTAGAATTAATGTAGGAACAAGTACAAACTACAGAAATACTAACTTTGAAGGTGAAGGTCCTGAATAAAATAAATAAATTCTACAAAAAATTATAATGATAAACAAAATTATCGAAGTTCGATGAAATAATTGTCCTAACAGATGTAAATCAAGAGATTGATAATACAAATTTTACCAAAAAAAGATATTTTTCCAGTAAGAATTTTCAAAATAAAAACACCACTATTTATGAATACCCTATAAATTATATAAATTTAAACAGTTCAATTAACAAAGATAGTACGTATAGGGTTAAGTATTAGTGTAAAAGTAACAAAATTTATAATTTAATGATAGTTAGCGGTTTAGAAATGTTATTCATTAGACAAAAACTACAAGAAAATATAAAAATAAGGAGCATATCGTAAATAGTTGCAAATAAAAAGAACCTTTGAAAATCAAATGAAGCAATAAACACAGTCATAGGGATAATCATAAAAATTATTGGTTACAACTATTCATAATACCAATAATGAATGTTGATCTACTACTCTGAATGATTATTTGGATAAATATAACATTATTAAAATATGGTAACAAATTATGCGAATACAAGAATTAAAGTCAAAGAAGATTACATGAGGTTCGAAAAAATAAATAAATGAAGAAATTGTTAAAATAGTAGATTTGATTAAAATAGTATTAATAGAGTATTGATGGAGGAGAAGAAATATATAACTGAAAAGATAACAAGTGACTGTGATCAATTACATTTTGAAAAAGTGAAAAATCTAACGAAGAAGTATGTGGAATTAATAAGTAATCAAACACAAATTGATATAAAATTATACAACATCTTATTATAGAAAAAAACTAATAGATATTTAATAAATACAATAATAAAAGCAAGAAGAAAATGATAAAATTAGAACATGTTTATATGCGAGAGAAATGAATAAATAATACCTGAGCATAAAGCACTTATGTCTGTTGATAATATTTTAGGAAGGATTATGGAAATTAAACTATTTTTTAAGCCAGATCTTTTACAGTTTTTAGTTAGAACTTTAAGAGTTGAATAGTAGATACTATACTGGTTTCTTAACAGCTGTAGTTGTATGTTGTTTCCAAATATGTCCAACAAGCGTTTTACATTATAATAATTTAAAATTTGAGTTTTATAAATTTTAATGGTATTTAGTACGTATCATAATTTTTTTGATTTTTTTCAATTTCTGTTTAACTATACAAAATAGTTATTATTTTTCAATAAAATATTTTTAGGACCTTGTATCAATCAATTTCAGTGTTAGTTTATTTCATTAAAACTATTGTGTTTTTCTAATTTCCTCTTAAGTGCTACAATTCATTCGCTGTTTTAGAAGACCTTTGCCTCCATTTATAAGATAACGGTCTGGTAAGATTACTAAAAAAGCATTTTACCAAACCACAACGAGCATTTGCTTCTCGCTCCTTGTGCTAATTGCACAAAAACAAAAGTCCAAATAAAATTATGGAATATCTTTGGACCAAGGAAACACTGAGAGCTGTAATGGACACGACGTGGCCGAAATAAAATTAGTGTAATCTAATTAATGTCGTTATATCCAGGAGGATGGATCCGAGATAGAGAATGTTTATGTTTCAAAAAGAAATTATAATTATTGCGAATTTTGTTTCTAATTTTCCTAGAGTGGTTTCTTGTTAGCGACAACTTTTGATGCACAGTAAAATCGGGAAATTTTAACACTGGATAATGTAGTAGTAATTTAATAATAAAAATTTCAATATTTTACTTAATAACGAAGATAATAATTTTGCGTTGTAAACAAAGACGGATGTAATTTCTGAGGAACTTTGCTATGAATTTGGAATTTTTTAAATTACTAAAAATATGGGGATGAGGCTAACTGAAAAATATTTGAATTATATTTTAATGCTATACTTTCTATACTTTCTGACGTAAAAATTATTTTTAAGATTGAATGACACAAATAAAATTATTAATACTTAATGTTTTTCACAATTCTTACAATTATAATAGTTGCACGCACTATTACATTTCAGGGAGCAATTACTGAATCTAGTTTTATTTTATAAATATTTTGTAAACAAGAACTCTGTTTTATATTTCATTGCCGACGTTTCGGTACTTTATTGGGCCATCTTCAGGGCAAACAAACAACAGATACATACAATATTTTTTTTGATACTAACAAAGGAATTCAAAAATGATTAAATTATAAAATCATTTTTTTTTGTTAATTAAAAAAAAAAGAAAATTTTGTATGTATCCGTTGTTTGTAGTAGTCTGAAGACGACCCCATAAAGGACCGAAACGTCGGCAATGAAATAAAAAACTGAGTTCTTGTTTTAATTTTCAGGACCCCTTCCAATAAACCCAACCTTGTATAAAATTATAATAGTGACTTCATTTATAAATATGCGTTAATTAATCGCTTTTAATATTATTATGTTATATTTGTTTCATTATAACATCAAAATATTATTTCTGATCTCCATGGGGATGGCATTCTGAGCGGAACATGTGGACATCTTTTTGAATATTGCAAAAGGATACTGGGACGTACCTATTAGCCTTACTTGTTATAATTATAAAAAAGTCTCATTAAAGTTTACCCTGTAAACTTTATAATCATGGATCATCGGAATTAATTATTTATATGCAGATTGAGAGTCGTACGCACGACAATAAAAGGTAACGATACCAATTGCCAAAATAATTACTATTTTAAATGCCACTAACTCAAAGCTACTCAAGTTACAAAACTTTCAGTGGCCCTCAGTCTAGTTATCTACAAAATAATATATGCATAATAAAATAAAATAAAATAAAGGTCAAGTGCATGGGGGATGTAATAATTGAGATTTATCTATTTTTTTTTCATTTAAGAAAGTCCTGGTGAAGACAGAAATTTTATTAATTTATTATGTATTTGCAATAAACTGAAAATGATATAATTTATAATATTAGAGGAATTTTAATTTAGTACGATATATCCTTTCAGAAATAACCGACAACAAAGTAAGTAAGTTTCATGTAACTGCACGTGTAGTTTACAAAATGTATTTCTATATGTCCAAATAAAAAAAACTGAATTTTTAAACCAATCCTTTGGTGTACCGGCAAAATATATTATTTATTAATGATAATATGAAGATTTCTTGATAATAAAAAAAAGTTATCCGAAATCTTATTCTCAAATCACCAAAAATGATTTATTCAATTTGACAAATTAATATTGTTTGATGTCCTGCAATTTTAAATATGAATAAAAGAATATACGTTGCGGCTAACCAATTGAGAAATAAGTGCCTACATATAAACGAAAAGGGAAAAATACAAAAATATCTTCTGTGATATTTTTCGATGAATGTCTTTTCCTTGGCACAGAGCAGGAAAACCGTACTATTTGTCAGTACTCCAAAAGGTCATCCGAAAAAACAATAGGTTGACGAGAAAGAACAAAATCCAGAAAAAGGTAAAACTAGAATACTCAGATATTAAACCCTTCAAAAATGGAAAAAAAAGAAAAATTACTTTATGGTAACTCGAAGGCGTAAAATATTTTACCTAGAATGAGAAATTAAAATTGCTAATTACCATATCGAATCAAACTATAGAAGACTATCAACATTGATAGTGAAATACGTTATACCACTCAGATATATGTATATATATATATATATATATATGCTAGTCCCCCGTATCTTTTGAATGGTTATATTTTTACTAATGAAAATTGGAGGATGAAAATAAATGGATCTAGGTGTATCCACTAGATATAACAGGTGATGTAATAGTCATAGATAACGTCTATAGGCCGTTGTGATCAAAAATTTTAAATGAAACCTAATGGAAAGTGACACCTCTTTTGAAAGGTACAGTCATACTAATTTTGTTTGGTTTTAGGCTGATTTTGATGGATAAATTAAATACTAAAATAATTTTAATATTCAGTACCATTCAAACAAGGTGCCATTTGCCATAAGGTTCCATTTAAAATATTTGATCACAGTAGCCCTGTAACGACATCTATGATTATTACGTAACCTGTTATATTCAGAAGTCTACATCCGTTTATTCTCATTCTCCAAATTTCATTAGTATAACTTCTCAAAAGATACGAGTGGGAAGGTGACTTTTTACTAGCACTGTATAAGCCCACAATTATCACGAAATTTGACTAACTTTCTTTGAAACTGACAACGTTTACTACTTTTGCAGTTTACTTTTTCTTTTACAAAGCATGTTGATTGCATTGTATATTTTGGAAAATAAAATATTTAATTTCTTAGTCGATTAAAACTTTTATGATTTCTCTGATTATTATATTTTTAAAATAATTTCGCCTCAACAAACTAGTTACTCTTCTAAGCTCAATCTAATTCCGATTTACTGCGACCAATCAAAATAATCCATTGAAGACTTCCACCCCAAAAGTTACCTCAATGAAAATTCTTTAAACTGTGCAGAATTACCGGATTACTATTTGGGTTATCGGTATTTATAATAATTCAACAATACTATTGATAGCAACTGGTTTAATATAATTTAAAGAGATCCAAATCCTAGTAATCGTTCCCTTAATTATATGTTAATTAATTATTTATTTACGTTCCCAATAGTTTAATAGGTTATAAGCCACAAAGCCTTAAGTAGCCTTTTACTTTTAAGCTTGAACAATTTGGTTGCGATCTTTTTGTATTTTAGTCCTGTCTTCTTTTTCGGTGCCTGATAGTTAACACATCCAACATTTTGTCATCAAACCTTGTGAGGCCCCGCCATTAGTTCTCGATCTATTTCTTATTACTGTGTTTTGCCTGTTTGGCTCAAATCCTTTCTTTTTTTGTATTATATGTTTACCAATATTTCCTCACTATTTGTGGGTTTCCTTTTCCACCCTTCTGGAGGTTGTTGGTCCTTTGTTCCTCATGGATTTGGAACATCATTGCACTGAATAGCCTTACCTCTGCCTTCAATCACGTCTCTTCCAATATTATTGGAAGTTATACGTGGAGG
Organism: Hermaeophaga mercurialis; assembly: GCA_951812935.1. Classification (NCBI taxonomy): domain Eukaryota; kingdom Metazoa; phylum Arthropoda; class Insecta; order Coleoptera; family Chrysomelidae; genus Hermaeophaga; species Hermaeophaga mercurialis. Next base: position 29,951,663 of record OX638361.1, on the reverse strand, counting down.
GTTGTTGGTTGGCTGACGTTATATCCGTTTATGTTATGTTTAATTATTAAATTGTCCGGTTGTTAAGTTTACTAATCGTTTTTTATTACTGTTGATCTAATTGTATTTTATTTCTAATTTTATTTGTATTATTACTACATATGCATTCTCTTTTGTTAGTTATATATTTGAAATTTTTAAATTATTTTGTGGTAAGTTTTATATATGGTGCTTTATATGTTATTTGAACAATTTTTACAATTTTAGACCTGATGATAACTTTGTAAGTCGAAACTAGTTGTCAAGTTAATTAAAAATTTTATGTGGGGAAGATTTGGAGTTTTCTTCGATTTTATTTTATGTTTAATTACCAGTTCCTCCTGCAATTTAACATATTTCTTGTGAATTTAAAACTATTGACAATTTTTATTGTTTTAACAAAATGATTCCTTTATTAAGAAGGAGCTTTTTGCAGCACCTATTAAAATAGACATCACATATTTTTCTTATCGCAAAAACAGAATATTTAAGTTAATCTTCTTAGACAATTTATATGTCTTTGCGAATTTAACTGTACCGACTACTTCCTAGAATTTTATGCATCTATTTTTAACCAACCAAGATGACTTTAAATTTTGACTTCCAATAAAATAGTTACTGGATTTTTCCCTGCTATATAATTAGAAGAAAAGCATCTGCAATAAACCAATAAAGAATAATTTCCATAGAAATATTTTTTGTGTTTAACTTTTTATAACTCCCTTTATCTTTTGCTGTTAAAATAATTCCAAAAGGGATATTACCCATAACGTCGTTCTGGATTGATTGGGTAGGCATATGCTCCTTTTAAAGGGCTCTATACAACGTTAGAATGTGCGCCAATATAGCAGAAAAAGTCTATAACAATTTTTATATCCAGCTTTAAAAAGTAACGATGTCATGAGAAATTTATATCCAACAATATCAATTTAAGCCCTGTCTTATTCGAGAACAACAATTTAATACAAATAACAAGTAAATTAAATTGGAATACTCGGAAAAGATTGTAAATATTTCATTTAGTTGTCCTATCAATTTTAATTCTAAATATTATTTTTTAAAGCATCTCAAATTTAATATAATTTTGTAATAACTTTTTAAAACATTATATTTTTTATTTTTATTATTTTACGTTTCGAATAAATTCGAATAAATTTAAAAGGTATTTATTTATATTTAGAATTTGATACAGCTGAATGAATATTCAAGAGTGATTCGAATCACATAAAATTAAGAAAATAATGCACATAATCCGTAACGCACAGTTAATACATATGTCGTTTTTATTACTTTTTTTATTTGAAAATAAAGAACAAAGCTTAATATTATTATTCATATTTTAGCCAATTCTACTTACTTATTTTGTTACTCTTCCATTGTTTCTGATTTAGTCAATGTAGACCTATTGTTATATTATTTCATTAGCAAAATTAAAATTTCGCTCCTTATCTCAAAGTAATCTCTAACTTTGAGAACTTGATGAATATTAATCTGGATTATTAAGAACATAAAACTCAACACAAACTTTTGAAAGCTGCTTCTTTTTCAAATCGTATTTTAAGTCAATTATTTTTACAAGAAGAACACTTTCAAAAATAAGATTAAAACTGATCGTAATAAGGTCAACTAATACAAGAGTACATTTGTTTGAAGTCATTATTTTTTTTTTAATAAATGTGGGTACATTAATAAATTAGATCTTATGATTCTAAAAGTTTGCTGTCAAATTTGATGTATCTACTGCTTACTAAACAAATAATGAAATCAATTTCAAATATACCGGATGAGTCAACATAAAGTAAGCGCAGATTATTTGGATTAAAATACATGGATTGGTCTAAATAACCTTGATTAAATTTAAAAAGGCATTTTTATTAAATGTTGCCATGTTCCAGCGACTACATACAGAAAAGAAGATGACAAGAAATGAATAAAACTCGAATAGAAAAAAACAATTTAAATAACACTGAGAACCCTAACAAAGCATATCTTTAGTTAATCAACCAATTTCCTTATAATAAGATAAAATAGGTTTTTGGCCTTTTTCTACCTTTCTACCTAAAATTTGATATATTTTAAATTGTTAATTATTATTGTGTTTTTTAATTGTTTCTGTTTATTAATTTCCTTTTTCTACTTCTAAGTTTATATTAATACAACTTAATTATTTATATCTATATGTTTTGGTTTGTTCTAGTATCCATTCGTTTTTATACATTTCAAAAAATACCTACTTTCTGAGTTTAAATAAATTTTATTCCCCCTGCACACAAAATAATTAAGTTCAAAAGTACTCGGCAATCGCAGGTATTATAATAATAATTTTATTGATCCTATAACTGACATTACACAGAATGTATACACTATTTAAATCAAAAGAATGATTATTTGGTACATGCTATAAAGAATTAAAATACAATTTAAAAACATTAATGAAAACTTCTAGCACTTTCGTAACAGCAAAATTTTTGCAATTCTTTTGAATATACGTCAGGGTTTCTTTTCTTTTATATAATGCGGTAGTTAATTGTACACTTTCAGTTCCATGTGCCGAAAACTATTCGTCAGTTCAGTCATTTTGTTTTGTGGATTATTGTTTCTGGTTACGTGTTCATCATTTAAAGAATTTACTTGAAATGACTCTAAAATATGTAAATGCAATAGAATGACATTATTTTATTTTGAAAGAAAATAGATTTACAGCTTTACAGATTATCGTGAGAGGAAAAAAAATTCAAATTATTTTTTTCTGCCTTATAAAAATATTATTCGCATCAGACGAATTATCACAAATAACACATTGTAGGTTAAATGAGAATAATTATCCATTCATCTAATAAATGGGTTGATTAATAAAAAGGAAGAGAAGGTTGCCGTTAACCTGATCTTTTCAAAACAACCTAAAGATTATGGGTCATACAGAACAATTACATATTTTGGGGATATTTTAAACAAAATATCTAAAATTATATCTCGTACAACCTCTTCAACAATATCTTTTAAAGTAAGATATAATGTAGGTTCATTTTTATTAAATGTAAAACCTAAAATTAATAAATTTTCTAAATCGGGTATTTACAAACTAAATTGTCCGGATTGTAACGCCATTTATCTTGGCTAGACACTTTGAAATTTTAACATATGCTACTGTGAACACTTATAGATTAAAAGAATAATATAAGTCACATTACGCAAAACACCTCATTGACATCAAACACAAACCTATACTTAACAACCCAATGGAAACAAAAATGGAAATACTTCATATAAGTGACAAGAAATAAGAACTTGCTTTTTTGGAGGAATATGAAATTAAGAAACACCTGAAATGTCTCCAATATACAGTATTGCACGAACAATTAAACTTGGGAAGTTCAATTATCTTAAATTACTAAATACCCATATAATAATAACCAAAATGTTTTTTAGAAAAAGAAGAGCTCTGTATACATAGATTCCTAGTGATGATTGGTTGAAATATTTATGAGATGAAATAATTTATGCTTGTCAATCTCCTACTAAAAATGCTATATGTGAAACTAGCAAAACCGTGGTCATTTTAATACAATTTCTTTTTATGGGGATACTTGAAAAATAAAGTGTACATAAATAGACCACAAACTATTAATGAAGTCAAATAAAGGATATACATTTAGATTGCAAAAATAAAGTTATAGCGAAAGTTCGAAAAGAGTTCCCTGCTCGTCTTTCGCATTGTATTTTAGCTGATAGTTTGAGCACTTGCTTTAAATTTCGTTGTACGTAATTATAATATTTATTATAACATTAAAAGCAGACGTTTTTATAAAGAATGACTTTTTCTTCTAAATCTACAAATAAAAAAGTTTTTCCTCTTCCAAACTCTATCCGTGGACACATTGTTTATCAAAATTAAATTTGATGTATTAAGTTGAAATATGATAATTTAATTTAATTTCTAGATTTCTTTTAAAAACGTGACGTGAGTTTGTTTGGTTTACTCTCTTCCTTTTATGTCATTTATATGATGTAGGTCTTAAGATTAAAAGCTCTATTTTTGAACCGACCAATTACTAAGGACGCATTACCAAAGACGTCCTAAGTAAATATCTGCGGTCCTTTTTCCCATTTTGATAACAATTTGAATAAGATATCATATTTCTATCAATCACAACCGCTGAAATGTTGAAAACAATATTTGCCTAAACTCCCAAAGGGAAGAGAAATGAAAAAAGCAAGCAGCACGCCAATCTAATGTATTACGCGGTTTCAATGAAAATGGCACAATATTTACTTTCAATTTTCTGCTGTAAATCTCAAATCCTATAAATCTTCCTTGGCTTTCTTGATGCCTTTATTTTACTGAATATTTCGAATAAATATGAATAATTCCCAAGGATGGCTTCTAGGGCAGGTATTTCATAAAATAAAAATATTTAAACTAAAAAACGGTATACTGAACATATTTATCTTATACAACTCTGAAGTAAATATGGAATATTTTAATTATATTAGAGTTTTAATTTTTAAAATGGATATATAGAAATTGAAGTTAGTATAGAATAGATTTATGTACCGATGTTACTAACATTAGCAATTAACAATCAAGAAAAATAGTAAAATAATAAAGAACAGTTGTTAAAGACCTTGTTGTAAACATCAAAAATGAAAAATAGGAAATGTTGAAGTTTTGTCTCACAATTCCTTATTTACGACTAGTTTCAACTACATTTTTGAAATGAGAAACATTCAAAACTTCAATATCATATCCAATATCAATTTTTGAAATTACTAATACTAAATACTTTTTTTATAACACAAACAACTTATGATTTAATATACAAACTTATTAATATGGTACGTATAATGTCTAAATTGCTTAACTTATATAGTTAGTCGCTTGGAAACAATATACTTTTTGTACAGGGTGATTCATTAAGGGTGGCCAGTGTCCTTATCTCGGAAACCGTATGTCCTAGCGCTTGGGGATAAATCCTTATAATAAAATCGGCCAAAAAAAAATGTTTAAAAATATTTTTAATTCGGTAATTGCGTTTTTTACAAAATATTCCCTAATTAAGGTTAGTAAAAAATATCAACCCTCAAACACCTGTCTTTATACTGGAACTTTTGTTTAATCATTTTTCTATATCACCTATTCTTAAGTGGTGGGGAAAGTGTACTTTGGTTGACATAAAAAACTCTATAACTTCCATATGCCTGAACCAATTTTCACAAACTATGCTCAATGTAAAGAGCATTAAAGGTGAATTTCAGAAACAACACCAACACATTTAATCTTTCAATCGGCAACTAGAGGGCGTCAGGTACTAATCAGCTCTATTTATGATTTTTTTTGGAAATTTCAAGTGAAATGCCATCACTCTAACCAGCTTACAAAATGGCAAATAAGGAGACTTATTGATCTGTCAAAACCGCAAGTTGATATCTATTGGCATTTCAAAGACATTTGCATTTATTTCAATTTTGATGAGTGTTGGCTCACCCTGTAAGTTGTAAGAGAAATTATGTTGCTAAAATTGTTTTGAAAATGAAGTAAGTAAAAACGCATCACAAAAATATTTATTGACATAAATAAAGAAACATAATAAAATTACCTACTAGTTAATTATTTTAAATTCTTGCCATTATTTGCTATGAATGACTGTATATATGATTCTTATTATCTGTTGTATGTTGCTTAAGTTTTTAAAATAGGAATTGTTGATCCCTCCCAAGCCGAGAATTTCGTAATAAGTTGCGATTATGTTAATAAAAAATATAAATTTTTGGATGATTTAAGTCTAAGAAATTTCGCACATATTTTAGTTATGGATTTAAGGAATTCTCTTAATTTTTGTATTACGGATGTAACATGTATATCCCATTTAAGATATTGATCTACTATGATACCTAAGTATTTTTTTTCTGTTTCAGGTATTACACTGTTGTATTACTATCGAGGGGTCCAAAATTTGGAAGTCCCATTATATACGATATGAAAGGCATATATTTAGGTTTTTCTACAATAAAAGTGAGTTTATTAAAATTAAACCATTCTGTAGCTCTTTTGGGTAAAACTTTTCCTTTTATTAAATATGATTATAAATAATTTATGTCTAATAGAAATAAGATTGGTCCAAGGACTGTTCCATGGGGAACTACACAGGTAATTGTTCTAGCTTAGTTGGTTACTCTCTCTATATTTACACATTGGATCCTATTTGAAAAGTAATCTTTAGTGAAATTGTGCATTACTATTCGGATTTCATAAAGTTTTAATTTTCTAAGTAAATTATGGTGGCTTCAGCTGTCAAAGTTATGAAAAGGTCAAGAAAAAGGAAGACGGAAGGAATTCTTGACCTAAAGTTTGGTATATATTCTTTATAAATGAGCAAATTACATTCTCTGTAGACTTTCTTTTTCTAAATCTATATTGATAATTTGAAATATTTTTATATTTAGGTATTTAAAAAACTTAATAATATTTTTCCAACGATTTTACTTAAAGTACTGTTTCGTACGGTTGACCGATAGTTTTCCATTCTCAGCCGGTCCCCGGCTTTAAAATACTTATTTATTTCATTAGAGGGTTAAGGGTATTATTAACATACGATGCGGAAGTTCCTAGAAGAGGGCGTTCACCCGAGTTGGTAACAGCATCATTGTAATAATAGCCCTTATCACATGAATTAAAATACTACATTTTATCTACGACTTCTAAGATTTAAAATAAAAGCAGTGATTCTGTAGAAGCACTTATTTATTGATATGGCAACGTGAGAGTTACAAACAGCTTCAAATAGTTTTAAATGCCATTAGTGTCTAGAAAACGCCTTAATATGAGTGAGTCTGAATTTAAAGGTCTCACATCAGGCATTGAAGATTGTGCAACGAACACAATTTTGTAACTAATTCCACAAAATTCACGAATAAAATACGAACAAGCTTGTGGACTTTTTAGTAAATGGTTTTGGAGAAAGAAAGTCAAAAATGAAACGAATAAGGTGTTACTAGCTTATTTCGAGAATCTGTCTAAAAGTTATAAATCTAAAAAATATATAGTATATATTTATTTAGCCAAAAAATGCTAGTAACAACTAACAACAAATATGTTTCCTTTATAAAATTACATAAAAAATATTATCGCACAATTAAAAAAAATATTACGTGTTAAATCTTCAAGCCTTTGAACATACTATTCAAATGTGGATATTAGCAAATGCATTTAATTGATTGCATGTCAAGCTAAAATTCCAAGAACTCATACATTTTAATGAAGCAGGATATAACTAAGTTTTAACAAGAAGTTGACATTGAAGAGTGGTTACTAACAAAAAGATTGTATATGGAGCAATACCAAAAACTATTAATTCATATTCATAAATAACAATTTGCAATGATTTTTGATGTTTGTGGAGCCTGCAGGAAGGAGGACGTGCAGTGTGAGGGACAAGATTTCTTCGTTATAGTACCAAACACAATGACTAAGGTGTTCCTTGAATGTGTTACAACTTGTGAAGGCACTGAACGAATTATTTTGTAGAAATATTACGAAAATACATAATACTGCGCTCCTCTAGTAACGATCACAAAAGGTTCTTTGTTGATTACAGGAATAGCAAATACATAAAATTGTTAGTTGGTATTAACACAATTGGTAGCATGCCAAAAAGATTACTTCTTAATGATGTTATCAAATATTAAAAATTATATCGGCAACTTCTTCAGAAAATCATCATTTCACTACTTGCAAACTAAGGAGCGGATCTATTAACATTGAAAAGGTACGAAGGCTGGAAAGGCAATATGGCAATTGAGAGATATATTGAAACATCCCTAGAAAATAAAAAGCGAATAGCTAAAATAATTCTGGGAAACAAAAATTTGCAAATGGACCTATCAAAAATTAAGCACAGTTGTAATTTGGAAATAATCGGCTCTTTAACAGAATGGTTTTCGTTTGCAAAAATGTGATTAATATTCATAAATGATAGTTTTCAAATTTTATTATAAAATAATTAAATTTTGATTCTGATTTCATTAACCAACTAAGTTAAATAATGTGTTCATTATCTAACTCGATTAGATTATTGCGTTCAATACCTAACCCAAATGAATTTCAAAATAAATTTTTATCCTGGCAGTCGTAAATAAATAAATTCATCTAATCCATTGTTTATAAATGTGAGAAAACGCCAGAATTAAAACATTTATTTATTAAGTTTAATAATGGTAAAACAATTTATATTACTTTTAGAACTTCGCCTCCAACTGCATCTATTTTATTTATTTCCGTTGTGTTCAACCAACTTATGGAAATAAGATTTTTTGAATTTTGTATTAGTTAATGTATATTTTTTTTTCTGTAATTGGTTATAAGAAACCTAATATTATACAAGGTTACTATTAAGTTTCACAGAGTTTGTACTGTTTTTAATTGACGATTTTAAAATATTTATGTTTTTATATACGCGTAAATTGGGACATAAAGCTTGCAAAATATTCTGAATAAACCAAATTTAAATTTTAAAATCTCCAATTAAAAACACTACAAACTGTACGATTTTTACTAAAAAATTTAAAAAATAAGTTTGGATCATATCAGGCTTATTAAAATCAATTAGTTTAGCAATTAAAATCCTTATTTGTAAATGTTTTTGTATTTGAATTTTTTTAATTGAATTTTTGGTAAGTGTGGCTATAAAATGAATAATGCCGTCATAAATGAAAATAATTAATGATATTTCGGAAAATATATGTGAAAACACCAAAACAGCGTCGCGGTTAAAATTTATTTTATTTTTTAATTGCCTAGCTTGCAATAATTTTAAACTGATTTAGTTATTCTCTAATATGAAATTGATTAATTGTGTCATCATATTTTATATGCGGTTTAAAGTGTCAACAATACATTTTAAATTATGCGTAATATTGTGATAACTGCGGTAAAACAGTTTCAGTATTTGTAATCAGTAGAACAAAAATTAAATATTATTTTTTACAACAAATGTTTTACATCGATTGCTATTTTTATAAAACAACTTAAATGTGTATGCTAGTACCTATCTAAAATAATCATAATTGAGTTTATCATTAAATTTAACCTAAAAATCCTTGTGCTGCAAGAATTAACAATTAAAAAGGAGTAAATGGAATCCTTGTGGACCAATTAGAGAGTGTTAATATTTTACACAGTTTTACTCGAATCATGACAACAAAGCAGTCAATTTAAATATGTTTCTAACAATGGTTTCGTATTTGGATTTTCCGCATTGTTCTATTGAATCCAGAACTATTTAACTCCATGTTAACCGTATACAACTTAGCAAAAGTAAATTTGCCTAAAATAAATCAATATAACTTTACTAAATTTAGTTTTTGTACATGGATATTTGATTTATTTTGTGATATTTATTTTATTAGTTTATTGAATTGCAATAACTTTGGAATAGCCTGATAAATAAAAAAGAATATATATGGAAAGATAAATAATACTTATTTTGAATTTCCACATAGTCTCCCAAAGCATTTTAATATACAGTGTGTACATAAAGTATGGAATAAATTCCTTTTAAGCTAAACAAACAATTTTGAGGAAAAATCCTGAGAAAAGTTGGTATTTAATTTTAATTTAATGTATTTACTATAATTTTAAAATTAATACCGGCATACCTTTGGTTATCATTATTGTAAAAATTTGAAAGAGGTAAAAGAGCTACCCTTTAATACTCACTAATGACAGTAACACTTGTGAAGTGTAGTACCAGTTTAGTTATTCCTTATTTGCTTGTTGGCACTTTAAAAATGCGTTTATCTATAAAACAAAGGATTGAAGTTCTTATGTTAATTGGTTGTTGGCGAGAAGATGCGAACTCAACAAGAGGTATGTCCTATGTTTAATAAAAAATATCCAGAGCAGCCTATAAGTCAGTCAACAGTGAGCAAAATTGAAAAAAAATTTAAGGAGTTTGGCACTTGCCGAGGATACTAAATTAAACGTTTTATTGGATAAGGAAGAAAATCCACATAAGAATGTTCGGCAAGTTAATCGAGAACATCATGTTCCTGTTACTATTATTCATAAAGTATTAAAACATGAAAAGTAGCATCCCTTTAAGGTGCACCTGGTACAGGAACTATCAGATGACGACCCGGATCGTTGAATGGAATTTAGCGAAACTTTGATGGATAAGTGGAGTAATGATCGAATTTTCGCTAAAACCGTTATTTTTTCTGATGTGTGCACATTTACATTAAACGGTGATGTCATCAAACAGAATTGCAGATATTGGGCAAAGGAAAATCCTAAATGGATGAGAGAACATCACACTCAATATCCGTAGAAAATTAATGTCGACTTGTTTGAAATAAAATCATTGGACCCTATTTTTTGATGAAACTGTAAACGGGCCAACTTATCTGCAATTTTACATTTCTTTTTGTGGGGTCATCTAAAAAATATTGTGTATAAAAGTAAACCCGACGACATAAATGATTTAAAAGATAGAATAAGACAAGAAATAATTTCGCAACAAACTAATTAAAGTTCAGCAAGAATTTATTGATGGCTTAGTATATTAAGCACAAAAAGGAAGACAATTCGAACAATTACTGTAATTTATTGTGTGGCAATTTATTGTTACTGTTGTATTATTTTTTTATTTTAATTTAATTAAAGGTCTTCAAAAATACAAATTTTAAAATTATTGTATCTTCAAAACTATTAATTACCAAACACAAGTATGATATATTTTTGGAATCGCCTTGAAATTTGCAATCTTAAAGAATGGCGTGCCATTTAAAAAAAATTGTCGATGACATCGTTACTCATAAATGTTCTTTTTCTTCAAATTAATTTAGGTAAGGTTAGGTTAGGTCCAATTTACCCTGTAAATTTAATTAGGTAAAAATACATAAATTAAAATCAAAAATCGAACTGTCTCAGGATTTTTCCTCAAAATTGTTTATTTAGCTTAAAATGAATGTATTCCATACTTTATGTACACACTGTATATTCAAGTCTACCTAGGTTTAGGTATCTGACAATATCATTTTCCCATTTTCCAACACAGAAAGAAGTTTGATGAAATCTTTTTAAAACCGTAAATAAATTTCATATTATAAATCTTATAACCAATCATTATTATTCAATATTCTTCTTTTTCTAAAAATATATTCGGTTAGTATTATTTAGTTCGAAAGGTGATCTAAGATAATTGTCCTTCCCAGGTCTAGTTGTTCATTCATTACTGTATATTGAGGATATTATGGGTATTTCTTTATTTCATATTCTTCCAAAAAATCAAGTTCTTTTTTCTTGTCGCTTATATGAAGTACTTCCATTGTTGTTTCCATTGTGTTATTAAGTGTAGGTTTGTGTTTGGTGTCAATGAGGTGTTTTGCGTAATGTGTCTTATCTGGTTATTTCAATCTATAAGCTTGTATGTGTTCACAGTAGCGTATGTTAAAATTTCTTAATGTCTGGCCAAGATAGATGGCCGTACAATTTAGTTTGTAAATACCCGATTATAAAAATTTATTAATTTCAAGTTTTACATTTAATAAAAATGAACCTACATTATTTTTTACATTAAAAGATATTGTAGAAGATGTTGTAGGACATAAAAGTATTGATATTTTGTTTGAAATATGGAATTGTTCTGTATGACCCGTCATCTTTAGGTTGATTTGGAAAGATCAGGTTAACGGCAACCTTCTGATCCTTTTTATTAATCAAACTATTTATTTAATGTAATGGATAATTATTAGAGGTAGCGATTTGTGTTATTATATTAATGTCCCTTTTTAAAAAATCTGTCAAACTTTTTTCTGTCTTTGAAAATAGTATTGTAAGATACCTAAGCCTAGATAGGCTTAAATATATATTAAAATGCTTTGGAAAACTGTGACAATTCAAGATCAGTATTATTTATCTTTCCATATTTATTTTGAATAATTTCCAAAGTAAGAGTTGAAACACTTAATTATATATATATAAATTATGTCAATACATACTGTAGATATTAAATCGTACGCTCAATTTTTTAAGAATGAAGCTCAAATAAACGGAAATATTTGTTTTAAATTATTTCTTGAAGCCCATAAGACAGGATATTTTTATTTGCTGCGGGCATAATCTAACAAACTTCTTTATTTCTAAATGAAACAAGAACAAAACCCTCATCACACTTAATTTGTCCAATAAAAAAAGACCCTCTTATATTCCAGTAAAACAAATTATATTAGAGAGAACCAGAGATGGCTCGTAGCAAAAAAAATTATTATGGCAAAAAATTGATTTGATCTATTAATTTTTTGGTAAAAATATTTCTGGATATAATTCTATCTACCTTCATGATATCTACAGTGGATAATAAAAAATGTTTCTTCTGTAACCACATTCTCAACAAATTCTAGAGTCAACGCTTATTTTATGTTTTATTTGTATTTTCGTTATCTTCAGTTGAAACTGTTAAAAAATTAAGATTAAGATTTTACATAAGAATATTATTTTAACTATAAGTACGTATTTAAATAACTTTTTGTCGTTAACAAATTGTTAGACTAGTTCCCTAAATTATAATAAAAAATTAAATCGAACAAAATGATTAGAATTGGCGAAAATGAATAAAAAAGCACATATTATATATATAATAACCAAAATATACCCCAATCTAAATAAGGTAGGTGTTAAGTTTATGTGTATAGAAAGAAGAAAAAAGAAAAGAGTTTAAGAAAAACAAGTCAGTCAACGGCAGAAGAGCCGCCCAGTGGTGAAAACATAGTAGAAGAAATCAGTACCGAGGAAGGTAAAATTTGGAAAAAATGATAAAGATGATCTCAAGGGATTTACTAAAATAGATTAATTAGAGATAGTCAATTTAGAAAATAAGTAAACTACGGGTAATCAGGCAAGGTAAGTCACTTCAATAGCATTTCTTTCTAGCCGTATATTCGGGATATTCAATTAACAACATTTATTTTATTAATTTTCTAATTTCATAAATACTGAACGTGTACATAACTCAACTGATAGACACTAAAATAATTATTAATTAATCCATCCAAATCAGCCTAAACCCAAACAAAATGAGTGAATAGCTATTTTCAGTACTTCTCAAATGAATTCCGAATAACCGGAAGAATGCATAAAAAATAAAATGAAATGTTATGATCTGCACTATAAATTCAAGTTTATAAATGTATAGAGATTAAATAAGAAAAGCGGCAGCTACGACAATAGTGTACAGTATGTTCCAACAAAAACCTGTCTAAATATATAGTATAGTTTAAATCTCAAGTACTTTACTATGAATAAGGTTCTAAAACAAGTTAAGCCGCATATACAAGTCCTCTCATGCATTCACTGTTTAAGGTACGGACATTTATCGTCCCAATGTAAAAGTAAGTCCAGATGTTAAGAATGTGGTGAGTCACACAACTCTAATTACTGTAGCCAAATCTAACCTAATGCCCAAAACCTAAAAACTTGTCCAGATTTTGATAGACCAAAACTAATTTAAGAAGCAATATTTTTAACCCAAATCGACTATCACCATACGAATAGAGAAATTGCTCTTAATACATCAGTAGATTTAAAAATTAATATCTAAGCAAAAGTCCTTAGACCAGTGAACATTTTTTGTTCCAAATTATTCCCTGCATTATATTGGCAGTACCATTACTTTTGCACAACTTTCAAGTAATGAAGAAACACTCTTCACCTTTTTCTTTAGAGATAGTAACCAACAAAGTACCATGTTTTACAATAGTAACAGTATCCAGCTCCGTGCAACAAAAGACCAAATAGCCTAGATCTCATGCTAATGCAGAACAAACAACTAATATCTTACCCTATACCCTAAAGCCTCTACTCAGAGGAGCGAAATATTGAGCACTATTAACTACACAAAGAATCTAATTGATGTATCTCAATTACAGATTGTAAATTTTAGTTTAATAATCCAAAAAAATAAATCTTGTTTATAACTTCTAGTATAAAAACATAAAAATGAACTAGGAAGCCAAATTATTACACAATTTAATGAAAATACGCCTTCGTATTCGTAGACATACGAGTAATAAAATAATTAAATATTTTACAATGGAAGTTCCGTTCGGTGGTCGCAAATGAGACAAACTTAGAATAGTTATTAGACGAAGGGGGCGGTTCTAATATCCATAGTATGGCATGGAATTCTAAATGTGAAGATTTATATGGCAGTATAGCGATTTTACAAAATATACGTTAGGCCGGATTCACACATTGGAACGCACATTGCAGCCAATTTTGGTTCCAACGTTGGCTTGTTTTTCTTGAAGCACTGAATGTAGAGCCAACGTTAACATGTCCGATGCGTATTATTATTTAGCAGTCAGTGCGTCCGTTGGTCTTGACTCATTTTCGCTAATACTACTAAACGATTCTTACCCCTTCATAGCTAAACATCGACTGAATACCAATGTGTGGCTGCGATCGCCAACATTGACGCCAATATCTTTGATCTTTGGCGAGAAAACCGACTCGCACCTTTTTACGTCAATAAATCCATACTCGGCCGTCGCACATACTCCCATAAGAGCATTTAAAGATTACTGTGTCTGGAGGACCGCGTCATTTTTTGAAATATTTCTCAACGTTTCGCTGTCTGTTATAAGTGGCTTCTTCAGGAAGAGAGGTGAGCACCTTAAATCAGTCTGGGTTAGGTTAAGTTAGATTAGCTTAGGTTAGCTTAGATTAGGTTAGATTGATTTGATTAGATTATATTAGATTAAGTTATGTCGGATTGGGTTAGATTAATTTAGATCTGGTGAAGTCTACTGTTAAAATGTCATTTTTACCTGAAATTAAAAACTGTTGTAGTTCAATTTCACACATTTTTATAAGTATAAACAAAATAAAACTACTGTCTTATCTGATTAAGTAAAAAAGCTATTAATTTTTTAATGAGTAAAGTAACCAGTTTAAATTAATAAACCAAGTTAGTGCTAAACAATATTTGAACTATTTAAATATAAAATGTACCTGTGATAATAAATATATTTTTTTATGAATTTTATTTTGTTTATTACTAAATAGCTGCATAAAAATAAAAACACGATTAGTAATTTACGACATTTAGTTTTGTATCTGCTAGAATATTTGGAATATTAGTCACTTCTTAGACTTATATTCGACTGAACCAATGATTTAACTGAAATATTTTACCTTATCTCGTACATATACAATCAGTGATATACTCGTATGTGTCGAGTTGTAAAAATCCAACTGTAACTACCATTTTTTAATACAACAAATATTTATTATTATTGTGGCCTAAATTCCATAAACCTGGAAAAATATTTAAAACTTATGTATCTGCCTTTAGAACACCCGAAATGACGCCACTGGCTGTAAAACTGACTGCAAAACTTTGTCAACTTTAAACCTCTAGTTGGTTTTAGTTTGGAGATTTTAATGACTTTGGAGTGTTCAGGGAGTAATATAATTTTTTGGTCTTATTTGAATGCTGGATTTAGATGGTGAAACTACAGAAAAGCTTTGTGTATTTTTTTCGTTTTTAAAAGCTGACTATGATTCCTTTAAGGTAGAATAATATATTAGGGGTATATTTAATATTTTTTACCAAAAAAGAACATTAAATTAAATAGTTTTTGTCGTGTTTCATATAGCTAAATATCAGGCGTTATAATGGATTTGTAATCGAATAAAACGACCAATTTCTTTGTAGTGCATTACTCTACTGCTTTTTTCGGTTATAGTTTCATATATGTCTTCTTGCTCTGTCTACAACTTTGTTTTACTTCTTTCTATCGTTGACTGCTATCTTTAACTCCTTCACCTCCTTCCTCTTTATATCTTCACTCTTTTTCCCTACTTTCCACATGTCCATACCGTCTCAGTCTTTTTGTCTGCATGTGTCTTACTAAATATTTCCTCGATGAGGCCATCCGTTTCGCTGTTCCATAACATACGGTATTTTTCTCCGTCGATTTTCTTTAATCCTACAATTTTCCTTAATATATTTCTCTCAAATGCAATGCAATGTTGAATATTATCATTTAAAATGTATTTTCCTGTCTGACTTATTTTTTATGTCTATTAGGTTTGCTGTTCCCCATTGTCAAATTTGATAGCCTTGTGAGTTTGTCTGGTACTCCTATTTCTTTCATGACTTCTGTCAATTGTCTTGTGTTTATACTGTCGAATGCTATTTTAAAATATTTAAAAAGTAAATTGAACTTTATATTGTGCTCATAGCATTCGTCTATTGTTTGAGTCATCACATATATGGCATCTATTATTGATTGTCCTAAATTTCATTTATTCATATTGCGTTCTATATACTTCATTATTCTTTCCTTATTATTGATATTAATATTTTATATACAGTGTTTAATAATATGATTCCCCTACCATTTGGACATTGGGTGGGATTTTGATTTTTATATATTGGTTGTAATATTCCTGTTCTCGGATAATATTTTTTCTTGACTTTAAATTTCCGCTATTAATTAGTGAGATTTCTTGAGTAATTATTTTGCTCCTTATTTCATTAGCCCGTAGTTTGTGCTATCCGGGCCGGTACTTTGTTCTTCTTTAATTGTTTCATATCTTCCAAGTTCTTCGCATGTGGGAACCCGTTGTTCTGTCTTATACTCATTTGATACGACCTCTTCCTGGTTATTTTCACTAACCGTATTTTGGTAGAATTAGGTGAACTGTTTGTCGTTTGTGGCAATTTATTTTTGTTTCGTTTTTTTAATCATATCAAATAGTTTTATTACCGTTTTCCATTTCCTGCATGTACACTTTAATCCATGCTTCTTTCTTCTATCTACAGCATTTATTCACGACTTTTATTTTCCTTTCGTATTCACGTAATTCTTCATAGTCCCCTCTTTTTACCTATTTTTTTCTAGTCCGTGTTATTCTCAAAAATTTCGTTTTATTTTATAAATTGAGGTAAATATTTTTTTATTTTATGCTATTTATAAATTGCTACTATTTTATTTATTTTAATTCAATTTTATTTTATTATATTCTATCTATTTTGAGCTAGTGGTCAACTAGAATAACTTTCTAATTTTTAAAAAAATTTACTCCGATTTACTCTATTCGAGAGGGGGTTAAGATAACTTCTAAGCCCTATTGTCGGTATTAACACCATTGAAAAGCCTCCGAAATGATTAATCCATCAAAAACTTGTTGAATTTTGGGTCAACCCACACAGCGGCCTTGCTAATCTTGTAGGGTTGGATTGCACATGTTTTTGTTCTTGTGTTTGGCAGTTACAAATCCCTACCACTTGGGGGACCCTCTAAATATGCGATTTCTGGAGATTTTGTCAGATTTGGATCCTGATAACTGATGTTTCATTAAGTTGCCTCAAGTTGATATATGAGCGACGTTTGTCTCTTTTTGCCACCGATTCCCTTGAAGCAGGGATAATTAATTTTGCCGTGAATCATAGGAATTTTAATATAATGTAAGCTGTGTCGAAATATAACTTTGGTAAAAGTTATTTTAGTTATCTATATTTGTTGTTATTATGTATGTAAGTAGTATGCAGAACGTTACATTTATGAAGTTATCAAACAGCACTTAAAAACCAATAAAATAAGTATTTTACAGTTATTGCTACTAAATTTCTATTAGGGAATAAAGACAGTTGCTTCCAAATCGTTTTATAAGTGTTAAATCCCGAAGCGAATAAGATTGATCATGTCCCAATAAGTTAAAGATAAAATGGAAAAAACGTTTTCACAAAGACATTCTTCCAAATGTTGATATCCCAACAGGTTTACCCTTTTTATACGATTCTCCCTACTATGAATAAATCAATTTTTCTCTAAGGGATATTTCATTCTCCAAAGACGTGTATATGGGGTCCGCCCTTTTAATGTACAAGATATGTTAGGACAGCCAGGTCTGGACCACCCCAAAACAAAATTTTACATCAAAATATATTTTGGGATATCACAATCAAAAATTAAACTATAGAAGAAAACACGAAATAATTACTAAGCCTTCCAAATGATTTTTTGTAAATAATTGTAAATCAACAGTTTTACTTTCTCACGAAGCACGCATAGTACACACAATCAACAAGCCAATAGATGCAAAGAAATATTTTTCAGCAGTTTTTTGGACGTATGCCAAGTCTTTAATAAGATACGGCACGATGGACTATTTTATAAAATTAAACAGCGTTTACCCACGGTGTTTTTCAATCTCATAAAAGTATGTCTAGATGACAGATGTTTCAGAACCGGAATGAATGAGAAATCTCCTCTTCGACTCTATTAAATCTTTAGTCCCCATAGGCAGTCTTTTAGAAACCGTTGCAGACGGCATTAACCAATCTGCAAGAACATTTTTTTCTACATGAAATAATGGCTCACAAAATGGAAAATAAAAATTAATGACACAAATGTCCTACACATTACATTCATAACAAGAAAAGACATTATATGTCAATAATATAGAAATACCAAGAATATCGTACGCAAAATATCTGCATAGTTGCAAGTTGATTTGGAGAGAGCAGATAATTAAAAATGGAAACAAATCGATATGAAGCTAAAATAACCCTATTGGATAATCGGTAGAAGATCCAAAACTGCAAACTGTCGCTTGAAAAGAAAATTCTTATATATAAAGCCATAATCATACCAATTCGGACAAATGGTACTAAATTATAGAGATAGCAGGTACAATATTACCGTAATCCAACGAGCAAAATTCAATACTTTTCGAGTAATGATTAACGCTCTTTTATACGTAACTAACCAAGATTTATACACATTCCAACCTTAAAAGAATTTAAATAACGAAGCACCAAACATAAAAAAATAGAGTATTTATCACAGATTCTCCTCTAACCCCTCCTCCTGTATGAAGACGAACAATAACGACACAAAAGAAAACGGACAATTGACCTGAAATAAAGTGCAAGAGGTTTACTCAATGGAGATAGCTCACCACTTCATGTTCCCATGTTGTTAACAGAATGTATTGTAAAATTAGTATTGCTGTCTAAATAAATAAAAAATAAATAAATAAATAAAATATTCACAGTGTTATTCTAAATTACAAAGACACATGATTTGCTCTATTCGATATAGAGGAAATTTCGTTTTCAGAAAATAATTTTAAACAATATTTTTATTTGAAAACGCAAGGTTCAGGAATGGACAAATCTTGCTTCTATTACGTTTAGGTTTAGGTGTCAAATTTTTTGTTCAGGTTTCTGCTTCTGTTGTAGAGGTAAATTGTATGCAAGAATGTATCTTGTATCTCATGTGGCTTCCTAACGCATCCCACAGGTTATTCTATGGGGAAATTAAAACTACCTTGCTAATTTTTATTTAATCGTGTCTGAACTACAATATATATAGCTATAAATGATCAAATATCACTCCAGTGTCTGGCGCATATCACAGCATTTTCATTGCACATCCATAGGTCCCGGAGGGTACATGGGGCTTGTAGGGATTGACACGATAGGAGGTGTTCCATTGACTGGGCTTCTCCGCATTCACAGGCTGCCTCATCCACATATCCCCACTTCACGAGGTTGGTCTTGCATCTCCCCATTTGACATCGGAGTCGGTTGAGGGTCTTCCAGGTATCCCAGTCTAGGTCCGAACCTGCAAGAAGTTTTTCTTTTGGATTCCAGGTTGGAGTGTCGTGGTCTATTAGGCACTGTTCCCATCTTACCTCCTTGGTGACAATTTTAGAGGCAGTGAGGGGCTGTGTAGATTGTATAAAGTTTCGCCTAGATTTTAGTCTGGCCGCTACTGGTATATGTTGATACAGAGGATGTCTGGTGTCGTCGCATTGTCTTTGTCGTTCGGCCATGGCTAGGGTTTCCCTCCGTATTTGTGGGGGTGCGATTCCGGCTAGCATGTAAAGTTGGTCAAGGTTGGTGGGTTTTAGGCATCCCGTTATTAATCTACACGTGTCGTTCAGGACAGGGTCCAGCCTATGGGCGTGTGCTGATCTCTGCCATACGGGAGATGCATATTCGGCCGCGGAGTAGCACAATGCAAGTGCCGAGGAGCGCAGGACGTTAGGGTTCGCCCCCCCAACGAGCGTTAGTCAGTTTACGGAGAATGCCGTTTCTGGTGTTGACTTTGGCCTTGGTTTTATCGATATGCTTCTTATAGGTGAGGGAGCGGTCCAATGTAACCCCTAGATAGACTGGGTTTGGGCAGTGTTGCAGTCTAACTGAATTCCACTCTATTTGCAGTTCCCTTCTCGCCTGTCGGTTATTGAGATGGAATAGGCATGTCTGCGTCTTTGCTGGATTCGGGCGGAGTTGGTTAGATCTATAATAGCCGCTCAGCCTTGATAAAGATTCTGTTAAGTGCTCCTCTATCTCTGCGATGTTTTTTGACTGGCAGGTGATAGCTACGTCATCGGCGTAGATAAAGCTTCTTGTTGTTGGGCCGGTTGGTTGGTCGTTGGTATACACATTGAAGAGCATGGGTGCGAGCACGCTACCTTGGGGAAGGCCATTCTTCTGGTTCCTCCAGCGGCTTCTTGATCCTTGGAACTCTACATAAAACCTTCTATTCGATAGCATTGTTTTTAGCACTTTCGTCAACTGTAAATCACCTGTCATTTCAAAGATTTTTCCCAGTAATATTTTATGGTTTATAGTGTCATATGCCGCCGTTAAATCTATAAATACGGCCCCCGTTTTTGCCTTTCTTTCAAAGCCATCCTCAATGTGTTGTGTGAGGCTTAAAACCTGACCAGTACAGGATTTCCCAGGTCTAAACCCTGCTTGCTGGGAGATTAGGTGGTTTTCTATTTGGAATCCATACTTGTTCAGAATGAGGCGTTCGTAGAGTTTGAACGGAGAGCATAACAGTGACACCGGGCGGTAGCTTTTGGCATCTTCCCGTGGTTTCCCTGGTTTGTGGATTGCTACGACCTTAGCTTTTAGCCACAATTTTGGGATTTTATTGTTGTTCCAGCATGAGTTATACATTTGAAGAAGCCAGTTCAGGGCTGATGGGCCTAGGTTTATCAGGAACTCATTCAAGATGTCATCAGGGCCTGGGGCCTTCCTGGCCTTCAGAGACTCGATTGCAGTTTCCAGTTCTGTAATGGTAAAGTAATCCTTATTAACTTGTCTAGGCTGTTGTGCCATCCTGAAAGTGCGGGTCACTTTCACTTTTTGGTCAGGCTTACCATTTAGAAGAAGCTGATGTGCGATTTCGTTGGCGGTAACGTTTACTTGGTCTTTAGGGGATGTTGGGTCGCCTGATAGCTTTTTAATGAGGCTCCAGGCCTTTCTACTGCTGTGTTTCATATCTAGGCTTTCTATTGTGTCTTTCCATGCCCCTTGTCTCTTCTTACTTATGGAATCGATCAGCTGGTCACCTAGCTGTATGGTTTCCGGAGAGAAGGGATTCCGACTGTAGTGTTCTAAATATTCCTCGTATGTATCTTTACTTTCATTGGTAAGACCGGGTATATAATAAGTTCTGCAGCCGCGAGGAATGCAGCGCCTCGCTGTCTTCTTGATTGCAGAGATGAAATTATCGTAGTTTATTGGGGTCGGTGGTAAGTCTCTAATTTCTTCGTCGATCTCTTCTGTGAATTTATTCCAGTCTGCCTTTCTTAGATTAAATCGCCTTTTAAATGGGACCTTCTGCGACATTATCACTGGTCTAAAATTCAGCATAATTGGCCGATGTTGGGAGTGTGGGATTGGGTCCATGACTGTCTTATTGCACGTTGCAGCTAGAGAGTTGTTGGTGAAGATAAGATCCGGGTTATAGCCTCTCATCCATTTGCCACTATTAAAGGAAGCGGGCTGTTTCTGATCATGAATGAGGGTCATGTCATTGTCCTCGGCCCATCTCTCCAAGAGTTCTCCATCCTCGTTCATGTCACGATATCCCCAAGTTGTGCTGTGGCTATTGAAGTCTCCTATTACCACATGTGGTTGGTTAAGATGTTGGGGGAATAAGAATCTCTCGTTCGGTGGTTTGTATATTGAGGATATCCTTATATTTCCAAGGTTAATCGTGATCAGCTCTATGTTATTAAGTGTTGTGGCTTGTAAATTATTTACTTTGATTCCTGGTTTTACAAATATTGCACTTCCATATTGGTCATGGGGGCATTCCTTCACTAGTACCATTCCTGGTATGTTTGGACGTCTTTGTGATGACCCCCTGTGTGTTTCCTAGAGGCATAGGACGTCACATGAATTCTTTTTGAATAAGTTGGATATTAAGTCTTGCTTAGTATTTGAAATGCCTTCAACATTGAGTGATATGATTGTCAAGCTTGGCTCTAAAAAGGGCCCTTTTTCCATGTTTTCGATACGATCTCTAATCAGTGTAGCTCAGTTTATGGAAAGATTAGCCGATACTTTCGTATCGTTGTCCAGGGAACGCCCGAATGAACTAATAGTGCATTCTACGAGGAGGCTCTTTCCGTGTTCCCCACCTTGCTAATCCATAATGAAATAAAAAAAAGTTCAAACTTCTTTGATGAAACGATGACGAAAATTATCTTGTTGGAAAATAAAATCTTCTCCGTAATTTTGGACATTCGTCTATCAGAACTACACAATCCCAAAACAGACTCATCTGAGATTAATACTCGTTCATTGATCATCAGCATAGTTTTCATATTTGCTGCAAAATTCTAGACAGTTGGTAAGGTGTTGTTTTGCGACTTCTGAAATCCCTTTGACCTTCTACATCTTAATCTCGTCTCTGTTATAATGACAAGTATAGATTTGTAATCGAGTCGTGAAAAGAGGATTTTGAAGTACATTTCTTAGTAAAATGTGAACAAGGTGGGTAGTTCTAATGCATGAGCGAGGTTCGTAGAGCCTCAAAAAACTTATTCCAAGTTCTAGAAATCACAAATTGACTTACGCGAATTTCTCGTTGGTGAACTCTATTTTTAATATGTGTGGCTACAATGGCTACCTGAAAAGTGTTGAAAGATGTTTTTTCTATTCCTCTATTAGGAAAATAAATATTATTGTACTTCAAGGGTGAATTTAGGAATAGAACTAAATATGGTATTTCACTAAAAGTCGATATTTATTTAGCCTAGCTGTTAAAAAGCAAATGAAATTAAAATGGTCATGATGTTTACCAGTGGAACATGTTTTCATAAAAAGTGTCACTCTGGGTTTTTCCCGTTTATATTCAAAGCCAAATATTTAAAATTTGTAAGACGGTCCTCACTTGTTTTGGCGCAGTATTTAATAGGTATGTATACTTTCCTCGGGATAATTGAATGCTTATAACGATTTTAGACAGAGGAGTTCTTTTTCCTCAAGTATATGTCCAAATAGCTTAACTATAAAAACTATAGAGTTCAAAAGCATTATAATAAATATCATTTAAGAATCTGAAGTACTATCTGTTGCAATTTATTCTAGAATTCCGTCTCGTTATACGAATGAAGCGAGGCTGTGTGTAAGTCGGAATAAGAACGGTGCGATCAAAAAAGTTATACAAATTTATAAGTATTTAAATCCCATTTTATAATTGTTCTGAAAGCAAACAGTAATTAGTATTTTTAAGAGTAGGAAGAGTAGGAGTTCGGTACAGATTCTCACATTTTTCCCAGATCTGGGGAAAAAAGTCGATCTACCAAGTCTAAAGCAACAAAATAAATTTTCAAAGTATGTTTATTACTAGAATCAATTTTCGGTCAACAAACGGATAGTATGTTAAACTAACACCAGGATTTACAATGTATTCTTTTCAAAAAGTAGTTTGACAGTATATTAATACCAATAGTAAATATTAATAGTGTAATTGTTTTAGATAACGTCCCGTATCAGTCGTGGTTGGTACAAAAAAACCAAATAGTGGTTATATTAAATCCGCGATACAGGACAAAAACAGTTGGTAGAACTTTTATGGTTAGTTGATTTTAAACTTCAACTTATTATCAACAATATTACAATAAACCATGAATTTAAAATTTTACGTTTACCATCTTATTACTTCATACCTGCTTAACCACACAGAATTATTATGGGTACGTTAAAAATATTTGTCCAGGAAATAATTCTTCCATTTCTTGTGTAATCAATATAATAATAAATTCATTTAACCATGTTACCATTGACAATTGGAGAAATGTAATCCAACATCCAACAAATATATGACATGTGACAATATAAATAAAACATTTTTTAAATCATTTGGGGCATACCGACGATAGTGATATTTTAGTATAGAACAGGAATATAGTGGCTGTCAAAATGGTTTAGAAATTTAGACTTTTATTAAGATTCATTTACATTTCTATAAAATAATCGAGTCATATATTTTTATATTAGTTTGAATACATTTTTTAACTAAAGCTGTATTCAGTATTAATCTTTTTGAAATTTATACTTGCATACCAATGGTCATCTTACTGATATCCTTGCAAGATAAATTAAATACTACTATGTAGGTCAGACTTTGTTTATTAAATCAGTAGTAAAATGTTAAGAACAGGTTTGGAAATATTTTTCGTCTCAAATTTAGACTAAAAAGTTCTGTGTAACATTTTAACAAAAAACGGTCAACTTAATTCGACTTTGATCTACATACCTGCCAAGATAAAAAATACAAGCTTATAAATTAAAACAAACATATAAGTCACATTACGAAAAACACTTCATTGACACCAAACACAAACTTACACTTGAACACAATTGAAACAACAGTAGAAATACTTCATATAAGTGACAAAAAAGAATAAGTGACAAAAAAGAATAAGTGACAAAAAAGAAAAAATTGATTTTTTGGAGAAACATGAAATTGAGAAATACCTAAAATGTCCTCCATATACAGTATTGTATGAACAATTAAACTTGGAAAGTTCAATTATCTTAAATTACCTTTTGGACTAATTACTTATATAATAATAACCAAAAATAATTTTAGGCAAAGAAGAATATTGTTTTACATATTGTATAATAATGATTAGTTAAAATGTTTATACTTTAAAGTTATTTACGCTTATAAAAAAATCTGTCAAATCTAGAAAATGCTATATGTCAAAATAGCGAAACCTTGGTCGATTCAATATAATTTAAAAATTTTTGTAATTCTGTGGAAATTCAGATAAATATAATTTATCTATTTATTATGGATAGTTTCCACAAAGTAAGAGGTGAAACAATTAATTTAATATCTGGCAACATTTCAAACGGTTGTTAGATCTTTGCGCTTTTTAGATTTTCTTGTAACACACTATACCAGACTACATTTAACCAACATCTTACCTTAATATTATAAAAAAAAAACATTGGAAAATCTGATATAAACGTACGTTGAGTAAAAAAATGTCTTTAACATCCGTTTCATGACTCTATAAGCTAAATATTTCTCATTGAGTGAATCCGACTCTGAATAAATCGTTCCGGACCCCTTTTACATCTTAAAGGATACTAGCTAAGTTATTCTCAGTCGATATACTGCAGCGAAAAGCTGTTAGGCGATAAGCTCGGCCAAAGGCTTGGATAATTACACGACGGTTTCGTTAATGGTCTTTTATATGGATATTTGCGAAAGTAATATTCTCGATCGATGGCAACTTTTACTCCTAAAGTGGAAAATATTTATATTTGTTATTGGATACATTAAAAAAATATAAATGTAACATTTTTCTGAAAACCCAGAATGTTCAAAACTCACAGGAATTCAAATTCAAATGAATTTTGAACAGAAAAATGTTCAATCAATAAAAATTTCTTTATATACCTAATTGATTCAAAGTAAATAAAAAATTTGCTCAAAGCTCAAAGTGACCCTCAAAATAGATATTTTATTGTTCATAAGATTTTCGATAAAAATTGTTATAAACAAATGAACTTTTACTAGTTTTTAATTAGAAAAAGAGAACGATAGGAAGAACTCTTGTCATACTAACTTTCGGATAAAAGACATCAACAATATGCCAAAAATAGTTCCTTTAAACTAAGCCAACCCAACAGTAACAATAAAGAAGAAATCATGATTTACTACCATAACGTTAGAGGACTTAACAGTAAAATTCATATTTTCCTTGCAAATTTGAGTGAGAGCGAATACAATGTTATAGCACTAAGTGAAACCTGGTTGAAACTCGAGTGTTTCCAGATAATTATGAAGTCTATAGTAGTGACCGCAATTTCAATCTAGTGAGGTTTACCTGTGGTGGTGGCATAGTGCTTGCGGTAGATATTAGTATTAAATCCAAATTGGTGATACGTCACTTTTTGCTGAAAATGTTTATGAAATTGATCTATTGATATGCAAATGTATTGTCTCTTTACAATCTCTTTATCTAGTAGTCATATACATATAATCTGCTATCTATTTCATTTGATGAGTTTGACAATTTCCTGGAAGTACTTGAGGGCTTCGATACTTTGAACTCAGCCAGTGTTATGATAATTGCTGATTTCAATTGTCCGAGTTACGTACAAAACAATCTAAATGATCGAAAAACTTATTCTATAAATAACTTATTAAATTTTTATAATACGAATCAATACAACAATATTCTACACAATCACAACAGATTGTTAGATTTAATAATATCAAATCTAGATTGTTCTGTATCTCGCGATTTTCTTCCACGGATACATGAACACGTATACCATCCCTCCTTATCAATTGATTTTATAAACGTTTTTGCTAAACAAAAGAATATTAATGCAAACATAAATGCTAAAACCTACAATATTAAAAAGGCCGACTATATGTCAATGTATAATGAGTTTCTTCATATTTATTGGACTTTCCTAGAAAATTTCAGCAACGTCAACCAAGCTTTACAAAATTTATGAAATACTTGAAAACCATGTCCCAGTTAAGGAAAAAGCAAAATTTATAAAAACCAAAAACAATTATTATTATGTACAATTCACTAATACAGTCAGCATACACGCTCTATTTACAAAATGTATAAGCGCAGCTAAGAGAAGAGGCAACATCTTTTTGGAAATTTGGAAATGGTTTATAACGGTGAAATATTTAATAGTCCTCAGTCAATAGAAAATGCCTTCGGAACATTTTTTGAATGAGCTTATTCTCCACCTAAAATACATGAAGGAAATTAAATTTAAATATTGATTACAATAGATATGAGTATTGAACCTATTAGTGACAACGAAATTTTGGCGGTTAGAAAAAAGCTGACAATTAAATTGACTTCAAGACCTGATAGAATACCCTCGTTCCTAGTAAGGGGTTATCTGTATATACTAGTTAAGACACTGTGTATACTTTTAATTTGATTTTAAAAACATCCGTTTTCCCAGAAATGTAGAAAACAATCAAAATTTGTCCCATATACAAGTCGGAAAATCGTACTGTTAGAGTCAATTATAGACCAATATCTATTTTAAATAACTAGCTAAAATCTTCGAATCTGTTATGTACATTCTTGTCTATCTATCTGCAAAGAACATAATATCTACTTATCAACACGGTTTTATGAATACAAGATCCACTATTATTAGTAATTTAATTGAGTTCAGTCAGTATCTCTGTAAAAACGTAGATGATATGGGGCAGACTGATGTAGTGTATACGGACATCATCTTTAACACAACATAAGCATTTTATCTCTCATAATGGTTTTTGTTCGAGTATTTATCTTGCTGCAAGTGGAGTTCTCCAAGGATCTAACGTGGGACCTCTGTTATTTTTAATCTTTATAAACGATCTATGCAAAGTACTCGAAAGTAACAGAGTTAATGTTTGCAGAAAATTTCCTGTTTTGAACACTATATCAAGTTACTGGGGCAAATCAATTTGTTGCAAGAATGGTGTCTGAATAATCATATTTATCTAAATATATCGAAATGTAAAATATTTACATGCAATCGTAAAAAGAAGCCAATACTATATCCTTACATCATAGAAAATAAAGCCCTAGAACGAAATTATACCATTAGATATTTAGGTATTCACTTGACCAGCTTACTTTCAATGAGCACATTAAAATAACTGTGAATGTTGCATGTCTTACCTATGGATTTATTATTCATAATTGTAGAAATTTTCATGACATAAACGCACTAGCTACGATATAAAATAATTTGATAAGACCCAAATTTGAATATAGATCAATAATTTGGAACCCTATATACGTTCAATATTCAGCCACTATAGAAAGAGTGCAAAAGAAATTTTTAAAATGTTTAGGCTTCAAACTGACTGGAGTGTATCCGCCAAGAGGTTCTAATTACTTGCACATACTCAATAGGCTTGATTTTATATACTTAGAAAAACACAGAAATCAGGCAGCTGTCTTGTTCTTACATAAACTATTAAACAATAAAGTCGACTGTCCTAACCTGCTTGCACAAATTAATATATTGGTTCCAAGATTACCATGTAGACACAGTGATACTTTTTTGAGCCAAAGAACGCAAACAAACATATTATACAAATCACTATTAAATTTAATATGCAGTAATACTAACAAACTAGTAGGTATTTCTGATCTATTTATATGAACAATATGTTTGAAATATTTTTTTTTCTTTATTTTATATAATTGTTCATATATTATGTTAAAAGTTACTTAGTTAGTTTTTTCTTTCTTTTTGTTTTGACGTAATGTTCTAATAATAATTTATTATAAAATTGCTCTGAATATGGGATACTGTTTTTTTTTATTTATTTTATAAATTAAATTCAAAATAAAAATAATTTAAAATTGAACCCAAGAATAAAAGAAAATTAAACATGAATAATTTTTTTGTTTCTCATGGTGAATTCCTATACATAAATCAACAAATTTCCTTAAACTGACATAACTTATACATAGAAATAGATATTAAAATAATACAGATTTTAAATTTGCGCTTTAATTTAACATTATCAGTTCTAGTTCATCTAGTCAACCATCATTTTGATTGTATTCAGTTCAAAAGTAACAGTTTATTTAAACGTTTGTTAATATTTATAGCACAAAATTGCAATACGAAATATATCTAGAGTTCTTTTTCTCCGTTTAGTTAAGTGGTGAAACCTTTTAAAAGAAGAAGTCAATTACAGACGTCCTACTGTTGAATGAACTCAAGTAAAATTTTCCATTCATTCGTTAAAGCTGTTTTGATCCAAATAAAACTGGAACAACATTCCATAAAAATAAGGATCCATAGGTATAATTCACAAATAATTTAAAAATTGCAATTATTCACAAAATTATTTTTAGTTTATATTTACTTGAATTTATATTTGACACCAAATAATTTAATTTTTTCAATAAAAGAGGCTCAAGTTAACTTAAGGAGAAATGTTTCGTCTGTAACACCCAAATTGCAAGAGAAATTGTCAAAATTTTACACATCCTTTTAAATGAATCGGAATGTCACCGCTTGCTTGTAGTACAATTACAAATTAGCGAATTTAATTCCTTGAATTAAGATTATAAAACTTATTTTTAACAAAATATCCACTTAATTTAAAAACTTGAACTTTATAAAACAAATAAAATGTACTGTTGAAATTGAAGAGAACAGTTATATAAATTTTTTAGATATAAATATCAAAAGAGTAAACTGTAATCTTCAATATTCCATTTAACGTAAGCCAACTTATACAAGTATGACTATCCCTATGTCACATAAGTTAGCGGCGTATAATTCAATATACATAGAGCTTTTTCAATACCAATGAGTAAGTAAAAGAGAAATTAATATAATAAAACAAATTGCTACGTCTAATAATTATCCATTACATCTAATAAACTGATTTTTCTGAAACAACCTAAAGATAATGGGTCGTACAGGAAAATGATATATTTTGGAGTTATTTCAAACAAAATATCAAAAATTATATTTCTTACAACATCTTCAACAATATCTTTTAAAGTGGGAAATAATATAAGTTCATTTTTATTAAATGTGAAACCTAAAATTAATAAATTTTCAGAATTGGGTATTTACAAACTAAATTTTCCGGTTTGTAACGCCATCTATCTTGGCCAGACATTAAGAAATTTTAACATACGCTACTGTGAGCACTTAAGAGATTATAGATTAAAACAACCAGACAAGACACATTACGCAAAATACCTCATTGACACCAAACACAAACCTACACTTAACAACACAATGGAAACAACAGTGGAAGTGCTTCATATAAGTGACAAGAAAGAAGAACTTGATTTTTTGGAGGTTTATGAAATAAGGAAACACCTAAAATATCCTCAATATGCAGTATTGAGTGAACAACTAAACCTGGGAAGTTCAATTATCTTAGATCATCTTTTGAACTAAATAATAATAACGAAATATATTTTTATAAAAAGAAGAATATTGCTTAATAATGATTGATTGCGATGAAATTATTTATGCTTAAAAGGTGTGTCAAACTTCTTGTCAATCTTGGAAATTGGTATGTCAAATACAGAAACCTTAGGCCAGATTAAAATACATTTTTAAAACACTTTGGAAGACTGTGCAAAATCAGATATGTATAATTTATCTTTTTCATATTTATTATGAATAATTTCCACAAAGTAATTAATTTAATAATTTATCTTTTCATTTTTAATAACAAATTTAAATTATGAATAGAGCTTTTGACATATATTTTATACCTAGATTACATTTAATTTATTACAGCAAATTGATGAACTTAATTTTTATTTAGAAGACATTCAGTTTCAATTAAATATTTCAAAATTATTAAATTCTAGTTACAAATTCTTGTTAATTTATTTTCATTTGGAGTCTGTAGTTTTATTTGTTGAGGAAACAAGTTACATTTTTTAAATTTATAATTTCTGTCTAACCTGTCTTTACAGTATACCTTCTTTAATTCTCTTGGGGTCTAAAAGATTATACCTATCCCATCTAGATACTGATAAGTAAAGGTGACTTAAAATAGGCAATCGTAATTTTGAATTATTATTCTACGCCATTGGCTTTCTTCCATGTAGCCTGCAGAATTTTTAATAATACGGGTAGTTAAATTGAAATTAAGTGTCTTGTTTTATAACGTGGGTATATTTTAAATTACCAACACCGTTGAAACAGTCGCGGAATATCCACGCATTAATGTGACCTATTTTATTAAGATCCCCAGCCATAAAAAACGAACATAATTCAATTTTTGTGAGAGCAACACGTCCCTTTTATGACCTTGCCCTGCCATATGTGGAATTTGTCGAACACCCATTTCAGCATCGTGTGAATCCCCGCTATTCGAGCTTAGCAAGTGAGCAATTAGTAATTCGGTGGAACAGAATCCGGTTAATCCCAAAATTTCCGGACTTAAAGCCCAACGTTCTACTCACTATAGCTTCAGTTTGCAGTGGCTGCACTACCAGAAGGGTACTAGAAAAACTCTGTTTCTAACACTACTAAGTATACTAACGTGTATTTGGACAAGTATCTCGAAAGGCTTTATTCTGTTTGTAGTAAATGTTCTGAGATTACGAATAATGATTATTTAATTTTATTTTGACATGATAGATGGCAGGTATTTTTGATGAGCAAGTAGTTCTATAAAATATGTTACTTAAAACCGTTGGCAAATCTCGAACTACAGAAGAATTACATAGACAGGTACATCAGGCAAAATATTCACGAGAATATTGGAGTGTAGATAGAAAGAATAATTAGAGACATCTTTAGAGAAATTACAACACGGATTCAGAAGAGAAGGAAGCACTCAGTATCTGATTTTTATTGAAAGACAGATAGAAGAGAATTTCCTAAAAAAGGTAAGAAAATCCATATTTATTTCAACGATCTAAGCAAAGCTTTTGATAGAAATTATCAAAGATCCATAAGGAAACAACAAAAATAAAATAAAACCATTTAACAATGAATATACACATTTTGAAACAAAGATAGGATTCAAACAAAGATGTATCTTCAGCCTATTTTCAATAAAGATATCAAAAAGTGCAAAAAAAAGTACTGTTTGCAGTTGGCATGATTCTGATAGCCGATTTGGATGAAAGTTTACAACAAAACAAAAACAATAAAATCCGTAAAAAGCTCTAACTGCTTAGGTACATTTTTAGACGACTACGCTAAGATGGATAAAGATATAATGGAAAGAGTAGAAAAGGTGAAAAAACCGTATAATATTCTTAAGAACTCATTTTTTGGAAAGAAAAAGTTCCAAAAATGTAAAAGCTCAAGTGTATGATAAAGTGATCAGACCCTCCATTATCTACAGAAGTGAACTAGATATAAAAACAGTAATCGAACCATTAGTGATTACACTGTAGAAAGATTGGGGCACAACTGGGATGGCTAGAGTATATTTATAGAATGAAAGAAGAAAGACTGACAAGAAAAATATATGAAGTACAAGTGCAACAAAGTAGGTTGTCGACGTCGGCAATTACAAAAAACTGCTATAAAGAGAGGAGTTCATTCAATAGAATGGTATAAATGAAATGACATGAGACAAGAAAAAAAAATTGAAAAATAAGAATTAAGGCGTTACCATTACCTTCATTTAAGCTTATATTTTACAGAGCTATCAGTCTATTTACTGATAAGTCATTAAATTTGTTAACGTGGGAAGAGTGCAAAATAATGACAAATTGTGCAGTGTTATTAATTAATTAATTACAAATGTAACTCTAATGGCTTGTTTCTTAGCTGAACTATGACTTTTGTGAGCTGAAAGTATAAACCTTCTTAAGGATGGTTACTTGTCATTGGAATAATTTTAGTTTATGTTTTGATCGGTTTGTGCTAAAACGGTCGTTACAATTCTAAAATATTTTTAAAGGAAATATGGGGCAAAATTAAAAATATTATTTTACCTTTTTTAAAAATAATTCATTTTAAACATAGCTCATAGGTATTTGGGGAGCAATAGGAACTTTTCGACCTTTCTTCGCTATCTTTTTCTTCTTATTTAATTTAGTTCAATACAATAATGTTCCTAATAACTTAGGTCGTTTATTAGATTTAGTGATATCATCAGAGAATTGTGATATTGGTCATAACGATTCCTCTCTTGTCAAAGAAGATGGTCATCATTCAGCACTGTTCATAAATATTAATGATTTAAATAATTTAAACCGATGTTGACAGCCTTATCTTACTAGGCTTTGAATGTTTAGTTCTCGTGGTATTTAACTTTCGTGTTCGATTTTAGGAGTGGTGTTTTAATATAAGGCATTTATTAATCTGACATACTTTCCAAGTTTACCATAGACTAAAATTATTTACCACATATTACTACATAACTTTACACAGGCATTCCCGAAGTGAATAAAGATGGTTCAAATATTCGCATTAATTTTGGGTTTTTCATGGTGTTCGTCATTTATGTTTTGTCCATGGATAATCTTTGGCTTTTAAATTGGACTTTGATATCTCTCAAACTATAGTCTTTTTAGAATGACAGCTTAGTATTTTGCTTACAATATTTGTTAATGTGATTCGTCATCAAATCTTGCGGCTTGTTGAGAAATTTAATGGTTTTTCTAATGAAAAGATAAATAAGGGTTTTTCCCATATTATTCTCTTTGATAAACGGTCAGCTTAAGATCTCTGGTTCTTTTTTCCATTAGCAGATGGAGTTCAAAAAAATAAAATTCAGATTTCCAAATTCTACAATACTTTTCTCATTATAATAGAACATCATTAAATAGATAAAATTCACTATTTTCTGAAGAACTGCTCTCCCTTTACACTGGTTATTGCAAGTATATTTTTGAAGATATTAACTGTTTCTATTTATAAAATACTTGTTCAATGTAATATACCAAATTTTTACAATTTCAAATTAGTTTTTCGTATAATGAACAAATTTTTTGTGATGTTACTTCAAGTAGCTGAAGGAAAAAGTAATATATTAGAAAATGAAACGTCCTTCTTATTCCGAGGTGATTATTGATTTTTTTCGCTTGACCAATCATAGGCCGTTAATCTGATGATTTGGCTTTGTACGTAGTTGCCAAAAGCTTGAAACTCGTGAGTTAGCTGCTAGAGGTCGAGATGGTTGAGAGATATAACGAAATTTTAAAAACGTTCTACCGATCTTCCCTCTTCCAGTTTTTCTCTTTTTTAACAGAATATAGAAAACGTCTATTGTACTTTCCATGTCGACCTTTAAAAGTTTTTTTTCAGCTTTCAAAGAAATTCTTATTCATTATTGGTTTCTTCTTCATTAATGTTTAACGTGGTTATATTTTCATCCTTAGTGTAGTTTTCGATTTGTCTAATTTCATATATTTATATATATAATTTATATATATAATTTTTATGGATTTTTCTATAATTTCCATTAAGTTTCATAATAGGTTTACATTTTTTCTTAATTTTTTTTGTTATTCTCTATATTGTGTACTTGTGACGCTTTTTCTACTTTTTATATCCTATTTTTCGTATGATTCCTTTTATCTCTCCTAGATTGTTTTTTTATTGTTTTATCCACTTCCGAATATTTCATTTACTCGTCTTTTTTCCTAATCTTGTTGAATTAACGGATTTTATTGTATTTTTAATTTTTTTATGTAAAGTTTTGGTTGATGCTCTTACTCTAGAGGAAAATGTAATTATTTTGTAATAAATAAAAGTTTCCTAATGAAAATCCCCATAAAAATTACAAATAACAAGATGCATTTATTTACTCTCTAATATAAAAAAATATTAACATGTCAGTTCAAAATAAACTAACATTATTTTGTTTTTACGTTTTATTTGATTGGACAAAATATATGTTTGATGAATTTCATTTCTGATGGTTTTATCTATTACGTTTCTGATGACTCATAGTTATAAAGCTTTAAATTTTGATACATTTGGGCGCCCGTCAAATGTATGTTCGTTTCCAGCACTGAGAGTGCATTCTATACCAATAGTGCAAAAACCTATTATATTCATAAAAACATCCTCATTATGGATGTTATTTAGGAAGATTTTTTGCTCTTCAGACAAAGAAAACATATATGTCTATAAAGCAATCCTGGAAGAATTTTAATAAATGTTTCAACGGCATTATTCCATATCATGTTAACTGAAACGCCAGTGTTCTGCCCGCAAAGAAATCAAGAATTTATTCGCATCATATGAATTATTTTGCGAATGCTG
Source organism: Hermaeophaga mercurialis (assembly GCA_951812935.1). Taxonomy (NCBI): domain Eukaryota; kingdom Metazoa; phylum Arthropoda; class Insecta; order Coleoptera; family Chrysomelidae; genus Hermaeophaga; species Hermaeophaga mercurialis. The sequence continues at coordinate 29,916,603 of OX638361.1, read as the reverse complement.
ATTAGAGTATTCGTATACATGAAAATGGAAAACGATAAGTATGCCGTCAGCCAACATTCCCAAGCTCTGCGACATTTTTGAGATATACTTATCATTCCCTTGCTATTTTATTTTCGCTCAAACTAAAACTGTTATGTAAACTGATTTTAAACTATGGTAGAATTTTAAGGAAATTGATTTCAGATGCAATAGCACGAGCAATACAGAATTTTTTAAAGAATCAATAGAAATATTGATTAGATTTGATTCTTATTCACAATACATTCATTCATATTCTCTTGTACTGTATTTATCGCCTAATCAAGCACCAGAATATAAAATATTTTCCTGTGAGTTAACCCTTCAGTTTCTAAAGCGTCCTCCTTTTACCAGCAATTTTTCCTTGAAGAGCTCGACTTTTCCTCGTGATGTATTTCAACGGAATTAGTAAAATTTATTGTAAAGCAGCCAGGCTGCAGAATCCTTAACACACTTCCTTTGTTGTCGAGACTCCTTATTTGGTACCTGAATAGAAATGCCGCGAGTTTCCTCTCTATCGTGCTCATCTGAAAATAACAAGAAATACGATGCATGGTTAATGCACCCATGTTCCTGGTTTCTTTCTGCTCCATTCTCGAGCTCTCTCTATCTTTCTCGAATTCAAATATTTGACATGTATTAAAATAAAGACGCTCCAGCGACATTTCTGTAAAATACTGCAATTGCGGAGAAAATTATGCTAGTTCTGGAATATCGCTTATCACGTTTTAAGCTAATTTTATAAATTCACTTATCATTTGTGACATGTCGCTTCCTTAAGTACAGAAAACTGTAATTTATGTATACAAACTAGTATATTTATATGTCCTTAATTTGCATCCTTGTGGAAGCAGGCGCTTTTAAAAATACTGTTTTTAGAAATTTATGAACATTGGGAGATCAATACCTAACTCAATTTTTATATCGTTTCAAAATTCCAATTTATCACCCATTCCATAAATGCAATTTTAAATAGATATACTAAACTTACATACAGAAAGAATATCCTTCTCTGAAAATATCATGAAAATATCATTTAAGTGATTTTAAAAACTAATGTATTCCAGAATAAATAAAGAAGTAAATTATAAATAACAACTCCTTTATAGTAAAATATGTACCGGAAAAAATTTAACACAAAAGTAAAATATTAGGCGTTCTTTTCATAAATTTTTAAAAGGTCTTACAGTTTAAATTAATTACTACGTTATACACCAGAAAACGATAATAGTTAAAGAAGATTTACAGATAATTATCATCATTATCTATTAAAATATTTATTTACATTCATTTGTGGAGGCAAACTTAACTAAAACTTGAATAAACAAACTAAACGCAGAACACATTCCCGACCGACATAAAGTTTATGCATGATTGCTGAAACGCTAATTTAATTTCTAGACAGGAGATACCCTAAAAACAGCGGAATGTAATTCACTTTAAGTTTTCCATACGTATTACTAACACACTGGATGTAAGCAACATGTTTTATTCATTCTGCCATTAAGCAATTGTTCATCTGGTGAAAATGAGATAGTCCAAGCGGTAGAAAAAGTAGGTGAGACACTAAATGTTAAAATTTTTTATTATAGTTTAGAAGTTTTGACTAAATACCAGTTTGTATTTCTATACAGAATTCTTAATTAATATTGCAGGAAAATTGAAATTGTTTATTTTATGGCACTGGTTGCAACCAATTTTCCACCTTCATTTACCAGAGTGGTTAATTTTTTGTACATATTTCTACTTGTTTTTGTGTGACAATACTTGTATTTTATTTAATATATATTTTTATTTATTTTTCTAATCATATAATAATAGAGGCTTGAGAATAGAAAACATGAATATATATACTTAATCTATATTTACATTTTTACAACTTTATACCAACACCGTTTTATATTGATATATGATTTATTAATTGCTCGATAAATATTCCAGGTTAATTGGTATTTTGTTGATATTCATTTGGTGATTGTGGTTAAAACATTCCAGGATAATATGGATTACCTACTACTACCAATTTTGTTTTAGTATTCAAAATACAGAGCGTAGTTGCTTCTCAGTTTGTTAATTGTTTTAATGTAATTCTTATTATGATAATTCCTAAGCCATACTTTAATTGGTATCGTTTGCTGTATCGTTTTGTTTAGGTGGAAGATCAACTTTTTAATTACATTTTATGATAGGTTTTTTGTTATCTTTTATTTGATGATGAAGTGATAGGATATCAGTTATCAATGAATTTCGACCGAGGTAATTGATGTTCTATTCATTTTTTTCAGAGGAAATTTTGCTGTCTCTGAATATCGCGAAGTTAAGACATATTTGTATTGCTCCTCGTATTGCTGTTTGCTATTTCGTTGGTATCTTTGTTTTTGTAATACAAAGCACATCCAATTTTACTATAAATGTCTGTGAATATTTGCTCATACTGTGCCCATTTGCAACTATCCTGCTTCCACTGGTGTTGCTTTGTGGTTTTTCAATGATAATATTTGGAAAGTTATCAATTATTTCATATTATTTTATATGGCAAAATGTTCTGTGCTTGATATGCCTTCTTTGTATTTTTTTAACTTACTAAATGACTCCGCCAATAGCGGAATCTTTTTGTAGTTTCAATATTTATGATGGACACATAGCTCTATAGTATTTGCATTTTTTCGACAATTGTATTATACACACAAGATCTAAGCAGCATATTTTATTCACACTGCAAATCAAGCAATTGTTCTTCTGCTGAAAATAAGATAGTTGAAGCGATAGAAAAAATATCCAGTCGATATATACAATCGATCGCCCTATTTGAAATGTATTGACAATAAACTATTTTATTTTTTAGACTTTAACACCCTGTATTATGGAAAGGGTGCATTTACGGATATAAGTTGCCTACCTCCACGGACATTATTTAGCATGGGGAATTTGCCCTAAAATTTGGAAATCGAATTTTGAGACACTCTTTTTTATTAATAAACATATTTTAATAACAGTTTGGGTGCAATCTATATACAGTGGCGAACTTGTTATTTTAATAAAAAAATCGCTGGTTGACATTTTGTAAACATTTAGATAGTATATTTTAAAAATTTACCATACATATTTTAATAAAAGTTGGGTCGCATCTATTTAGGAGCCATATAAATCAAGTGGCGTACTTATTTTTTTGATAAAAAAGACCCTAATATGATTTTTTACTATGAAAAAATGTCGTGGTGTCCATTAAGAATAGAAATAACTCTTTGGCATTTTGTCTTCAATTAAGTTTTTGACGCACATTTAAAAAAAAAATTTTGAAATCGAATAATTACTTCAAATGCTATGATGGTGTTTCCAATTTAGATGGGTCACACTATATATTATAGTTTTTGGATTATCTATTTTTTATTTTTCTTACATCTTACATTATGTAGCAATCGTTGTACATTTCAGCTTCTCTGCTAATTCTTGTATATTTTTTCACATTTTTCTTTGTCTTCAACCTTATCTTTTATTTCGGTTTCAAATTTCTCTGAGTTTTCCTCCATCTTGTTTAGTTTCATGTTTTGCTCTTCAAATTTTTCCTCTGTTTCATTCATCATCGTATATGATAATACTTTTATTTATTTCTTCTTTATTTGCTCCTTTTCGGTTTCTTGATTTTTCTTGCTTATTAATTAGTCAATTTTGCTTATCTCATCTGTATCTTCCATTTCTTTCAATTACTTCTCTATCTTCGCTGGATATTATTCTCCCTTCTATAGCCTTTCCTTCTTGCCTTTGTGAACCAATTTTTGTTTCCATACCCTGGAATCCTAGGTTATCATAGTTTAAGCACTGGTCGGTTTTATGTAGTAGGGTGCCTTTTTGGTTTATTCCACTTTTCATTATTTTCCTATGGTACGTAAATAACATAGTGGGTAGTGGTTCTCTTTGTCTAAATCTTTGGGAGGCTTCAAACTCGTCTAATTCTTTTTCTTCTATTCTAATTACATATCTTGTCTATATTAGGGTTATTTCTATAAGCGTTTTTATAAATTTTTATAAAACATAAACTAATTACTTTTTTTTAGAAATATTTTAAGAAAATGTTAATATTTATAAATTCGATCTTTTTAATAACTATTTTTGAAAATTTCAATGATATTAAAAAAAATCAACTTGCATATTACTTCCATATCTTATTTCTCGTTCACATAATATTTTAAAAATCAGAACATGACACAGCTTAACCACATGTTCTATCTGTATACACATTTCTGTTCTCTTTTTGTTGTTAAATACTTGCCATAACATATTTAGCTACATGTCTTTCCCTCTAATATTCTGTTTAAATTTTATTACATACCATCTGTACTAGACCCACCCTGAACAAGGGTTTACTAGGATTTGCAAGGACTCGTTTTTCACTGACAATTATGAACCATTTGTTGCTCTCCAACTCAAAGGATTCTGAAATTTAAATGGGTTAGACTAACCCTGACTGAAAGTTTGTAAGTCCAACTTTGCCTTGTTACTACGATGTCCATTATCCTTTAATCTTAAATGAATGACACCCAATTTTCATCAAACGCTTACTTGAAGAGAACCTAAATTAGTTGGTAACATTGTTTTGTTGTTAGTAATTGTATATGGAAAAAATATGTGGAGAATTTTTAGGCGCTATTAAAACCAGACTATATTGGTTGTGAAATCATATTCACTTCTAATATTAGTTTCAACTCCTTAAAAATCGAGCATTGTAGAAAAATGTAAGGTTATATTTCATTGTCATACTTTAACTACTTGTACCTAAAAGAAAAGCATTGTTTATTTGAATTTCAAATGTCTACACTTTTCCTACTGTACTGTTAATCCCCTCCAAGGTTCATCTTTTTTCATCGAAAACCTGTATTTGTTAATAATTTCACAATAAAGTACAATCGCCATTGCATAAGAGGTTTTCGTTTGTTGTAAAGATGTCAAAGTAATAAAATAAAAATGTATATATATATTAATAGGTACACAATTAAAATAACATTCATTAAATCAGTTTATCCATATACTTTTTCCCTACATAGTATAAATTACATTCCGAATTGAACAGGAATTCAGTGTTTGGGTATGAGTAATTGTTGTCATTTTCCCTAACCTCTAATCCCTTGCTTTCTCTTTCCAGTGGTGGATTTTCAATGTTTTTAAGTCCCTCTCCATTTCGTTTTTGGTCTACCTGTCCTTTTCCTTCCACCTATTGACCTAGTCATCCCTAATTTTGGTATTCTTTCTGATTGTATTCTTGCGACATGCCCCGCCTATTTCAATATTTGGCTCTTTCTAATTCCTTCTACACTATCCGTTATCTACTTTTCTCCTCCAAATATCTTTTTTGATATTTTCCTTTCTCATATTTTTAATCTGGTTTGCGCTGTTTTATTTAGCAGCAATGTTACATATAAATATGAGACTAGAGGTCCTATTAGTATATAATTTTATTGCGGCCTTTCTTGAGGCGTTCCTATTTCTTAAGTTTCTATAGAATGCTAAGATGTATGTGTTACCCAATATAATTCTTGCTTATATTTCGCCATCTATGTTGGGTTGTCTTATAAATAACACCCCCAGATATATAAATTTATCTACTTCTTCAACACGATTTCTTTTCTTATTTCTTCCTATTATGACTAGGTCATCATTAAACGCCAAACGTATTCTGGAATAATAATTCATCTCTATTTATATTCGCATCCTTATGGCTTTCTCTACCTACTAAATTGAATTGACAACAATCTACCTACTTGGCTAACATCCTCTGTATTTTTATTTTGTTCTTCGATCTTGTTAAGGTAAGTTTTATCATTCTTATTAGCTTTTCTCTACCGTGATATCTTGCCATGCCTTATATAAGTACACAAAGAGAGCCACCGTTATTTTTTCGTATTCGTTCCATTTTCATTAAGTTTTCAATAAATTTTGTCAAATTTCTCAAACCTGGTGTAAGTTGTATTTGTTCTTCATGCCCTTATCACAGCGATTCTCAACCCGGGGTACGCGTACCCCTAGGGGTACGCGTCTGAACACTTAGGGGTACGCGAAAAAATATTATTAATGGCGGATGTTAAAAATATAACTTAGTTTAGTGTAAAGCGGCGGCAAATATTGGGCAAAAAAAATTTTTTAGCGTTCACTATTTATACACAAAATATTCTTCAAAGTTTTGTGGGCCCCGCGTCGTCGTTTTTTTACCTTCCATAGATAATTTGGCAAATTTAGTAAATTTTCAGTACTGCCAGCCGTGGACCCATGCAAAACAAAAGCGTCAAACACAGAACGCAAACGACGAAACAATCCTCGCTTTTGCATCATCATATGACAACGGTTTGTGCTAGAATCTAAATGGATCTAATGTTACAAAGCGTGTCTATTGTAGTGTGATAAATTTTATAATCGTTTTTTGCGATTACTGAATAATTATTACCAATTAAATTCAAACTCCTTTTTCAATCGGTAAGTTTCTACATTATTTCAATTTCAAACTTAAATCAGTGGTTGAAAACAGGTACAAAAAAAAACAATAAACGCACACTAGAAAGTGACAAATTAGTTATTACTTCTGAAGTGACATCAAAAACACAAATACAAAACACAGAAAACGCGCTGTCTTCAGTTCTGCAGATAGCTAAAAAGAGGAAATACTGCGACGAATATATGAAATATGGATTTTCATATACGGGTGGTGAAGACAGCCCTAAACCCAAATGTGTAGTATATGGTGAAGTGCTATCAAATGGAAGTATGAAATCCTCCTTGCTTTCACGCCATCTCCAAACAAAACATGCCAATTATAAGAACAAAGAACATGATTTTTTTAAACGCTTAGCAGCTCAAAATATGAAGATGTCAGTCTTGACATCGTACATCCTGCCAGCTAATCAAGATAGTGAAAATGCGACTGAAGCTAGTTACCGCATTAGTTACCGAATTGCTAAATGTGGTAAAAATCATACAATTGCAGAGAATCTAATTCAACCATGCATAAAAGATGCTGTTCAGTGTATGCTTGGAGAAGAACACATGCAAAAAATAAAAATTATTCCTCTTTCGAACAGTACAATATCTCGAAGAATTTTGGATATGTATGATAATGTTGAGGCAACAGTGATTGATAGAATTAAAAAAAGTAGGTTTTTCGCTATACAAGTTGATGAAAGCACCGATGTCGCTAATTTTACTATTTTGCTTGTTATTGTGAGGTATTTAAAAGACAATGAAGCCGAAGAAAACTTTGTCACGCTCTGTCAGAACACAAAACAGGTGAGGATATATTCAATGCTAACAATCTTTATTTCCAAGAAAAAGGTATAAATTGGGCTAATTGCTATGGGCTTTGTACCGATGGTGGCAAGTCTATGTCAGGTATTTATTCCGGTTTGCGCGGTCGAGTCTTGAAGATAGCTCCCAATGTAAATTGGAGTCACTGTTGCATCCACAGGCAAAGTTTGGCATCTAAGCACCTTCCAATGCAATTGAAGCTTGTTCTTGATGAAGCTACGAAAGTGGTTAATTTTATAAAGTCAAGCTCAACCAACTCGAGAATTTTTAAAACTCTTTGTGAAATTTTGATAGTGTTCATTCTACACTGCTTTATCATACAGAAGTAAGGTGGCTTTCTCGAGGAAAGGTCCTTACCCGATTGTTCGAGCTTAGACATGAAGTACAAGTTTTTTTTGAAGAACATCCTTTTCAACTGGCTTCCAAGTTTCACGACTGTAATTGGCTTCAGACGCTTGCGTATTTATCCGACATTTTTCTACGTACAAACAATCTAAATTTAGCACTTCACAATGACTCCATTTCGATATTCAATGTCTCAGATAAAATTGAATCAATGATTAAAAAAATTAATTTTTGGTCAACATGTATTGAAAACGATCAATCGGAGGTTGAAACTTTGCACAATTTCTTATCAGAGAATAAACTTTGCCTCTCCAGAGAATTGAGCAACAACATATCTGAACACTTAAAAGAGCTAAAATCAAATCTCGAGCGGTATTTTCACAAACCTGATGCAGGAAACAATTGGATTTCGGATCCTTTCAACGACAAATACTTTCAAATAGCTAAATTATCAATCGCTGAAAAAGAGAACTTAATTGACCTTTCAAATGACTCTACTTTGAAAGTCGAATTTAAAAGAAAATGTCTTATTAACTTCTGATCGCATATCAGCACCGACTATGAACAGCTTTCAGCCAAAGCGCTTAACGTTTTGTTACCATTTACAAGTACAGTGCTGGTGGAAAGAGCATTCTCTTCATATCTCTTTATTAAAAACAAATACCGTAATAAGCTGAATGCAGCTCCAGATTTAAGATTATACCTTGCATCAATCGAACCTCACTTCAAAAAATTATCCGCCTCAAAGCAAGCTCAAGGATCTCACTAAATGTAATACGTGAATTAAAATTAATGAAAAATTATAATGTAAAAAATATAATAGTTTATATTTATGTCGTTTTTTATTAAAATATATGTAACCATAATTATTGTTTTACTTTTCATCAGTACACATTCTCTGCATACTCATTGACACCTTATTGCTATTTATTTAGTGTTCGAACAAGTTTAAAAAAAAACAAATACGCGAGTATTAATATTTTTATTTTTTTCTGATATATGGCGTACAATTTAGAATAATAAACTGAAAAGGGGTACTCAAGCCAAATAAGGTTGAGAAGCGCTGCCTTATCATATTATATTTATATATTTTCAAATTACTTGTTGTTTATTTCCAAAGAATTCCTATCTAAATTATTATAAAAATATAAATTATCTCAATTTCCACACTCTTCCAAAGTGTTTTAAAACGTATTCAAATCGACCGAGGTTTTGGTATCTGACATACCATTTTCCAATCTTGGATACCGAAACATGGGTAGATTTGAATACATTTTCAAACGTTTTGAAATTGAAAGTGGAAATTGAGATAATTTATCTTTTCATATTTATATTGAATAGTTTCATTATCAGTGGAATGTTTATCACATTTTATCAGGATAACTTCATTTTGTTATTCTTGGCTAACATGAAAAGCTATGCCTACCTCAACGATTCGGAGGCTTTTCACTTTTATCCAGCTCTGAGTTTTCAGATTTCCTGCACAATCTGGCAACGCTTGTATTCTGTGTTGATTTAATCCGTTAATAGTTTCTACTGTTAACTGGATTTTATTAATTAACCTCTTTTATAATATTCATTATTTTATCAATTTTACTTTACTATTGTATTTTTACTTACCATTTTTTCCTTACAATATATGTACTGGGTGCATCAATAAGAATGGCTCTCGGCTACATCTTGGAAACCGTATATAGTTCAACTTCGTGAAAAAAAAATGTATAACAAACGTGGCCTTGAGAAAAACCTTGAAATTATTTTCAAGTTTACATGTCCACCCCTAGAGGGCGTAATTCAATAGCAAAAATTAAAAAATAGATATTTCACAAATTTTGCCTAATTAAGAGGCATTAAAAATACGATCATCGTATTCTTCAAAAAACTCTGCGTTTATTTGATTTAACAAGTTTTAGTCTATCTATTTAAATAATTGGCGGCGGAGAGTGGGAACCTTATAATGGAAAAACTTCTGTACCTCCGGTTCTGCTTAACCGATCTTTGCAAACTTAGTCTTGTTGAAAACAGTAATAATTTCGATACACATAACATAATAAGTAACATGCACCCTAGAAGGCGCTATTTAATTTTTTTTTTAATATAGTGTTCTTTGGAAAGTATTAAATAGAATCATGTAATTTTAACAATAGACTATAAAAGTAGACAAAATTAGCAATAAGATGCCGAAAACTGAATGTCCATATCTCTTTCCTATCTTGAGATATCTCAAAATATGTGTAAATTTTAAGCATTTTCCTTTGAATATAGATTACTATGGTTTTACTGAAAGGCTTTTAATAATTTTGAACTCCTTAAAATTAACTTTCCGTATCCTATTAATAATGATTTCAATTACTATTTCAATAATACAGTTACTGTTACCGGGAAACGGTGTTAAAAAGTTAAAATGGAAATATATAAAAACAAATAGTGGGCCATGTAATAAATCAAAAAGTCATGTGTCAAATTTTTCCCGAAGCTGTACTATACACGATTTCCAAAATATAGCCGAGAGCCATTCTTATTGGGACACCCAGTATATTTAGCGACCTCTTTCATCACTACCGTACTTTAATTACCACTATAAATCCCAAAATTTGAGATAATTATAGGCGAAACCAAACATACAAACCTAAACTAACTAAACTAATCACAACATAAATTTTGATGTGATAAAGGCAATATCGATATCAGTTTGTCCAACATTACAATATTAGTTTAAACAGGTTTCATAGGCGTATATCTTTTGTGCTTTGTATTAGTTTATTTTGTAGCTACTGTACTATATAAACTAAATATAAAACCATCAAAGACTAAAAAGATTTAACGAAATGAATATCGATGAATGAAGCATTTTGGAAGGTTAATTTGACAATATTGTAAAGTGTCAACTTTTAAAATCTAATTTACCCTGTCCGTTAAGTGTCGATCGCATTTAGACTTTTTTATTCTCTGGACTTCTGATAAATAAAAAGTGACGTTATCGTCATTTTATAGTAAAAGTGCTATACAAGGCTTTACTCACATTAAACATTCGTCTTTTTACTACTTGGGTCTATATAAAACCTAATAATATATTTTTATCACGAATTGTCTTTATTTCATTCTTCTTTCAATTTTCTCCTCTCCAACTCGGCGTTATTGGAATAATCCGTCATCATGAAAAAAAATGTTCGCGTCGTGTGTATATTTATGGGTTTAATTTTAGCCATTCGGAAAGCTCAACTCTCCCTGACATTTTCTTTGCCCATAGGAATTCCCGTTTGAAATTCTGAGTTCTCTTGATCCCGAAACGCCACCCCCGGAATGTAAATAAAGTGGTCGAAACTTAATCAAGTCAAAATATGACGTAAGGAAACAAACTGCGACAAGCGACTCATTCACTATTTTTCTTTCAAGGCGATAACAATAATATTTTCCGAAAGCGTACTTAAAAATACTTAATATAGCAAACTTATCACCAGAGACAATTTTATACGATCTTCATAAAATTCTATTAAAATATTACAGTCCCATAAATTGCGCCATCGGTAAAATGTCGACTAACGTATGCCACAACAAAAATGAACGCATCGATCCATGCACTGGATTCAGGATGATATTGGTCATCAGTTTGAGAAGTGTGACATGTGTTCATATAAAATCATACCACATCGGGCCGTAAAGTATTAAAGTTATCCTGGCAAAAATGTCACCTGCTATATTGCTTCAAGTTCAGACAGGTGAAACATATTGAGACAAAGAGAGTCGTAAATAAATGGAAAAGGATCTTTTAGAGACAGTAACAGAACAAAGAAATATTCCTGAAGGGAACCAAATTTATCATAAACTAATATTAAAATAAGTAGGTGTAAAATATTTGAAAAATGAAAAACAAGTAAAATAATACACTATGCCTTTTTTGAGAGAAACTAGCTTATTAATGAGTCTGATAAACATACGGCTAGATTTTTACAATTCAGAATTATTTCCAACATTTTGTTTAACACATTTTGCCCAAAATTCAGCCTCACACTTGATAATGCTTCATTCCACACAGCTATGACTTTTCCATCATTATATCTATCTCTATCAATATATTTATTATAATATGACTTACCTTCTGTCAAATTAATTGAATAGTATTGAAATTGCATTAGTAGGGTGATAGAAGCAATAACTCATGTCTAATTCCTGTACAAGTTTTTTGGGAAGTCTTTAGTTAAGTCAGTTGTCATAAACTGCATTAGGTGTTTCAAATTCAAGCCAAAAACATGTTCCTATACTGGTACTGGCTAATTTACCAGAATATACGGTTTGAATTTCCAATTAATTATTCATGACAGGTTTATATAGGGTTTTCCATTAGGGACGCAATTTTTTGTAAGATTATATTTCTTAAATCTTTCATTCGAATTTCCAAGTGACATTGAAATTTAAAATCTACTATAGTTGGCAATTTATAAAATGGAAAGATATAGCGTAGAACAACGTGTCCAAATAATTCAGCTTTATTATGAAAATGGACGTTCAAATAAAATTGTTTTTCGTAAATCACGTGATTTTTATACTCGACTTAATCGTCCTTATGAATCAACAATATTGAGAATAGTGCAAAAGTTTGAACAAATGGTTCAGTTTTGGATGTAAAAACACCAATTCGTCATCGTCCAAGTCGTTCACAAGAGAATATTGATGCAGTTCCTGAGAATGTTGAAGATGATCCAAGAATGTCGATTACACGACGTTCACAACAATTAAACATTCCACAAACCACATTATGGAGAATTTTACACAAGGATTTATCGTTAAAGGCTTATAAAGTTCAGCTAACACAAGAATTGAAGCCAACAGACCATTTAAAACGTCGTCAATTTGTTAATTTCATCGAAGAAAAAGATGATGCATTTTCCAAAAAAATAATCTTTTGTGACGAAGCACATTTTCATTTGAGTGGTTAGGTAAACAAGCAAAATTGCCGTATTTGAGGTGAGGAAAATCCAAGACAGATTCATGAACTTCAAATGCACCCACAAAGAGTCACTGTTTGGTGTGCGTTGTGGTCTGGTGGTGTAATTAGACCATATTTCTTTTAAAATGAAGATGGTGCTGCTGTAACTGTAAATAGAGCACGATATCGAAAAATGATAAACAATTTTTTATTGCCAGAACTTGAAAATATTGATATCAGAGACAAACGGTTCCAACAAGATGGTGCAACATGTCATACAGCTGGTGAAACGATCAATTTATTGCATCAAACTTTTCCTCAGCGTGTAATCTCAAAGAATGGTGATGTTAATTGGCCAGCAAGATCGTGCGATTTAACACCATAGGACTATTTTCTTTGGGGCTACGTTAAAAGTCTTGTCTATCGGAACAATCCACGAACAACTGATGAATTAAAAGTTGAAATAATTCGAGTTATTGGTGAGATTGAACCTCAATTGTGTGAAAATGTTGTGTCAACAATTTTGTCAAAAGAATATCCTATTGTAGAGCAGCTAGAGGTGGTCATTTGTCAGATATTCTTTTCAAGCTATAATTGCCATACCTCAAACATTTATTTTAAATAAAAATTTGAATCATTACAATTTATATAGTGTTTTATTAACAAATAAAAAATTGCGCTCTTAATGGAAAACCCTATATTATGCAGGTCCTTTTTATGAAACGACAAAAAAGGTCAACACATAAATCTTATATTTGCCCTTTCGACAAAAGCTGTTCATTTCGAAGTCATTAGTATATACATTATCAACTGACTTTTTTTATAAATATTACGAAGAATTGTTTCCAGTCATGGTTAACCTGCACATACTTATTCATCAAGTAATTTGCGTAATTTTCAAAATGAAAAATTACGGTCTTATGCCAATCCATGTATTACATGGCATTTTATTCCACCCAATACTCATTACCTTTGGAGGATTATAAGAAACCAATATTAACAGCACATAATATCATTTGTCAGAATTATTAGAAATATTATTTTCTCATACAGGTTGAAACATCGTTAAAGTCACGTCCTTTCTATGCCCTACCCTTAGACCGAAATGATTTGAAACCTTCAACCTTGTTTCATTTCTTGATTGGACAACATATGTCAACTGTTCCGGATCAATCACTTTTGGATTTAAAGGTTAATTAACTCTCCAGATACCAATTGCTACTACAACTGCAACAAGGCTTTTGGAAGCAATGGTTCAAATTATAATTAGATCAGTTACAATAATAGCGAAAATGGAAAACAAATATATCAGATGTTCAAGTTGGAAATTTAGATGTACTTAAACAAAATTGTTTACCTCCATGCAGATAGAACTTATCTAGAATTATAGCAGTTCACCCAGGACAAGATAAAATTGTGATTGTTAAAATTCATATGGAATTTACACAGTGAGGCATGTCAAGTTGTTCTCTATCTATTGCAAATACTGGAATTCAGTATTTTTTTTTTAATATATAGTTAATAGATTAAGATTTGACTATGTTTTTTTGCTAATTGTTATTGAATGTTTTGAAAATCATTCAAGATGGGGTCAATTTTTTGTTGGTAATACTGTGTTGTACCTAGAACTTGTTTTGTATTACCATGTATCTCTTGTTATGTATTATTCTACCAAATTGTATTTTACATTTTACTTATTTATATTTAAATCCCCGTAAGATGGAATTATAGACGTAACTTAGATATTAAGTAAGGGAAATAGGTTAACAAATTAAAACAAATTAAAATGATTAGAAATTATTTAAACATGTACCTACCTTTAAAATAATTATCTAGCGTACAATTAGTTTACAAAAATCTGTTTTGTAGTAGTTTCAACTCAAAACACGCAAAATAAAGGATGGAAACAAATAGAAAGATCACTACAAATAGATTATCCCATTTATTAGATTTAATCTGTCGAATATAAAAGATGTGTTATCGATTATATTTGTGTCAGTTTTTTGTACTGTTCACGATGTTTTTACTGTTGATAGAAAAAGATATCACATTAAGGATACGTATTTTATATCTACAGACGTGAGTGGCGTATAAATAAAGTTGTAAAAATTCAACTGTATTGTATACTACAAGCTATTTAATTATGAATCTCACAAGTTTCCCTCGAGATTTTACAATATTTACGCCATAGTTTTCTTTTGAAGAATATAAAAACCTTTGGTATTATTTAATATGATTCAAATTTATTATAAAGAAATGAAGTGAGAAGTATATATAATGTAAATATGTGTATTTTTTAGTAAAAATATTTTTAGCTAAATTAAATTATTTAACTTTGAATGGTTTGAAATAACAATGCTATAAATTTTAAACAGGTGGCAGCCTGGACATTTATGTTGATGTGCACAGCTTACTAATTGCTCTAAAGAGATTGGATTTTCACTAAATGATTTCGTTTACCCAAAAGTTTTTTTTTTAAATCGGTTCACACAATCATTTAATATAGTATGTTTCACTAATCTTGGTTAAAATAAAAGGAAAAAATACCTATTATTTTAGATGGCACACCTTGTATAATTTGATAGCAAGATCTAAAATCTAGAGTTTGATATCTTTTCTTTCCTTAACCAAAAATATATTCGAGTCGTCATATAAGATAATGTGAAAATTGTCATTAAATAAAATTAACAAATCTAAAAAAGGATTTATTTGGTAACAAAACATAGCAAAAATTTAATATAAAAAAGAATAAAGCTCCATATATTTTTCTTCTGGACAATCCATACCAAACATTAACTTTTGTACTATATTTTTCAAATTCAGTACATGCATCTGTCTATTGTAGAGGAGAGTAAAAGTAAAACACCAGCAAACGACTTATTTAAACACAGTTTGAAACATACTAAAATAAATCAAGTCTTGCTATGATAATTTGATATGACAACAAAATCAACAAATTTTATAATTCATCAAAAAAGTAGTAATTTAATTAAGTCACTTTCAAAATGATTTATTCAGTAACTGAAAATCTTAAACTGTGTTAATTTACCCATCTAATAAAGTTTTCGCTCGAATAAGGAGAATATGCAAACGATAATAGAAGGGGGATCTATGAATAATATTAAAGAGACGTATGTAAAATTTAGGGAAGCTGCTTATATTGCCGCAGAAAAACCAAAGAACGATCATGCTTTTTTAGAAAAGCTGATGTCTGTTAATGACGTGATATAAGCTAACAGTCACAGAATTCCAATTAAATAACTGAAATTTCAGAAATTTTCAAAAATGACGTTTCAAGGTGTCTAAAAATTTTAAAACTAACTCCATATAAAATTCAAATATAATAATTCAGATAACTTACAGAATAGTTTGTAAGGAGCTGCCTAAGCTTTTTCGTCATTTATGAAAAAAATCCTTTAAAGTTTAAAGAAAAACATACTGAAATTTGGTTTTTCTGTGATTATTTTTTGCGTTCATGAAAAAAATGTTTCAAACGTGAATGTAAGACTACATTTAGTATTTTTTTCTGTTTTCTTGACAAGTAGCTTCCTAATCATCTCGCTTTTGCCACAAAAAATCTTAAAAGCATATAGTTATTAATATGTTTACGCTTATCTTTTAATTTACGGTATATACTTTAAAAAATGACGATATTGAGTTAGGAATATTTACTTAAGTAAATGTTATATTTTTACTTCAGCATAGCCATTAATTACCTGTAGGTTAAAAGGGACGCCTTTCACGCTACAAATCCATCATGGGCAAGTAAATAAACACCGTAGAACCAAGCACGCAATGCGGACGAATCTTGCAAGGAACTTTTAAATTCAAAAGAATAAATGATGTACTCCACTGAGGGATATATATATAATTCAGGAGAGTCATGTGAATAAAAAAGTCGGATTGGTAAAAATCTAGTGTCAGTGATAGAGAAAACTTTGTTGGATCGAATTGGATTTTCGATGATTACTTTATTGCGGCAGAAATATAGGAGCGCTCTAAATCTGATACGACTGCAGCGAGTGATTAAAATTGAATTTATGAAAAGATTTAAGGAGGTAATTTATAGGAAATTTTATTATGTTTAAAAATTTATACCTGATGCCTGGTAAAAAGCGACGAATGAAATCAATGAAGATTAAATTTGTGATATCAGATATATTAAACAATCTCCATTTATGAAAGTAAATATAATACTGGACTATAGTTTTGACTTTTTGTTATAAAACGTTTTATTATAATTATATTGATTAATCAAATACCTAAGTTTATTAACTTTTTTAATACAATTATGTTATTGATTTATTGAAACGAAAGATGTTTTTATTTATAAATAAAATTCTGAACGAACAACAAATATTTGATTCGATATACGATATCTATGCGAGCGTAAGAGACCGCGTTATGAAGAAGAGAGAACGCATAATAATTCCCCATCTAAAATCATGAATTCATAGTAAAATACCGGTAGTTTAGTAGAGCGGAGTTCGAGAGAGTAAGCTTATCGGTGGAGGCACGTTACTACACTCTTTATCTCTCGATTATCTGGACATGCACTATTATTTATATTCTTTTCCTTCTTAAGGTTTCTGTTTAAATTTTTTTATAGTCTCCCTGAATTTGCATAAAACAATGACCCTTGGATGCAAGTATGTGTAAAATTAAATATTTTTGCATAAGACGAATATACCCCTGGTGGTTTTAAAGAATGTATAAAAAAATCTCATTATATCTCCAGAAAGACAACTTATTCGGATACGATTTTCCGTTTTTTTTAATACAATATGTACAATATTTGTAGCTATTGCCTAGTTTGGACCGTGAAAAGTTATTTAAATTGACACGTTTTAATTTAAGCGTCAACGGTGCACAACCTGTTTTTATTAAAAAATTTAAATTTGATCGTTATATAAGAGCTGCAATGACTAGAAAGAGATATTATGAACATTGTCCTGAAAGTGATATTTTGGTAGCTATTGCAGCGTATAAAAATTGTGAATTGGATTTGAATTAATGCAGCTGTGTTTATGGGGGTACATAAATCTAATATCAGTAGACTAGCTGAGAGAAAAACAAATCAAAGGTATGAGGTAGACAATATTTTTTTTGGTTTGACTATCAAAAACTGGATTTTAATGCTGCAGCCAAGTTCACCTTTGCTAATTCTTTTTCAAAAAAGAGAAAATAATTTCTAGTAGAAAGCAGTTTCATACTTTTATAAGTAGAAATGTCCAGCTTTTACTACGGAGATCTGAAGATTTACCACTGCTCAAAAATGAATAAAGAAGTAGTTACTCCTAAAGGTAAACAGTAGGTAGATACCATACCAAGTGATGAACGTGGCATTTATAGAACTATGGTTCATATACCAAACCTTTGGATGTGGCATTTTTACGTTCTTTACATATTTTACTCATAAACAAGAAACATTTTTCGCCAATACAAGAGAGATAAAATATTTTAACTGCAAATATTACAACTAATAAATGAAGCATTTGAAAGAACTGCCACTGTAGGAACAGTCGGGAGTGTCCTTCGAGCTTTTCGTACCAAAACGAAAACTACAAGAAAACTACAACCAAGTGATATCAACTTCTCGAAGTAGAAAAATAGCATAGAAAATAGCGACAATAAATAGTTTTTATAAATCTGAATTGGAGCCTGCAATAGAATAAGAATTAAAGCAAAAAAAAATAACCAAACTTTAACAAAAATGGGAAGCAAGAACAGAAACTGACGTTTTTTTTTTTGAAGAGACCGAGGAAATGACCCAATGCATGGAGTGCAAGGACAAAAAACTAATTTAGCTTGAAGTGTACTTAAAACATCTAGTGACCTAACCTAGAAAACCTATTGTCCATCCTACGAAATATTTATTTTTAATGTTGTATATTCTATTTTTTTAAAAATAGTCTATATCAATTTTACACAATTCGTTTTTCTTAAATATTTTTGCACCAGTATACACGTATAAATGCATTTTGAAGGTCTAAATTTAGCAACGTTCCTTCTTTCCTGTGACATAATTATTCATTCAATCTATATGATAGTTCTAAGCTTTGTTGCTTTTGGGCAAGGAAAATTAGTGATAAACTGTCTCTTGATAATGTCTATATTTTACTTGCTGAAGTTGTTTATGTTAGTGAAAGCATTTTTATGGCTTTTAATAGCAGCTATTTGTGGTAAAATGTCCCTTATAAACAGGGTTTTTCTCTAAAAAGATACGTCAAAGGTGACACTCGTTTTTTCTTCTTTTGAGTGGGAATAATAGATGAAAACTCTTTTTTGTGGTAAATGAATGGGCGGTGGACTTTGAAAAATTGTTATTAATAAGTTACAGAATTTGTCAGGGGAGATAATAAACGAGGATAGATTTTAAATTCTCACCATTAATCATTTGTGGGTAATTAAATATCCGTTAACCTCCTGGGGTAGATGAATTCTATGGAAAAGTTTAAAAATGAGACTTTTTGACTAGTTCCGTCGCAAACAATTATTCAGAGAATTAAAAATATACTTTAGGATTTTCATTTTCGTAGAATCCCTACAAAGTCTAGTTACCTACATATCAGAAACATTTAATATTTTAACTAATATCTGTAACAATATATTTTTTAAGACCATTAATTTTTCAATAACTTGCTTAAATATATTAGTGTATGTATTGTGTTTCATTATATTTTAGTATTTCTATAGTTTATTGATGGATTGGGTATTTTCTTAAGATACTAATAAATAATTATCTATCAATGTAAGTTCTCGACTTGATAAAAATATTTTAATGTAGCTAGAAAATACAAACTAAGCTTGTGCATAATTTATGAAGCTTCATTTTCTAGTTTTGAATGTTTAAAAGACTTAAGAGCTTGAATTTTGATATAGGTATTAATCTTCTGAAAAAATATGATGTATTTTTTTCTATTATTTATTTCTTCAAAGATTATTTTAGCACGTGATCAGAATAAGTATGAGATCTGTCTCTCTTTTTATGCAGAGTCTCATATTTTACTTTAATTAATATACTAAAAGGAGAATACATTTGAAAGCATTTCGTGAAATTTTAAGAAATGTCTACATACGTTTTATTAGTTTTGGCTATATTAAATTGCAAATATCGTTGATATATGATATGTATAGGGTGTCAATTTATAAATTCCAGGTTGTTTATAAATTACGTTGTAATTACAGTGTTTATACATTCAGAAATTTCAAAACTCGCTTAAAAGAACATCAAAGGGCTCTAAACGCTAATTCTACATCATACTCTAGGTTTCGCAAACCGTTTAATAAATATACGATTTTAACCCTAAAACTGGTTTAAGTATATTACATCGTACAAATAATAGGCTCCTCTTAAACAATTTAGAAAATTTGCAGACTCGTTAAACATAATAATGATAATTGCTTAAACGCACAAATACAATTTGAGGCCACACCTACTTTTTTTAAATTAATTTAGTTTTTTAAGAAACATTATTACCTATTTTATTTAATCACCCAAAAGTTTTGTATAAGCTACATCAATATAAATAAAATGTTTCCCACTTTAGACTGATAATTTTCGAATTTATAATGGTTTTTTTTTCAGACTTATAGGCTCTTTTGCTATTATATAATTATTATTACGCTAATAAATAGGCTAACAAAAAGAATTTCTAGTTCAGGGTATGGTAAATCTTCTTTTTCACACTTTCAGTTTTCTCATAAAATGGGCAGTTTTCATTAATATAATAACCAAAACACCCTTGCTTTTTCTTAAACGTACACTAGATGACTGAATGTTCACTAAAATACTCTTAGGATTTCTACCTTACTAAAAATTATAATATAACTTGTTTCACAATTATTTTTATTTTTTTAATATATGTAATGGTTAAAATCTAAAATCTAACTCGCTCCATGATATTATAGTTTTCTACAATGAAATATATGTATATTGAAGATATCTATAATTTGGTATGTTTAAGTACTAATGAGAATGTCCACTAGATGAGGTTATTTCTATCGTCAATATTCGCGCCCTTGTTAGGATTATTACAAAAAATGTACTAAACATAAAAAACAAACATATTTTACATAAAAATAACCCTACCTATAAATCATAAATATATATAATAATTACATTTACCTTACACTAAACATTTTAGGACGAAATCAGTAGTTTTTTAATATAAATAAAAAATCGTAGACTGTGAGATTAAAGGACCTATTATTTTTATTTTACCATTTGGCACTCTGTGTGATGGATATAGAGTTATACTAATTTAATTGCAAATTAATTAGATTGTAATTATTTTTTGGCAGTCCATATTTAGTGTTAGAAAATTAGATTTTAATCGAATCTGAGATATGAATTGTAACTATGATTTATTATTTACAAATCGTACAATTAAAAAATCTATTTTGCCAATTTCATTATTTAGTTTATAAGCAAAATATTTTTTTTGCCTTGACAAAGAAAGCCAAATATTCCGACTACTTTTTTATAATTATTACTCTATTGAACGTGTCAACAACATTTAAGGTAGTGATAAATATAAAGTTTTCTTTATCATTTGTATCTACAAATTTGCATAAAGAACATAGTTTGGTAACTTGTATTTAAGATTGTATTCGAACTTGGTGACTTCTAGGAAGCATCTACGCTGTTTATTAGCACTTTGTTCTAGAATCTCTGAATGATGTCTAGATTGCATTGTTTGGAAAATCCCCAAAGATGGATGCTATAGGACTATAGAGCCTTAAATATTTGGTTTTAAAATATAAGCTAATTAAGCGGTGATAAAATTTCTTTAGTAAGCTCATACATTTTTGTGTCCGAGTTATTCCCTTTTCTTTTTGACATGTGCTCACCAGCGAAACTTGGCGTTCAAGGTAATACCTAACTATTTAGCTGTATTTAAATAAGGTATCAAATTTTTATTTAATCCTATAGGCTGTTCTTTTATTCAAAAAGTTGACATGAAGAGATTTTGTTTACTTGATTTTGATCTTCCTTGTGGTACTCCAACTTTAATCTCTCAGATCAAAATAAGATTATTTTTATTTGATCCGAAAGCATATGTTTGAAATATATGATTTTGTGACTTCTGAATAATGTTTGGAGATAATTTCATCTTGTGTTGGAGCTTTCGTACCAGGTTTATTGAAGACTTGTGCAACATAAAGGAAATGGTAGCACAATGTTCTTTTCTTCTAGGGTTTTTCAAATATATTGGTGATTCTAAGTATTTTATCTATGACTGAGTATTTATTTCTAAATCTAACTTCACGATTCGGGTTGAACTTTCTTTTTTCTATTATTGGTTTTATTCTTTTAAATAAATGTTTGTCAAAAAGCTTCGACATGAGAAACAACAAGGAGGTCAGTCTACGCGTATATGAAAAGTATTTATGGGAAGGTTTGTCTGTTTGTCTTTGGAATCAATATGGCTTCTGAAACTTTCTAGAGTCTAGGCATATATATATATATATATATATATATATATTTTAACCTGAAGTTAAATTAACTAAAGCTTCTTTAGGTATTTGTAAAACAACGTTTGAACTAAAACTTGGAGATTTCGTTGGATTGATGATTTTTTTTTATTTCGGAACCAATTTATTGAGTGAGGTAAATTCTATTTTCTAATTACCAAGAGGAAGATTATTCAGGTACATTTCCAAATCCAGATTTTATAAATAAAAGAACATAATTTAGTCTATACCTTACCGAAACTTATATTACATCTGATGAAATTTTAGAAAATTTTAAAATATGTCTCAGCATTAAATTAATAGATATTCTAAATTATTACGACAACTAGATTATACAAACAAATTTACGTATAAATTTAAAATATTTTTCTAAAGCCGAGTTCGTCTAAAGTCAAAATAAAAGTAAATTGTTTACAAAGTAAGTTCATAACTTTTTTGTATATGAACCAATTTCAGTAGTTAGTGTTTAATTAAATTTATATATCAATTTTAGCATCATATGATAGCAATTTTAAATTGTTCATGATTGTTGATTGTAAATATTGTTTAAGAAACCAATATATTATTAAAAAATGTACTTTAAGCAATCTAATTAATCATTAACGATCATTAATAGCAAGTTTTATGAAGAATAATGAATATTACTAACTAAGTTATATAACACATACAGGGTGCGGCTTTAGTGCGTTGAAGCTCGATTAGTTCGTCATTATTGAAGTTAAGAAAGTTTTTACGAAAAGTGTAGGCAGTTTTGAGATTCACATTTTAAAATTAGTCCCAAAGATATAGTGTGTTCAGGAACGCAGTGCCAGACAAAAATTTTGTTTTTTTAAGTCGAACACCCCGTATATTTTCACATTTTTATAAACCTCTTGCCGAGCTAATTTCAACGATGTATCACACTTTGTCTATTACGTTTAATAAAGGATCTACAGCCACCTGAAAATCACACTATCCTAACTATTCTATGCTACGGCATTAAAAAATATTTGATTAAGAGTGATTAAAAATCAGATGGGATTACAATTTTTTGGTCACTCTGTATCAAATATTTTTTAATACCATAATGCCTCACACTGTATATAGAAAAATCTAGGGTATTTAAAAAATTAGTTTGGATTAAAATTAAGTTAAATGTTATGTAAAATCATAAATTAAATGATGTTTTTAGAAGGCTATGATTTTTTAACTAAACAAAAATTTTGACTCTTCTATTTTGAATATAATAAAATATACATCGTTTAATATTTAAAAACCCAACCTTCTAGATTTTTCTTAAAAGTTTATTAATAACGTGTGTAACGCAATCTCATTTTTCGTGTATTTCATAGATAATTGTTTGAAACAACAACAAAGGTGGATTTTCTCGGGGAGACAGAATTTTTGTCTAGCATCGCGCAACTTAACATTACACGTCGTAAGGTTATCGTTGTAATCTAAAAAAGTATTCACCATTAACGAGGCCAGAGTCTTGATTAAAAGAAAGAACCATTAAAGTCTGGTGAAGGCTTCAGTCAAATATAATTTGAGATAACTTTAAAATTAGTGGTTTGTTATTAGTTATTAATTTATTAAAAAAAGTTCTCTTATACGGCTTTGAGAGGTCCGTCAACATATTCTTTTAATTGGTGTTTTATTTTTTTATGAAGAAATTAAATCCAACAAATTCTATAAAGGATCCTGGAAGGTCTACTGCTCCCGAATATGTCTTAGCCCCAACGGCCATGCAAAAAATAATTTTATAAAAAAATTGCTTCAGGCCAGTAGACTCATTATATCCCAGAATAATTTGATCACTTTATCTAATTCTTATTTTAATATCGAACCAAGAAATTATTTTTAACTTATCTAAATAGTATCGATGCAGTTGAATTTATTCTTTGAGAGAGACTAATCTACAAAATGTAATTAATCTATTTTAGAAGAGATATAAATAAAAAATTCTGCATCTCTTTGATGGGTATATTTATTTAATTGGAGTCAGACTGAGTTTTTCAATTAGGCCAAAGAAAAAGACGAAACTAAAACTACCTGGAAAATAATGAACGCGGGCAGAGAGTGGCCATCAGCGGAGAGACGAAGGATGAATTTCCGATACAAATGAAAATTGTTTCTCCAGAGAAAAGCAATCAGAACAAAAACACCAACATCGAATTATTTACTCTTTCGTTCTCGATAGGTTTGATGTACATGTATTGAATATTTTCGCTCCAACCTATGTTGTGCAATTAAGAAATTTTCTTCTTTTATTAATTCTGTTCGTATGGAGCAATTAAGTTTCTAGGGAATTTAGTTATATAGTTTATTTTTCTGTAATCCAACAGCTTCATAGGTGGCATTTTAAGTCTACAATAAACTTACTTGGGAAATAGATAAAATTACTCTTAAATAGAGAGAAAAATAATATTACACTTATTGACGTAAAACAGATATATATATATATATATATATATATATACACCAATGGGCAAACATAACAAAAATTTTCTGGTTTAATTAATATACCTTTATTCAATATCAGAAGATATAGATGTATGTTTGGCAAAATTAATTTTTCGAGAGCCCTTTTCCGCTTATTTATTGATAGAGACATAGCGATGATGGAATGAAAATTTATTGTAACGTGAATTTTCCAATCTAGGGTGATGAAAAAGGTATTAGTTTTTTCTGCGAGAATAACATTATAAAAACGAGCCATTATAAAACGGAAGTTGATCGATGTCAAAGCAATTTCGGTAAAAATTTAATGTAAATTAGTTCGTCGAGCCAAACGCGCAATAAAGCATAATTTTATAAAAGAATGGAGTATGGAGGTAAATATAAGCTTTAGATATCGGTTTGCTGATTTATATTTATTGATTCGAATAGGTATCAGTGAAAATCTTTTAAATTAAGTAGACATTCAAATTTACCGTTGTCACTAGTAAAACCCTACGGGTGGATTATTTATATAGTGTTTTTTTTGGAAAATGAATATACATTAAAAAATGTATCAATATATATCTTACGAATGTGTAAGCCAAGTCATAATTATCACTATATAAATTAAATATATCGCAAGTAGTTAAAAATAGTTTATCAAGAAGAATTCAAATGTATAAAAATATATAGAGTAATCCTTTTAGATAAAAATGAAAAAGCTACGCATGCAACACAAAATAGTTGGTCAACGATTGGCTTACCACCTAAAATAATGGTTGGTTCAACATCATTATGGCCACTTTTCCTTCTAATCACCAACCAACCAACCAACCCAACGTTTGACCAAAAATCAAGTACTCGGTTGGCCAAACGTTGGCATAACCATTTCTATCCCTCTTTTTAGCCAAATTTGCAAATTAAAGAAATCTTATAATTAATTATATATACAGGATGTCATTGAAATAGTATACATATTTAAAGATAAACTATAATCAGCAGCCGGATTCTTGTGTGTAATATAGAAACGTAATATACAGGGTGCGGCATTAATGGGTCGAAGTACGATATATCCGTTGTTAAAGGAGATTTGTTTGTGCTACATGGGTAAGTAAAAGGATTAAATTAAAAGTGTACATACAATAGTTCAACCTATAGTAACATACACCTGCGAATCTTAGGAATCAATAGAAACAAAATTTCTTAGAAGAACTGCGGGAAAAACTAGATGGGACAGAGAAAGGACCGTAGCAATAACAGGACTTTTTAATAAAAACTGATTATATCAACAGTACTAGAAAAGAAACAACTTAATTGGTGTAGACATGCCATTAGAATGAGCCAAAATATCTATGTTAAAGATGTACTAGAACTAGAAAGAGTACGCACAACAAGAATAGATAGAGCGAGGAAAAAATGGGAGGATAAAATTGCAGAAATCAGAAAAAGAATCGGTAAAGATATGATGGAACTGAAAGAAATGGCAGTGGATCGGAAAAAATGAAACCAATAGATGAAACAATAACCTGAGATAACCCGACACCTTTTTAAGGTGCTAAGAGTACAAGCAGAAGAAGAAACAAATAATTTAACTTAATGTTATTTTATTTGAGGACACTACGAGGAATCAAAGGTAACTTTACTGTAATAGATGTATATTGTTAATTTTAAAATGTACTCTTAAGAAATTGGTAAATATAAAATTAATTTGGTACTTACCTTGCATAAATATGTATTGATAATTATTTAATATCAATTTAATTATTTTTTTTCTGCTCATATATTTTTTAAGTGTTCTCAATAAATATTAATTTTTCTTAAAATGTCATTCATTTTACACACATTAAATAAATACTTTACAATATATGATGTATGGTGATATCTTTGTTTTTGATCTATTATTTTATTAAGGAAAATTAAATTCAATTGAGTGCTTTAATATAAATTAAATTCAAATATGAACGAATGTTATATTCAAATAAAAACAGCATTTACACATAAATAAATTCTCTCTTTCTCAGGGTGGATACACGTATTGTTCGTTAAATCAAAATATCCTTAGATTGATATAAGTTATACAGAGATAGATGTTAAAATAATAGAGATTTTAAATTTGCCGCATTAATTTTAGCACATTCTCCTAGCTAGTTCACCTATTAAATCACCTTTGTGATTGCATTCAATTTATAAATAAAATTTTATTTAAACGATTGTTAATATTCATAATAAAAAAATACAAAACTAAACATACGTACATTTCATTTACTGTGATTAGTTGAATGACGAAACCTATTAAAAGAAGAAATCACTTACAGGCGTCCTGCCGTTGAGGGAACTTTATATTTATTGTCCACTGGTAAATCCAAAGTTGTTTCGATCCAGATAAAACTCGAACAATATTCAATAAAAATAGGAGTCTGTAGGTACAATTTACAAGTACTTCAAATATTTATTCACAAAATTAATTTTAGTGAATGTTTACTTGAGTTTATAATTGACATCAAATAATTACAAATTTTCAATTCAGTTATGCAGGCTAAATTTATTTTAAGGAGCAATATTTATAACATCCAAATTCCAAGAGATATTGTCAAAATTTTGCAAATTCTTTTATACGAATCTAAATTTCAATGCTTGGTTATGGGACAATTTTCATAATTTTAATATTTTGACGGTCATTTTATTGATAAACTAACAAACTGAAATTACTTATCAACAAGTTATCAAAAATTGCTCGTATGAATTGCATTCACCCCAAAAGATATAGAAAATCACATCAAATTGGAAATTAAAAAAAAGAGACAATTAGAGTGGAATAACAGTACATCCAAAATACGAATAATAGTTACAACACACATTATACCTTCCGGCAAATCGTACACAATAAATAAAATTATCAAAATTAAGACTCACATATAGATACATTCATATTATTGTAAATTAGATAAGGATCGATTGTTATTTTTTAACCCCTAAATTAAAATTTAAAAAATGTATGACACAAACATAATTGTAACAATATATATAAATTAATTGTTTCAACTCTTACTTCATGGAAATTATTATTATAAATATGGAAAGATAAATAATACTTATCTTGAATTTCCACAGTCTTCCAAAGGGTTTTAATATGTATTAAGGTCTACCTAGGTTTAATAGAAAATGGTATATTGTCAGATACTGTAAAAATTCAAGATAAGTATTATTTATCTTTCTATATTTTCAATATATGTACCTGCTAATTACTCTCAGTGGTGGAAGCATTTCTAAATAAAAAAAACAACTTATTAAACATGTTTTTAGAAAAATATATAGTTATATGAAAATTGGAACATTATAATTTTATTAAGTTTGATACAATTTTTTTTTACCATACATAATAATGAACACAGACATAAATTAATCATTTCTAGAATTTTACATATCGAGAGGATTGTTCTAATAATATTTTGGTGCAAAATGATAATACACTTTGGATTTTCATACTTTCTAGCACAGAAAACTTAATATCTTGAAATTTTAATTTTGATTCATAATTACTAATTAAATTTATGTACTATGCCAAAACTTAAATCATCAGTAGAGCTTTTGACATACAAATTGATGAACTGAATGTTCATTCTTAAAGAAACACACAATTTCTTAATAATATCTTTTTAGTTTATTATTTAGAATCTTTTGTTATATTTGTTCATTTACAATGAATAAACAAGGCCACATTCTTTGAAATTTTTAATTTCTGTCTAAACTTCCTTTACAATATATTATGTGAATGAAAAAGTAAATATTTATTTTAGCATATAAAGAACGTGCCTTTTTTAGGTTGAAAAAATTTTAAAAACGCTAAGTAAGCTTTTCTCTCAATAAAAGGGGAAAACAGTAGCAACTGGATGAAAAATATTTCTCCGGCTTTTACTTGGAAAAGTTAATCTATAACGCTCTTAGATGTCTCAAAATCCCGTCCATACTGCCAAATACAATAAAAGGGATGCTGTTGGGCTCATAACGGAACAGGCTCTCCAAAGATGAAATCAAGAATGGTCCCTTCTTGGGACCTTTCTTATCTGTGTTGACAATTGCTTGAGGCCATGACACATTCTTTTCTTTTCTCTTTCATAAATTCATAATTAGCTCTTCACTCTAACGGGCTTTATCCTTATGAACAAAATAACCGACAAATTAAATAAACATGAATTTAAAATTTATACTTCTGCCATTTTAAAAAAGTTCTATTGTACGGATATTTTATAATCACCGTGCTTAATTTTTACCTAAAAGGTTTATTTTTAACGAAATAAACAAGTATCGTTAGTTATCTTTAAGACGGGGACATACGCATTTTTTGAGTCGTTAGACGGATCTTGGCCCTCAGCAATTTTAAATTTTGAACAAATCTATAGCGAATTTAATTAAACCATTTAACAGTGGAGCGTGAAGATTTGAGACTTTGTAGGCACAATAATTGAACTTATTAATTTCGAAAATTTCACAAATTTAAAATGGAAATACAACGGGAATAATTTTAGATAGACTACATTTAAAAACAAAGAATATAGTTAGGATGTAGGAAATATATCGTTTATGTAGATTTTTCACCAAAAAGTATATTTAATATAGAATTCTAATGAAGTACTTCCAGTAAATTATTGAACGTGGGTCAACCATAAATGATATAATCAAAAGCAACCTATTTCTGTAACATTTCTTTCTATCAATTTAAAAAAATGCATACCAAATATTTAAAATTTACCCTTCAATGATTGTTGTATGTTGTTTTGAATTTTGAATATAAAGTACTAAGGAGGGAGAGCATTGGTTATCCAAAATGGCTGCTTGATATTAGAACTTATCAGTGTCGTATCGTGTTTCATAGTTTGAGAGAGCAACATTTAAATTCAGATTAATAATTTCATTACATAAATCAGTTTTTTTTCATTATATTTCAGAAACTCGAAAGAATTTTTTATGAAGTGTTTCGAACATAAGAAGCTGTTTTTTCAAGGACCCAATTATCCTTATTCACAACCTCAATCCACACTTTTCTTCTATTTTCATCATTTGGAAAACTGCACATGCATTAAAAATGTCATTAATTATGAAAATATAAATTCGTTAATATAAAAGTGGTTGTTCAATGATAAGCTATTTATAGTTTTCTGGAGAAAAAATTTGTTATGCCCATGGCATTAGCAATATGAGTTTATAACAAACAAACTGATTAGTCATAAATGGTTATCCAATATGGCCGACTTTGTCTACTTATTCTTCTATTGGTTAATATTGCACATGCTCCTTCCTTACTACTTTACATTCAAAGATGATCATTTACACCCGCAGTTCAAAAAAATAGAAATAGCATAAGAAGCGGTACTAGTCTTGTTGACGCATACTTATTAATTCGCTCGACATTCTTGATAGTTACTATTTGAGATTTGCTAGTTTTTTAGTATTTATTAGTATTTTTCCACGTTTTGCATTCGTATATATTTTCAAACCAACTTTTTTTGCAATATATAAATTATTCCTAACCTCTGAGTTACATTTTAATCAGTATATAAATCGCTGTGTCTAAGATTCCTTGTAACCGGAATATTTAGACAACAAAAATTCTGTTTAAAAACGTCGCTTATGAGGAAAAAAACATTATTTGGAACCATTGTCATCAGATCAAAAGGTAAAAAATATCAGTTGGCCAAGATGAATAGAAAAGACAACATATATGTTATAGATGAATCTGTAAGAGAATATGGTCACGTGATATTAAGTTTACTTTATCATCTTGATTTTAATGCAATTCAGTTAATTTGGGTTAACTGTAAAATTTATTACAATATATTGGCAGATGAGAATATATTAAGTATCGAAAGAAGCTTTTTTAGAAGTCTACTGTTGAGCGGATTGGATAGAAAACACTGATGTAATAATACCAATCATTCAAAAATGGTTTGAACGAGAAGACTCTCTATGTAATATCGATATTTTAAAGTAAGAAATAATGGAGGTTTATTTTTATGAATTGAGAAACCTAAAATTAATAAATTTTCAAAATCGGGTATTTACAAATTAAACTGTCCGGATTGTAACGCCATCTAACTAGACCAGACATGTAGAAATTTTAACATACGCTACTGTGAACACTTACGAGCTTATAGATTAAAACAACCACATAAGTCACATTACGCAAAGACAAGAAAGAAGAACTTATTTTTTGGAGAAATATAAAATTAAGAATCACCTAAAATATCCCCATTATACAGTATTGAACGAACAATTAAACCTAGGAAGTTCAATTATCTAGTTTTGATTGGTTGAAATAATTTATGCTTGTCATAGATCTGTCAATCTTCTGCTAAAACTTAAAAATGCTATATGAAAATAGCGAATCCGAGGTTGTTTTAATACAACTAAAACAACATTGGAATCCTGTGGAAACACAGAAAAGTATAATTTATCTTTTTCATATTTAATAACTATTTTATATTCAAATTAAGTTTTTTAACAATACACTGTCTCTTTCTGAAAATTAAAGTAACCATTATAAATATGAAAAGATAAATAATACTTATCTTGAATTTCCACAATCTTCGATAGCGTTTTAATAAGTATTCTGGTCTACCTAGGTTTTCAAGACAGAAAAAAAATGGAAAATGGTATTGTCAGATACCGAAACGTAGGCTGACTTGAAAACATATTAAAATGCTTTGGAAGACTGTGGAAATTCAAGATAAGTATTATTTATCTTTCCATATTTATTATGAATAATTTCCATAAAGTAAGAGTTGAAACAATTAATTTAAAAGTTAAAAGTGGCCTTATTCACACGGGTATTAAAAAAACACTTATTTTTTTTGGATTACTACTCCATTGTAAATGTCAAAAAGAGTAGTTTTACAGTCACTATCTACATGGTAGTGGGGGCAGTAGCAATGTCGTCCTTTCTCGATCATTGACGTCATTCTTTTCAACTATTTCATATACTTTTATTTATGATGCACGTTCACTGACTGACAGGATGAACTATATTTCCATATATTATTAAGAATTTTCATATAAAATAAATAAGGTGTATCAATTTTTATAAATTACATTTAATATTTAGTTTGTAAAGTAAGAGCATAGTTTTAGGGTAAAAATATTTTGGGATTTTATCATGAGAGGGTGTAACAAACCAACGAAAACAGATTTACTGGGAAACCAGTAAATCTGGATAAGCGGTTTTCGTTTTAACAAACCAACTGTGATCCGTATTTACATAAATTTTGATAATAAACGCAGGGCTTTCTCAAAGAAAACCAATTTCGTTTTAAAATACGCCTGTCAGAAAATCTAATAAAACAAGAAATTGATTTCTAGATGCTGTTTTGGCATCAAAAAAGGTAACAATATAAATGAGTAGTTATAACATAACAATATAAATACATTTTTTCCATCAATAAAAAAAATATATTTACCTTATTTAGTTAGTGTAGTATTTTAAATTTATTTTTCAAAATAATTTTCAATAATCAAATGTCAATTTTAGACTATTAAATGACATCCTGCAACGTAAACGTTTTTTCTCAACATATCAACTCATTTCGAGTGAAAAAATTTAAATGGAAACCAGAGGCTTGTGATACATCTTTTGAATGGACTCGTTATTCTCTATTCAAAAACGTTATCGTTTTCAAATTTAAGAATAAAAAAGAATAAAATCATCTGATTGACGAAATTCGCAACAATACACTAAAAACTTCATGAAAATATCGTTTAGTTTTAGAAAATGAGAAACTAACTAAAAGCCATTTCAGTATTTTAAATTTTGTGCGATTATAAGTGAATAACAGTAGTTGTCATTGTTATACTAGTAGTTTTGATTTTGTTAACTGCTATTCAGAAATATGGGTAATTTAACAGAAAACGCAAAGCAACAGTGATGCATTGGTTACAGAGGTAGCACACGTACACAGATCCAAGTTGATCGCCAATTGTAGGAAAAACTACCGGATTTTCCGATTATATCCCAAGATATAATTAGTGGAATAAGCAGTTTCGTGAGCGTGGACATGTAAAACAGATTAAAAAATCCCTTCCTATACCATAACTAATAACACCAAATTGGATATAATGTCTCAGTTTGAGGAAAACCCATACTTCGAATCGATAAGCAGCCACAACATTGGATGTTAGTCATATATCGATTCTTCCAATACTAAAAGAAAGTAAAATATATCCTTAAAAAAGGATACCAACTCGAGAGCTCGATTTTGATAGAAGAACGTATTTTTGTGAATAAATAATGCAAATTTTCAATAATAATGTGACCCAATGTTTTGATTTCTGATTATTTTACATTTTTCGGTCATGCTAATCGAAAAAACATATGTAATACCTGAAAAGGTTAATATTTGTGTAGGGATAGTTGGAAATCATATTATTGGTCTCTTTTTTAA
The DNA here is from genome assembly GCA_951812935.1 of Hermaeophaga mercurialis. Lineage (NCBI taxonomy): Eukaryota > Metazoa > Arthropoda > Insecta > Coleoptera > Chrysomelidae > Hermaeophaga > Hermaeophaga mercurialis. The sequence goes on along the minus strand of OX638361.1, from coordinate 29,883,696 downwards.
TAGTAATACATTGACTCTATAAAATTATTTAGAACACCTCTAAAAAAATGTCGAGCTAACTTTGGCAAACTTATATCCTCATCCAGCACACACAAGTTCTATTGAATATAAAAGGGTTCCAGCAAAATAGAGCATCGTCACATTACCGAATCAGTATATGGCAGTATTACGATTTTATAATTCCAAATCGGTGGTTAGGGAGGTGAGGATCGACAGAATGGCCACCGCGATCACCTGATCTTATGCTTTAAATTTCTTCTTTTGGGGATATGTAAAAGTTAAGTATACAAAACTGAAGCACTCGATTTAGCTGCTTTAAGAAGAAAATATCGCATTCGATTTTGAACACCTACAATATTAACTTTAATGTTTTTTTTTACTTTTTATAATATTAGGTACTGAACGCTATTACTTATTAAGTTTTTACTGTGTTAATGTAAAACTTTTGCAGATTTAACTTGTTTCGTTTACTAATTATAATTTTACAGTTTGAAACTATTACTACGTAAGAACTTCCGCAATTAATACTTTTCAAATAAAACTTCAACTATCTCTCTTGATTCTCCAAAATGAATCCCTTTACTCCAAAAACAACCGAACAACTTGATGGGTGGGGTCTAGTTGGAACCAACAGGAAGGATTTTTTTAATGTTAATTTAAACAAAAAAATTTCAAATAGAGAAATAAAAGATCTTTCAAGTGATGTATCATAAACCACCATTTACAAATTTGGGAGTTATAGTTGTCACATGAAGAAAGTTCAATGTAGGGATATTTTTTTTTCGTTGTAGATGATCATTTCATCATCTAAAAATTACGTATTTCATGATTTTAATAAATATGTTCAATAAACAAAATATCGAATTTATTCTGTTTGGCTGTTCCACACTGCAGAGTATGCATTCAGAAAATGAGTTTGACTATTAAAAGTCGTTAATTTAGTAGTTTAAGAAAAAATTAAAAAATAATTTTGAGGAAAAATCCTGATACAGGTCGGTTTTTGATTTTAATTTATTTATATTATGGGAGAAAGATTACTCAATTTACCTCACCCTCAAGCTCAGGAGGAAATCGATCCACTCATTAGAAGTATGGCCAGACGTGTTAATGAGTGTAAAAGACATCGGGGTGGCGTAACACATTATTAATTTTTTTGAAGATGATAACAATTTAATTTTTATCAAATTTTGATAATTTACTTGTTTAACTCAAATATACTTGTATACCAAAATTTGTTCAAATAAAATAATTATTACTGGTTGTTCTTTTCTTCTTTCTATATCACTTAGTATATTATCGGCAAGCAGGTTTTGATTTTTTCATTATGATGAATTGTTTGGTTACTTTAAAAAACGGCTATGGTAATTAATTTTTCTGTTGACGCTTGGCGATAAAAAGTATTCACTAATTGTTTTAATTTACGCTATTGAAGATTACCGCTTAAATATTATCAATGAAATGGAAATCATAAATATCACTTTAGTAAAACATCATTTTGTAATAGCCAAGTGAAGTAAACGTTTCTAAAATAATATTTACTCTGTAAAATATAAAATAGTTTCTTTTTTATATTATATAAAATAGGACAGTGCAGTAAAAAATGGCAAAGTTCAGTTTCAGATTATACGATTGTGTAGGATTTGATCTAGATATGACACTGGCTAGATTTAAATACAAAAATAGCATCGAACTAATTTACAATTTTCTTTCAAATTACATGATTTCTGAAAAGAAATATCCTGCCGAATTTCTACAAAAACCTATTGACTTCAACTTTCTTGTAAGAGGCTTAATAGCGGACAACAAAAATGGAAATTTGATAAGAATTTCATCCGATGGTACAGTCCTTCAAGCAACCCATGGAACTAAATGGTTACCAACAGAAGAAATAGTGAAATATTATCCCGGATATCATTACGAATACACAGATTTGTTACAAAATAATCCTATTTTAAGCTCCGATGAAAATTATTTTTTTTCTGATTTCATAAAACTTCCAGCAGCTTTGGTGTTTGCTAGGGCAGTTGATATTATCGATAAAATCCAAGAACCTAGGACCAAAGATTATATTATTCTGAAAGACATTTATTCAGGATTTAAATCGAGGTTTTTCGAAAAAGGACTTTATGAAAATAACCTCGGGATTTTTAATGAATTTATAAAGAATACGAATCATTATTTCTACAATGACAGTAAGCAATTAGTAAGATGGTTAAAAGAGTTAAAGAATAATGGAAAGCGACTGTTTTTAATAACTGCAGCAGATATGAATTTCGCTTCAATGACAGCAGAACATATTTTAGGAGAAGATTGGAAAGCTTTATTTGACGTGGTAATTTTCGACGCCGAAAAAATAAATTTTTTTACCACAGGAAAAGATTTTGTAAAAATAGAAGGTTATGAAGCTAGAGGATTAGTAACTGAATTAGAACATGGTGGTATTTACAGGGCTGGAAACTGGAAGTGTTTGAAGAAATTTTTGCAAATTTTATGCCAAAAAAGTGATCCAAAAATGGTGTATATTGGAGACAGTATTATTAACGATATATATTTACCAAATGTTTATTGTGGAGTTGATACAGTTGCAATTTGTGATGAAATGGAATTTGAACAATTGCCAGGTTTTACAAATATGAAATATTCCGATCAAAATGGCTTTTCCTCAACACTCTGGGGATCGTTTTTTAAATTAAAAGATTTCAGTCGTGAAAGTTTTTTATATGATTTAGTTAGAAAACATGCACGTTTGTGTGTTCCTAATATAAAATACTTAACGAGGTTTTCAGTTAACCACGAATTTAATGACTCATTTTCAGTTATTAATAAACTTTGAGTAAAATGAAATATATAATAATAATTTAGCGCTGTGTCTAGTAAAATTTTGACAGCAAATACTATTATTTTAATGTTAACAATATTATGCGTTTCTAAAAATATACCATTTTTGGGAAACAAAATTGTTTTTTATTATAATATTTAACAACAATTTTTTGTTTAACTATTCCAGCAACTTTTCTACAATATTTATCAAATATATGATTTTAGTATGTAACTACAAATTACACTACAAACTAGCCTTTATGCACTATAAAAATCTTGAAATATTAGGTGTGGTTTTCTATTAGTGTGTATTATAGAGAAAGCTCCTAAAGTAACGGATAAATTCATTTTCTTCGTTAACTATTAATACAAAAGGAAAATCCTGAAACAGGAAACTATACTTTTTAAATACAATTATTTATCTGCCCTTCAACCCCCTAGGGGTAATAACTACCCATTTAAAGAATTTAAATGAAAAAAGGAAAAATCAATCGTGACATGTATTTGGCTCAATATTTAAAAAGTTATATATTGCTGAATAGAGAATTAAAATTGTAAATAAAATAAAGTCATAATTCAGAGGGGATGAAAGGAGGGGTAATATTTTTATACAATAACGTGTAAAATTAAGAATAAAAATCGACCAGTCTTAGGATTTTCCCCAAAAGTTCGCAATAGCCTTAAAAATGAATTTATTCCATACAAATGGACTGCACTAAATATATAAAAATAAATGGAAATAATAATTTTGGAAATTCGAAAATAAACCCTAACAGACCCTTTCAAAATAATATACTTCTACTTCTGAATCACCAAGGATGAAAAGAAATAAATGAAAAAGCGAAAAACTCTGTTAGTAAATTTGATCAATTAAAATTAAAAAAATAAAAAATAAAGTAAAGGTAAATTTAGGTAAGGTGAAAAAGATATACACCATTGCAAATGTGTAAATGAAAGCCATCAAAATGATCAAAATGAAAAAGGATCAATAACGAGAATCACAAAAACAATACGTGTCGTTTAGATAAAATGGGAAAGATTACCACTGTTTATATCATCTAATAATGCAAAACTGAATTAAAATTACTTTTTCTAAAAATAAATAGAAATGTATTCTTTAATTTACTACTTTTAATTCATTAATTCCCAATCCTGACATTAATATTAATATATTAACAATAATATTAAAAATGTGCGGCTTAATGGTTATAGGAGATGATTGAATTACACATCGAAGGATATATGTTGGAAAATGTTCTTTCCAAAAAAAAATACGCTGCCTGTCATAATTTACTACATGACGTCGTATAGTAAAAAAAAGTACACTTTACTAGCGTTTGGTTCATTGTTTACTGACAACAATATCTAAACAGACGCGTCAAGTAGTTCTGCTAGACCTTCACAACCATATTTTATGCTTTTAGTTAATACATATAAACAAAACCCCCACAATTGTGAGGACATGGAACGTACACTTTAGACCAATTAAGATGAATCAACATTTTTTTAGTATTATTTGTTGGACACGAAGCCTTCCTATTGACAACAGACATTGGTTTTAATGAATGTGTTAAGACTCAGATCCGTAATAGAATCCTAGCAGAGGCATGGATTCGAAGTTAGTCGATGAGTAGCTTTCCAGGATAATGATCAGCGGCTAAGTATAGATATTTAAGAACTAGTGTGAATTTTGATGAATATACGGGTAGTGCACTAAGGCTTTATAACAAAAACGCAGTAAATCGATAGAAGGTACGTCCAGCTGGCGTCACAGCTGAACTTTAGAGCAAAATAGAGCAAAATTATTTAGTAAATTGTTATACACAAGTAGTTTCTAAAAAATTATGTTTTTTAATTTATAAGTATAGTAAATAGTAATTCATTCTTGGTTGAACCTCTTATCTCAAATATTTTGCGATTTCGTCACAATCATTTTGTAAGATAATAATTAAACCTTGGAATAAATATTTCTGTTTATTTACACAGGGTGAGTCACCGCAGACGCGACGGTCCATAATTCCAAAACGGTGCAATTGACGAAAGTACTTTTTTGTGTATATTCAAAAAAGTCGTACTTTAAAATTAGCTCCATTTATACAGGTTGTCCCAAAAAAAAAGATATGTATCAAAGTTTTGTTTTTTGTTTTGATAAATCAATAAAAACGGCTTACATGTCCCTATCCTAACTATTCAAGTTCGGTGTTATGGCATTAAAAAATATTTGATAATGAGTGGTCAAACATTTAAAAAAATTTAAATTCCATCTGATTTTTGGTCCTGTATAAGTAGAACTAATTTTAAACTATGGCTTTTTTGAAAATAAATAAAAAAGTACTCTTACTAAATTTTTATCAAATGCACCGTTCTGGAGTTATGGACCTTTGCGTCTACGTTGACTCACCCTGTATATTCAATCTACTTAACCATTAAATAATTAAGCGATAAGACTTCCTCAGAGATAAGATATTTGACTTCGAAGAGTCTAATGTTACAACGAAAAACCATTAACAGTTTATGCATTATACATAATAAATTAACATGTTCAGTGTTAGTGATTACGATTGTATTGGTTTTGATTTGGACATGACCTTAGCTAGATATAAATTAACAAATTATAACAAACTGATCTACAACTCTCTTTCGCATTATTTGGTGACCCAAAAAAAATATAAAGCAGAATTTTTTTCAAAACCTCTCGACTTGAATTTCATAATAAGGGGTCTCATAGCAGATAATGAGAATGGAAATCTAATTAGAATTTCGCCAGATGGTACAATTTTACAAGCTGCACATGGGACGAGATGGTTATCAGAAGAAGAAATACTTGAATATTATCCTGCTAGACATTGGAAACTAACAGATTGGTTGATAGAAGCTCCCGCAACTAATTCAGATAAAAATTTTAAATTGTTAGGCGATTTTTTATCTTTGCCAGTAGCTTTGGTGTTTGCTAGAGCAGTTGATAGTGTAGATGAAGAACATAGTATTCAAAAGAACTATACCGTCCTTCCTGATATTGCTTCAGGAATGAGAGCAATAATATTTGATAGAGAACTCTGTGAAAATAACCTTGGGATATTTTCTCAACTAAAAGATGATCCCAATTATATTTATTATAAATGTAGCAAAGAGATGTTGAATTGGTTGAAAGATTTAAAAAAGAAAGGAAAGAAGTTATTCTTGATGACAGGTGCAGATGTCAGTCATGCTTTTTTAACAGCAGAAAGCACCCTGGGGAAAAACTGGAAAGACATATTTGACATTATTATTTGCTACTCTGAGAAACCAGATTTTTTTACAATGGAAAAGGACTTTGTAAGGTTGGATGGATTTAAAGAAACAGGACCTGTGGCAACTGAGAATCTAAAAGAAGGTGGTTTATATTCTTATGGTAACTGGACGGGCTTGAAGAAATTTTTGTGTAAAATAAGCGGGAAATTAAATCCTAATACATTATACGTAGGAGATAATGTTATACATGATGTATTTGCTCCAAAGGTTTATTGCGAGATGGATACAGTTGCAATTTGCGAAGAACTGGAGGCAGAGAAGATGTTTGGATTTACTGAAAACGACCATCCTGATAAGGACTTTATTAGTTCAACATTATGGGGATCATTTTTTCAATTTAAAGATACTGAAATAGAAGTTTTTTGGTACAACTTAATAAAAAAGTTCTCAAAAATATGTGTCCCTAATGTTGAATATTTAGCTAAGTTTCCAATAGAACATAAATTTCATTAAACTGTGTTTATTAATGAAAGTGGGGAACAAATAACACGTAGCCAGAATGTATTTCCTACGTTCCGGCTACAGTCCCTACAACTTCATGGAACCTCACGGCTACGTTGTAGGAACATTCCAGGGTAGTTCCCGGTAATAGCGTTCACTTCCGATATTTTCCATGTTTGTTGTCTTTGTTTCTCTTATTTTTGAATATTACTTATCTTAACTTAATTTGTTATTCCATTCACTAAGGTTTCCATAACAACATTCTTTTAACACTTATACTTAATATGGCGGTATAACCTGAATTGATAATATTTAGATAATTCCTCTGTTGTTCATATCGGATACAAAAATAAATGTTAAAAAATAAAAGTGCCCTCAATTTATACACTATATCATTTTTTATATTAATATAAAGGTATAATTGGAGAAAGTATATTATGATTCTTTTGTTATTTTATCGGAAATAGTATTTATATTAACACTTTTTGAACTTAAAAATAGTGGTGTGATTCCATATTTTAACTTTTTAAATGGCAGTAATGGTACCTATGTATCTCAAAGTACCTATTGCTACATCTATGTTATATGAGTCATTTACAAGGTAGCAAATTCTAACCGTTATATCTCTTAAGGTATTCACTACGAAAAAAAAAACAATCGGACCCATCCTAATGTAACTGTATGGTAGCAGTTTCTACTTGCTACGACAAAGATCCTAATTTCTCGCCACCAAGATCCCATTTGCTACATTATAAGTACATTTACAAAAATATAAATTTGAACCAATCGCTAGTTAAAAATTTACCATATTCATACATTTTTAAGAATAAAATACACTTTTTCTATAGCTTGTTCCATATTGAACTACACATATAAATGTTTTGATGGTGAAAATATCTTAAAAATATCGATACGTATCGATATTTTACATTATATTATTATTATTACAAACTATTACGAAAGAAATTATAGTTATGCAACTTATTAATGACCTCTGAAAAATAACGGATTTTCCAGCAACCAATATTTTTGTCCGATACATAATCATATTATCGCTATTTGTAAAATCGATTTTATCTATTGACAATTGACATGTAGGTGTAAGTTAAATTAGAATTGTTAGATGACTTATTGTTATGTTTAATCAATAGGTAAATTAAATTTCGCTTGGTCGTTTGCTGTTTTTTTAAGTTTTCTATAAACAGTAGATGAATATCTATAAGACGACTTAATTTGTAGGCCATTTTGTTGAATTTGATGTTCCTTAAATAGTATAATGATACCATAGGGTACCGATTTTATTATTTTTCCAATTTAAATATACTGAAGTCTAATTTTTATTATACAATTTAATAAAAATGTTCTCAAAATATGTACATAGATTTAATTAAACTGTGTTTATTAATGAACTAATCCTGCAAGTGCGAACTTAGCCTTATAATCCGGACTAGAGAATCACTTGTAGGTGTACTTTTTGTTATTTACTTTCAAACTTTGTTGACTCTAAGTTCGTAACGTGAAAACATGAATCAAATAACGGTTTGCTGATATCAAGGTGTTATCAAACTTTTTTAAGTCTATTAATATAAGTAACTGGGAGCCGGGCTGATATTATTATTTAATGAAGTCGACACTAATTTTAATTAAGGAGGAGCTTGTTGTTAGTCAAAATTGATTTTCTTAGGCGAGCTTTCAATTTTCTCGAAGATTGCCAGCGGCCTGGAACAATTTTAGCAAAGTTCACAGATTAGTAGAGAAAACTTATTTTAGCAATTTAACCGTACATTTTTTGTACATATTAGTTTACATTTACCACATTTTTGAAAATTAGTACTTTTATGTTTCTTTCAAGTTTTTTTAAAATGAAATTTAGACTAGGATTATAATTTCAAACCTGAAAAAAAAATGGTTTAATTTTAAAGACTTTTATAGATTTCAGTGTTTTTTGTACGAACAAACAACCTTGCTGTTAAATTAAAACAGTTTTTGTAGAGCCATTTTTTGTTTAACTGATCTTCCTATACTTTTTTTGTAAATTTACATTTTGATATTCTAATTATTTTCTCATACAAAATAAAAATGTATTATATCTATCTCCCTAACTACCTATTCAGTTCCATTTGTCATTTCTCAACAACTTTCTATAGATAGATGCTTTAAGATTCAGTTTCACAGTTTCAATGTGATATGTTTCTTCATATCAAATATATTTAATTTTTTAGTTGCTTGACAGCGAACATAGTGAACATACCTTTGATCACTCTGTTTCTAATTATTCCGTAAGTGATTCTCTTTGGAACGTTCTTTATTTTAGTTTTAGAGGTGAAAGGTTTAAAGTTACCCCATTTCTATTGATATCTATTGAATAAGTGATTGTGTAGCATGTGCTCTAAGTACCTAGTTTTTCTAAAAATTACAAATTGGCTGATTATTTTGCAGAAACTAACGTCAAGATTTTTTTTTCATATTTCATAAAAATTGTTCTACTTTTTTATGTTAATATTTTTTATATATTTAAATTTGTAAAAACTTCAAGAATAAATAATAATAAATTATTTTATATTTCTATTTAATTGTTTTCTATATATTTATTATAAAAACGCTAGTATAAATCAACTACAACTGTAATCTTAGACACGAATCGCATTTCTTTTATCCAAAATTAGCATAAGCCATTAAACTTTCGGCATAATTATATTAAGCCCCGCATATCTAAATGTTTATGTTTCAGTGGAAGCATATCATTTCAATAAATAAACGATTCGCTAAGAAAAAGTTATTTAAAAGATAACATGTTTAAAATTAAAATTTAAAAATACAAAAAAGAATAAAATATTAAATACATAGACATGTATAATAAACAGTGGTACTTTTTACTAAAGTATAATTTTAATAAAAATTAAGAGTATACAATTTTGTAAATACTAATACTAAAATGAACCTGTGATTGTCAAAATTTATTAGATTAAAACTATTTTTTTAATTCCAATATTCTCGTCTCAGAGCTGTTTAATACCTCAAGGATTATTGGCGTCAATTTGAGTATTTAAACAAATACAGAACTTAATATGGCTATTTTATGTACAAAATTATGAAATATGTACAAAATTATGATTTCTGATACCCAAAAAACACCACTACCAATTGTTTATGCATAGATGTAAGAAAACGTTAAAGTTATTGTGAAAAATAAAAATTTAAATTTCACTATTAACATCCTGTATCTCTCTTATTATCAACATTTTATTAAAGCAAGTTAATTCAATTCATAATATTTTAAAGTGAGCATCATACTGTACTTCTATATCCAATTACTTAAGGGTCACCCTGTATATAATTAAAGCCAACAACATATGAATATTGGGATTCTAATATTCTAAAAGTACATTTTATATTTTAATATCTAACGTCCTTATATTAATTTTATTGTATCTCCATACAAATAATTTCAACTAGTATTTTAATAATTTTATATTTCAATGAATTTTTTAATTAAAACGGAGAAAATGTTCATCAAATATTTCATTTATAATGCTCGAGAATTTTATATGCGATATTTCGTTTATTAGGTTTTATTAAGTTTCAAACATTCAAAATTATTTATTTTACAACATGCTTTCTAATAATTGATTTTAATGAAAAACACACTAAAAAATTTAAATTTAGTGACACATAATTCAGGATGAATTTGGTGAGTACCACATTTTATCAAAAAAAATCCTGTTCCATTATTAATGCAAAGTAGCATTCTAAGGAAACTCGGAAACACTTTGATTAAAACAAGACATTTGACGCAAACTTTCGTCAAATAACTAAACGGCAAACTTAATAGGTTCAGCATTCCACATTTATTCCTGCTTATTACTGAGTTATTTCCTCGATGAAATTAACTAGGATATCGATTTGTCTTCCACGACCTCGAGTAGTAAATTCCCCTTTTTCGAAATATGCATTTCATTTTTAAGTTTGATTATTGAAAAGTTATTTAATGAAGGAATTAAAGTGCATACCCATAAATATTAATCTATATACGGGGTGTCAAATTTCAAAACTTTGGATTGGCTGAAGCTCTGAAAATTGAATTTTGTTTTAGAAAACACAAAAACCGCTTCGGTAGAATGGGGGGGAAGCAGTTTGGTAGTGGCAGTGGTTTTCTGATTTGTCTCCTCATTATATCAATCAAAAAGAATCTTTGTACAATTCATACAACAAAAAATATTAAAATATTTGTAACGAAACATTTTCATTTTTTGAAAAGATATAGCATGTTGAAAATGAAATACGATAAATCTTCAATTTTAGTTGAACATCTCCTTTAATATTGTAAGTTTTTTTTGTGACAGTTAATTTGAATTTTTATTAAAAATTATAATATTGGTTTGTCTTAATCATTACGTACGAATGTAAGATTGCCGAAAATTACAAGGGATTCAATTATGAATTTTTTAACTTACAATCGTTTAAGTACCTGTAGCTCTTGAATTAATCACTTTAGACCCCAAGTGTGCTAGTTTGTTGGAATTATTTTATCGGGAGGAATACAGAAAGGCACAAATATACAGGTTGTCCCATTAATAATTTTGAATGCGACGTCACGTGACCAAAAAAAAATACCTCATTGGGTAACACAATAACAAGAAAATATGCAACATTTGCTCTAATTTACACCCCCAAAATTATAATTCTCTACTACTGCCCAATTCTGATATATTACTTGTCTTAATCGTCGTGGGACACCTTGTATAGTACATCTCTTGGAAACAATATACTTTTTTGTGTATTTTATTCTTTCCAGTTTTGTATGTTGTAGATTTTCAAAATAGCAATTACCTCTCCAGCCGAGAATTTCATAAGTAATTTGCGATTGTATTAATGAAAAATATTTGAGTTTAAGAAATTTCTTAGATATATTAATTATTAATAACCAAAAAATTCTCTTAATTTTTTTACTACGCATTTAATATGTATATCCCATTTAAGAAGTTGATCCAATATGATATCTAAGTATTTTATTTTTCTGTTTCAGGTATTAAAATGTTGGTATTACTCCAGAGCGGTCTAAAATTTGGAAGTCCAATTACATAAGATATGAAAGGCATATATCTAGTTTTTACTACATTAAAAGTGAGTTTATTGTAATCAAACTATTCATCCTTTTCAAATTTTATTCAGCTTCCTCTTTACCATACTACAAGGATTAGCCGCATCATCAGCAAAGCTAATAACGTTCCCTTTTATTGAATGCGATAGTATTTCATTAATATTTGGTAAATTGGGACACACAAGGGCAACACTCGTGCAAAACCCATGCTTGACGAGACCGCAGAAGAGAAAAACTAGTGCAAAACACTTTCGCTTTTAATTGTGTTTTCAATTGGAAATATTGGAGTTTGCCATGGTTTGACTTAAGGGCGAAAGTACTTTGCACCAGTCCTACCCTAGTGCATCCCAATCGAACTCAAACCCTGCACGAATGTAGCACTAGTGCTGCCCCAACTTACCAATTGTAAATACTATAACTTGAATGCCAAATTGAAAAAATAAAAAATATACTATAAAAAATAAAGAATACATACCAAAATCAAAGAGAAATACATAAAAAATAATAATAAATAAGAAATTAAATACAAAACTTTTTATTCAAGAGGTAGATTCAAAAATCAAAAATCAAAAATAATATACAATATATTGTCTATTCGAATTAGTTTAAAAATTAAGAAAATTGGTATAACTTTGGAAAAATTTTATGTCATCAAGAAGCTTTAACGTTAACAAAATAATGATTGTAGAGGATCAAGGTGAAAATAATACTTTGCTGTTAAATAATTTTTATTATTAGATAACGAATTTTCTAATAAAACTAAATTTAAGGTTATGTTAACAAAGCAACAGATGGATATGTAACCGTATAATTTTAAATTTTGTATGGCTGTTTTAAAATATTTGTCGGTTATATCCATTTTGTTCCAAAAAAATAACTTTTCTCAGCCATGTTTCATAAAAATTACAAAAAATCTTCATAAAATTCATTATTGGAACATAGTGCCCGATAAATTATTAATATACGTTTAATCCCGAAACTTTATCTAAACGTTGGATATGCTAAATCACTTCCCCATATTAAATTTTCTTTTAATTATAATTTTTCAACATTGCCATACACAATTTTTTTTTAATTTAAAACAAAAAGTCTATTAATACTAATAATATTAAATAAATTTTACTATATGTCATTAATATAAAACAAGTTAATACGTAATAAATTAGTTGTTTACAAATTTTTAAAGGTGTTATTTGTGCTTACAATTAGGTTTACATTAGGGCACTGGAGTATCACAGAAAATTTTTATATTATATGATTATTATTTTGTTATTCAGAAACTTTCTGGGCTATGCCTGATCTTATATTGTTATTTTAACTTTTAATACAGTCGTATACGTTTAAATATACATGCTGGTGAACTTCAAAATTCCTGTGGTTTCATTTAGCCATTTTTAATATTGCAATAGTCAAATATAATTAATTAGTAAATACTGCTAGTCCTTTATTATAAAAATTATAATAACTCGTACTAAAGTAAAAATATTTGTATCCCAAATTTAACTTAACATTATTTAATACATTTCTGAAACATTACAAATCTTAAAATGTCCTCTAAAATTTTTTGAAAGTCACTTTTTATATAAGTTCAATTTGATAAATTAATTATATTTTTAAAATTTATTAAAAAATTATTAAAGTAAGCGCCAAATAATTGTAAACTACAAATATATGTATAAATAAATACTAGATAAATTTTAGGGTTAGCTCATATATTAAATCAACATAAACAATTAATTTTCACAAATGATCAAATCTATTTAAAAATAATTGATTCTAAATGTATTACAATTAATTAATATAAATTTTAAATTTACCGCAAATTTATGACATAATTCTTATCAGTTTAGCAAGGTAATACTTTCATAAATAGAAATCGTTCTTATGAAATAACAAAACTAACCGGGTAAATATTTTTTTTTGTAATCAAAGCTATTACCTAAATTCTTTTTCGAAATGGACGTTTACTTAGAATTTGTAATGTTAAATTCTGTAATGCTAAACGAAGAAATTTGTCTTTTTGAGAGGATTCAAATTGTTGCAAGGCCATAAATTAATTGAAGAAACAAATCACCAAGTCAAAGTTCATAAATAAACGCAGAAACTCTTAATACTATTACGTATTGGATTGTTTTTTCTGAATAAATATATGATAATATTATCTTAAAGGGATTTTAACCCATTACATTACTTGATAATGGAAAATAAATAGACTGAGTAAAAACTTTAACAATTCGTTTACCTAATGAATAAACAACTCTTACAAAATATAAGGGCAGCTTATATAACTAATACTACTAATTGCAGGGGTAGGCACTATCAACTTCTCGATTACACGATAATCCGAACTTGATTTCTGATCTCCTTTTATTTTTGTAACTAAGAAGATCCCAATGTTTATTAATTTTGATGACTCTACTAAAAATATTTATTTAACATTCGTTCGCGGTCTTGTCCCATAATTCGCTCTCACGTAATGTTAAATAAATAATAAATATTATAATTTGGAAAGTATTAAATTAAAAATAAGTTTTATGTACAGGGCGATATTTAACTAAATCCCAGTACATACTACGGTAAAAATACTTTTCGCGTATTTAGAAATTTTGAGGTTAGATTTACTTTTTATTAAATAATTCAAATTATAGTAGACCGGAATTTTAGACATTTAAATAAAGTTGGCTATAGAACATTTAAATGCTCTCTGGGTTGGTCTATAAAACGTGTTTCCATATTAAATAATTATACCATACAATTTTCTATGTTTTATGACTTTTGTTATATTTTTCATTATTTTGTCTCAAATTTGGATTTACTTATTATTAAATAAGCATTATGATTATATAAAAACGACTAATAGAGTTCCTTAATAAAAATTAACAGAATTTAATAAATAGTATGCCTACTTTTTACTTCTGTAACTTTTTTTTAGATTTTCATTATTTCCCTGGATTAATTTTTATCAATTATTTATATATTTAAATTTCTTTCCTGTAATGTTGATTGTTTATTTTATGGTTCTTTTCCTCAATATTTTTTTTCTCCCATAGACACATATTATTACATTAATTTTTTATTTTGTATTGTTGTATAAATCAATTAAATTTTAATGGTCTACATTTTATATTTTAAATTTTAGTATTTTTATCATAAATCTTATGTAACTTTCTACAATAAATTAACTTGACATCTGTTGCCCCATAAGAGTCATAAGATGTTACTGAATTATATGTAATCAATTTGTAAATGTATCTACTCATTTTTAAAATATTTTGTATAAATTTTAATTATTTTTATTTCCGCATTAGGCCCTGACGAAGGTTAACGACACAAGTAGCCACTTTTGTAATAAATATTAAAAAAATGCGAAAAGATTTTGAGTCACCTTCTATATAAAAATACTTAATTTGATTTTCTTAATGTTTTATTTGTTTTAAGCTTTATGTACAATAAGAATATATGTATTTGTATAGCTTATATAAATAAAATCACAGGATGCTGTATTCGATATCTGAATTCCGAGTTTAATTGAATAATTGAACAACAATTACTGAAATCGATTTTTTTCTCTTAAATCTAGACACGCGAACTTGGAGTTAGTTAATTCAGACCTACTCAGTTTTTTGATAGGATTTTAATTTTTTCTTAAAATTTATTATATGTAGTTTAAATAAAATGTAATTGTACTGATAATTTATTTTATATTTTATAATCCTTCCTATATTTATTGATTTTACCCATAAAAATTCTTTTAAAAAATATACAGTGTATCCAGTTGGGGCCATGTGGAAATATATTTTTATTATTAATTTTGGGGAAAAAATTATTCTTCATAAAACGTTCTGCGTGATTTCGCTCAAGAGTAAAATGCGTTTATTTTTGACAATATCGAAAATTGTTATAAAGGAGAGGTGCTTAGATTTAAAAATAACGTTTAAATATGCAATAATATTTATTTACATTAAAAAGCGATTTTTTTTTCGGTCTTTTCTCTGCGATAAAATTGAAAATTTAAATGTGCCTAATAATACATTACATTTAATAATTAGAAATTTGGTAAATCTATTATTAATAAGCTTCTTGTTAAAAATTAAAAACAATAATTTTTACCTTGCGCCTTATTAGCACGCAACCAACAATACTTGTATGGATGTTATACACCACTCTCTAAATAAATAGATAGATAATATAAAATTTGATAAATTTATTTAAACTTAAGAAAGAAGGAAAAAAATCAATCAAAATAAGTAAATTCAAAAAAAATTCGTTTTTCCTAAAATTAGTTAAAATCTCATTAGTCCAAAAATACTGACAATTAAAAAATGTAGCCCAACTTCATGTAAAAGTCTCTTTCGTGCTTAAGTCGTTGAACAGTAAACATCGTAAAAAAAATAAAGGCAATTTTAATGTAAATAAATACTGTTGCATATTTGAACGTTATTTTTAAATCAAAACACATTTCCTTTGTAAAATTATCGATATTGTCAGTAATAAAGGCACTCTTGAGCGAAATATTTTCTGACAAACCTCGTATATGAATGAAAACATTTGATAATTACTGGTTGCTTTTTAGGTTTTAGACCGTACAAAACTTTTTATGAAGAATAGTTTATTCTTCAAAATTAACAATAAAAAAGTTTTGCATATGACGCCAACTTACGTAAACACACTGTATATACACATACAAATGGATCATTCTTATTTTAGTTTGGCTTGTATCTTTGCTACCTTTTACAATAGTGTACTATAAATACTCCACATATTGTATTTTTACACTCCCTTTTTATAACAAAATTTGAAAAAGTATTTATTTAGGTCATTGTGATAATTCAGATGTAAATGATTACGTAAAATTATCGCAACATAAATTTAAATTTAGCTAACTGCAAACTAAATTTTATTAATGTTGGAAACTTATTGTGGCGATGAAAATGAACAGGCAGTACATAGCTATACATCATTTGAAGCTTGAAATGGCATCTAGCAACCACTTTGATTTAACAATTAGCATGCTGAACACAAAGGTCATTGAAGCAAAATGTATGGGGCAAATATGCATTTATAATGAGCAAAATTCAAGTTTAGCGGAATGAAGCGAATAACTGATCGTGATGATGATGCATGGTTTGACTACACATTTGTTACTGAAGCAGTTTTGTATTTCGTTTTGTAACAAGATCTGATGTAGGACTACACAACAGAAATGAAAAAAGAAAGTAGTACATAGAATTTTAAAAAGAGATACAGGATTTGTCCTGAAATTCAACATTGAGGTAGAGCATAATATTTAATAAAATCCATTAATAATAATGAAATTATGCAATTATTGGAGATAATAGACAGATATATTGAATAAATTCTCAATCCTACGCCACTGCAAAAACATTGGGCAAATCGATAACTGTTCGGGTGGTTAATTTTATTAAGGAAATCGTCATCGGAAATCTTTGAGTATCTCTGCTATAGCAGAATAATTGAGAGAACAACAATAGAATCGAAAGAAACATACATATAAAGACTTTTTATTTAATAGGTTTAGAAATAAAATAAAAGATACACGTATTGGTCCAGGTCCGTTCATGTATTATTATAATTTAGAAAATTTTTTTCTTTTTCCATCCAATTCATCATCATTTTCAGAATAAATAAGATAAGGCAGTACTTAATCCTGCCAAGCCAGGTCGTAAAAATTAATCCTTATTGCCCTTGTTTTAATTTTCTTTTACTCGATCGAGAACGGCCAAATCAATTAAAGCGTTGCGTAAAACCTGAAAAATGGGAACTGATTTGTATCCTTCGAATACGAACCGCTGTTAGGGTAATCATCTTTCGCATTTTTCCAGAATTCTCCGGTCCATTTAAGTCCGAATGGAATTATATCGTTGTTCGGAAGGGTCTGTATGTCAATGGAAAATATTTCAGAATTAAGTTAGTTAATGTTCGGTTCCGAATCGGGATATTATTTCGAAGTTGCTACAATAAAAGTTTAATTGGTAAACTTTAAACGAATCATTATGTTTTCAAAATTAAGAGGAAAACATGGATAATATAAATATTGATCTGGAAATATTTATTTAAAATTTGTCAAGAAGAAACAGAAAGGTACAACTCGAAATCTAATCTAAAAAAATAGATAGCCAAAGTTGTTTCTTATTCAAACAATTTAAAGAAAGAACTTCAAAAATTAGGATAAGGACATGTAAGCCGTTTTTATTGATTTTCAACGTTTTGGCTGCTACATACATCTGAATTCAAAAAAATGTGATTTTCAGGTTACTGTAGATCATTTATTAAACATAATAGAAATGAAGGGGTTTATAAAAATGTAAATTTATACGGGGTATTCCATTTAAAAAAACAAATTTTTGTATGGCAATGCGTTCCTGAACACACTGTATATTTGGGACTAATTTTAAAATGTGAATATCAAGACTGCCTACACTTTTTGTAAATAACTTTTTTTGATATCTTCTTTAATAACGAATATATCGTACTTCGACGCACTATTGCCGCACCCTGTATATTACTTTAAAATTTATATAGTTTCTACATTTTTAGATATATTTTTGTCCGCTTTAATAGTATATTTATATGCAGTGTTTTAACAACATATTGTAAGTACAAACGTTATTTCACCTATTTATTTATTTTTTTCATATTTAGTCAAAACGTCGTGAAACACTGATATCATTTAATTTAGTTCACTTTATTATCAATTTTTCATACCCAATAATTATTTTGATTTTTTACTATGTATTTTGCCAAACACCCCATAAGAAAATATGTATATGTACACCAGTGTATAATAGGATTTTATTCAAGGAACAAATAGTCCGTTTATCTATTCTAGCCAAAGAGGAGGTTTAGAAAATTTACAAGTATAAGGAATCTAGTGCCGTAATATATGGTATACTAACTAGTATGTAATGCATAGTCTGTGTGTGGTTGCTGAAGTACTATATCTAGTGAAACATTTTAATTAAAAAAACTAAAAAAATTGGCAAAAAGTTACTATTCAATTTAAATTTATCAAAAATCCAGGAAGTCGTAGAACCCCATATTGATCAGACCACCCCCAACAGCACATTCCAAAAAGACCATGAACGACCTCATGTTGCGAGGGCTTCTTTGGCTCATTTTGAAGACAATCAAGTTGCTTTGTTGCCTTGGCCACCAAGATCTCCCAATCTTTCACCCATCGAGCACGTCTGGGATATTATGAGATATGAGATACCTCAGCAGGAAATCGATCACCTCATTAGAAGTAAGCCCAGACATGTTAATGAGTGCATAAGAGAAATCTTGGTGGCGCAACACATTAATTTTTTTTGAAGAAGTTAACAATTTAATATTTATCAAATTTTGATAATTTACTAGTCTAACTCAAATATACTTGTATACCAAAAATTGTATATAGTATATATCTAAAAACATTCAAATGTGAAAGAAAATATTCCTCTCATAATATGAGAGAAATGGCTGTGCTGCAGCAGAAGAAATACCTAGTATTTATAATATAAACTTATATGAGTTTCGCCTGCTGGGCGGTGGTTTACATTTCAAAATGAAGTTAAACTCTCCGGAAGAACTCCACAATAATATTAAATTTATAATCTTTGGTTTAGAAACTACATAATTAATAAGTGAGGAAGCTAATCTGAAATAATTATTAATATTTACTCTAAAACAAAATGTACTGTTGTTATGAAATAAAGTAATTGTACTTAAATATGTAACACATCAGCTAAACATACAATATTAGTGGATGCATAAAAATAACAAGGAAATATTAAGTTATGCATAAATAATATTTAGGATAAGGAATATGTTGAAATTATTTTGTATAAAGGCTAAGACTCCCTGAATACTGGCTAGAAATATTACATCCTGCGTATTTGCAATGGAAATTGCGCTAGTACGTTTAAGTCTCTGAACTACTGATGTCATATTAATATACGAAATATAATATGCAACGGGTTCGAACCACGTTCCTTATCTTGTTATAACTAACGAAGCTGGTTAACTAATCCCAGGAAACATTTGGTGAAATAAATTACTACGCGGTGAGGATTTCAAGACTATTTTTTTTAATATCCGCTACCAGTCAATCTAAATCTAAAAAACTATCTCGTATCATTTCTGCAACTCGGTGTAGTCCATGCGCCAAATATGGTAAATGTAGCATATTAGACATACAATAATTTTTAATAGTAGAAGTCGTATTATTTTCTCCAATAATTATATAAAAACATCTAATTATTTTTATAGGGGTTAACCAGCTACATAATTTGGTTATTGAAAATTAAAGAGACTGAAAAAAACAACGAATTCACTATCACGTCTCGATCTATTGAACTTCCAAACGTGACGCCTTAATATTTTTTTTTCAAACCAAGAAAACCCCAATGCTTATAATTTTGATGAATCTAAGAATCTAAGGTGTACGATGAATAAATTGACATCTGGGGTAAGTTTTGCACTCTCTTTTTCCTCTCACAAATTTAGACATTGACCATGACTGTCTGTCCCGCTTTCTGGTATACAAATAAATAGTCATTAAAATTTCACATCTAATAAAAATAAAATCCTTGAAATATGTAATACATAAGATAAATAAACAATAAATCACATTTCAAATTTCAGACACAATAGACTCGACTGTTTTGGCAATGCCGTTGTATCGCTCAAACAAAATATATTAATTTCAAAATTATTTTTAATAATAGAATGCAAACATTCTCACTCTTGAGAAGCAATATAAGAAAATATATTTTGAATATATATTCATTGTGTAACAAATTACGAAATGAATATTCCGTAATTGTTCTAAATAACATCGATAGCCGTGCATATGCCAAAAATGTCAGGTGTAAACGGCGGCGTCGTAAAAACAAATTTTAATTTAAATAAAATAATGAGTGACAAACTGAGTAAATTTCTAGTCGTGGCGAAAATATAATCTGTTACTCGGTTAGAATAACAAAATTCGATACTCATGGTTACTCACGTTCGCTAGCTTTCGCTTTCGGGATGTTCCACTCGTATCGAGTATCTTTCTAACTTTGTTACACAATCTACCATTAGATACGTAAGATGTTCTCAAAGGAGAATCTGAAGATCCCTCACTTAATAAAACTAAATTAACTTGTGGCTATTATTCGGTAAGAGTTGGTACACCACTACTTAAACACACATATTTATTTAAGGAAAGGTGTTATCTAATGTCTGTTTCTCACTGTAATATTATTATTTAAAAAAACTAAAGAAAATTCATTGCTCTAGGCTATGAATAAGGAGGGCGAGCTCAAAAACGGAAAAAATGATAAAGAAACTAGAATTAACGAGAGAAAACAAATCTGAACTTAAAATAGGAACATGGAGCATACGAAATATAAAAAAAGAAGGGGAACTGAAATATTTGCGTGAACTAATTAAGTATTAAATTGATTTTTTGGCCATTTAAGAATTAAAACAAAAGAAAATGTTAAAATAAATATGGAATTATATAGTTATGGGTAGGAGGTGTAAGAAAGCTGTTTTAGAAGAAAAAATGGAAAATAGCAATTTAAGAAATTTGAAACGAACTCCAGTATATATTTTGTAAGTTATATAATATATATCTGGTATACATAATTTCTAATTTATATAAGATTAAAAGTAAATATAGAAATATTAGTCTGGTAAACGTAAATGCACCTGCAGAAGCAGAAGATAAATCGAAAAAAAACTAATTTAAGAATAACTGGAACTAGTATCTGCCATGATCCCGAAACATGATTGTAAAATAGTACTTGGAGACTTTAATACAAAAGTAGGGAAAGAAAGATTATATAGATCAATAAAAGAAAAATATAGTCTACATCAAAATAGTAATGACAAGAGAAAAATAATAAGTGGATTGGCAGCAAAATATATGCTTAAAAACTTAGAAGAAAAGTTCGGAAATTGAATTCTACTGAGGAGAAATGAAAAAAATAGAAGAGTCTATTTTATACGGAGAGGACAAAATATAGTTAAAAGGAAAAAGAGGAAAAGAGTGGTTTGGCGAAGAATGTGGGTTACTGTTAAAAGAAAGATCATAATGAAGAGTCAAAATATTGTAAGAAGACTCAAAAAAAATTAAGTTACACTATCAAACGACAAGACGAAAAGTGAAATAAATATGCAAGTAAAAGAAAAAGAAGTTCCTAGAATCGAAATTGTTAGCAGCGGAAAACAATTTCAAAAATAACATAATTAGAAAATGTTTTAAAGAAATAAGAGACGATATCAAGCCAGACAAATTTTCATAAAAATAGAAAATAGCAGCATAATGAGGAATGTAGACACAAAAATTAAGATGGACAAACTATTTCCAAGATTTGTTTTATGAAGAAAAAACAACAAAAGTTCTAGCGAAAATAGAATCAATGCTGAAATGATAAAGACTGATGGTAAAGAATGCTACAAACTTGAAAATCGATGATAAAGGACATGGGAGTAAACATTAAATACAGTAAATCCAAATATAAGAACCTAGGAATCCAGAGAAAAGGAAAAAACAACATTTGTTTCAGAATTTGAGCAAGATAGAAAGAAAGCAGGAATGGAAATAGTAGAAAATTTAGTCTAATTAGGAGCTTCTAAACATGCAAATAAAGGTTGTGAAGAGGAGGTAAAAAACAGATTAAAGAAAGAATTTGGGTGCTCAGGATCGAAAACAAGACTTTTAGTGTCCAGACTGGTGTCGAGAAGAGTAAAAGTGAGGGTTTATAAAACTTTAATTAAGCCAGAAGTAATATTCGCATATGAAACCTGAGCAATGACAAATAAGATGGAAGAAAAGTTGGATGCCAGGGAAACAAAAATGTGGACCCAGGTATGTGGGAAAGAAGAAATAATAAACAATTCTATGATATATGCAATGAACCAAAATTTTCAAGGGGACATTGATTAAAGAATTAAATGGATGATAGAACACATCTTAAGAACAACGAAGGTTGATTAAGCGGTATTTAGAAATGACGATAATGAGCAACAGGGGTAGACAAAGACTTAGAGTAAAATGAACAAATTAAGTGATAGAAGGTCTATGAAAAGTAGGAGCCAAGTGATGGGAAAAAACTGTAACAAATAGATAGAAGTGGAAAAATATAATCTATAGCGTCCTGGAGAAGTACAAAAGAAAATGAACAAGCTTTGTAGCCGCATAGCTTGTTTTATAATATAATTACATTACATAATGCGCACTAAATTTTCAATATATTTGAGTCAAATACTAAACCTCGACTTCCAATAACAGAATTCTTTTACAGAACGTTAATTTTGGAGACATTCTAGATGGTTGTTGAACTAACCATTTTATAATAAAAAAATATTCCAGATGGTTCTGACCTTGGTCCTGGAATTTCGCTGTAACCACATTCTTCTGACTATAATAAGCGAACAATACTACCTACTACTATTATTAAAATAATGTAAAAGCTTTCTAAAATATCTATGTTAAATACTTAGCGAGCTGCAACACGAGATAATAATTACCTAAGAGAAAATATGCTAATAGTTGGCTCGTTAAGTATCAACTTTTGAGATTGAGAGACAATGAAATATGTAATTGCATGCCTTTGATGCAGAGAATGTACATAAAATATGTATATTCTCCGCGCATTCTCACTGTACCACAAGACACAGTAGTGTTCGTCGGAATTCTAGTGTATACTTGCATCGCAAACATGTTAGGTTAGAGAGAAAGATTTATAAACAGAAAATAGCTTGACACAAAAACAACGTAATTTAAACCACAGTCAGCAGAGCTTTGACAATTTTACAAAGAGCTGAAATGCAAGTCTGTTATCTCATTAAACCTTTTAAGGGTAAAGTAGTAGTATTATTCACAAAGAAACAATAAAGAGAAGTTACAATTTTCAACGAAGAAATAAAAAACGATCACAACTAATAGTTATCCTCCTATTGTTACCACATAATGTTAAACAAATTTAAAAAGTCATGCATTCATTTCATTATGAACGCAAAAATTAATTTTATTATTATTATTATTATTGTGCTTTAATCGATTATTTTATTTATTTTTCTACTCATGACCTTTTTGCAGAAGGACTATTGACTTTGTAGTAAACTAAAGGTACCACATGACGTCAGGGTTTGTTTACAGAACAACACAATTAATGTTTTGATTTTTATTTATTTATGTTGGTATTACATTGACAGTTGACATGTTTTTAAATTTTATAAAGTCAACAATAACAGAATATATGAATATAGATATTAACTTTTAATGTGTACATAAAATTTATGTAAATTATATATAAATTACTAACTATGTTGCTAAAGAATTTGATTTTCAATTTGCTTTATTTTTCATAATTTGGTTTATAGGTTAGGATACTGGGATATTAACAAATAAAAATAAACAGTGCATCTAATTGCATAGCATAAAAAGTTAGTAGAAACTGGTACAAAGTGCAACTTTGTGACACTATTTTTAGTGCTACAAAGTAGACGTTATATACGCGAGTTATAAAAAGTATTTTAATGATTATTTTTAAATAGATACAACAGTATTTTTATTTTTTTTACCAATTTCATAGCGTCCAAGTTAGAAATTCGCTTTTAAAACATTGATTTTCCTGCGGTAGCTCGAGGCGGTTATTTTTTGTTCCATCTCGTTAACAAGTTGTTTTATTTACCTACAAATAGAGTACATTTAAACTCTCAAGATATCTGCCCTTTGGCGATGCAGGCCAAACCAGCTGATTCAATTATATTTTCTCTGCAGATTTGATAAAATAATTTAAAAATATTAGGAGACAAACCAAGAGCAGTAAGTATCTTAAAGATATCCTAATTAGTTAGTTGATAAAGTGGCAGTTAAATATTGACGCAATATGTACAATAATATTCTTCTTTTCTAAAAATTTTTTATGGTTATTATTATATAGGTATTTAGTCTAACAGGTAAGTAGTTAATTATTGTTCGTGGTAAAAAGGTGCATCCTGTTTCCGGTCTAAAGGTTGATTTTAGACGGAAACAGGATGCACCTTTTTACCACGAACAAAGGTCACACATCCGGCCACGTGTTTCCAAAATAAAAATAAAATGAATTATAAAATTATTTATAGAATTAAATCTAAATAAATTTAAAATTTGAATAAAAGTCTTACTTCTGAACATATGCATTACACATCGACTCCCCCCGGTATTTTCAATATTATGAATATAATTATAAAATCAGTGTTTTGAATTCTTAGACGGCCGAGGCGAACCAATCACATGTATGTATTAAATTAAAAATTGACAAATCAAAAATGACACTCGGAAATTTGTAATTGTCCTTTTCATTAAATTTTTATATTATTGGAAGCTACTGAATAATTAACAGCAGCGTAAGTCGGAGAAGGATTATTTTGTTTTCAAATTGTGTCAACGGTCTGATATCGCAGATGTTAATTTTAAAATAGATACTTTCGTCTCGAGAATTAAAAAATTGTTTCCTTTCTCACAGACACTTGTTCAAATAAAAAGTAAACACTATTACGCTAATTTCCTTTGAAAAAATTATTTTTATAAAAATTAGGAATTTCTCATATGCTTTCTCACGAACATGAGTTCTGAACATATACATTACACATCAACTTCGACTAATAATTTTTGAAAATTCTAAGGTATTTTCAATATTATAAATAAAATTATAATAGAATATAAAACCATAGTTATTTATAGAATTCAACCTTAATAAATTTAAACACCTATGCGTAAATTTAAAACTTGAGATAGAACTAATAAAAGTCTTACTTCTACATATGCATTACACATCGACTCCCCCCGGTATTTTCAATATTATGAATAAAATTATAAAATCAGTTTTTAGTATTCTTAGATAGCCGAGACGAACCGTTCACATGTATGTATTAAATTAAAAATGTATGATAAATCAAAAATGACCCTCGAAAATTTATAATTGTCCTTTTCATTAAATGTTTATATTATTGGAAGCTACTGTGTAATTAACAGCAGCTTAAGTCGGGAAGGATTATTTTGTTTTCAAATTGTGTCAACGATCTGATATTGCAGATGTTAATTTTAAAATAATACTCTCGTCTCGAGAATTAAAAAATTGTTTCCTTTCTCACAGACACTTGTTCAAATAAAAAGAAAACACTAGTGCGCTAATTTCCTTAGAAAAAATTATTCTTATAAACATTAAGAATTTCACATATGCTTTCTCACGAACATTTAGAAAAATCACCCCTGTTAAATTCTCATTGGTTGGAGACAAGTAATACTATACTAATTTTTCTCATTGGTTAGCGTAAAGGGATTCTCATTAATGTTATTGGTGGAAAATTTGTGGAAAATTTGGATGAACAAAATATATCGACTGATTCAATAATATGTGTGTCCAGTGATAAGCCAATGCCAATGCCTATTGGTTACAGAAGATTCAAAAATTCCTTAGAGAAAACAAACACCTCCACACCTACCACGCTGGTAGATATTCTATTAAAATATTAAGTCATTTACAAAGAGTAAAGGGAAGTGCTAATTTTGAAAGTGTACATGAGCCTCTTTTGGACCCAAAGTATGAGGATATATCAGAGTCCGAGCGATTAGAAGATGCAGACAATGGAAATCAAAGTGTCCCAAAGGATGGTATTGATCAAGAAACAGAAGATGCAGACAATCAAAGTGACCAAGAGAATGATATGGGTGAGGAATCTCAAAATGACAGTCAAAGCGACCAAGAGAATGTAATGGGCCAGAAATCAGAAAATGACAGTCAAAGTGACCAAGAGAATGTAATGGGCCAGGAATCACAAAATGACAGTCAAAGTGGTCAAGAAACTAGTGATGAAGAAATGTGTTTAAAATACAAAAAAGACGTTGAAACTTTCTTAATTTTGAATGAACAGTTTTATGCTGAAACTTTTCGGAAAAATAATAATTTGAAGAATAAATTGTTAAAATTAGAAAAAAAAGTTGTTAAACTAAAAAGGGGCATTTCTAAAAATAATAAATTTTTAGAAACTGCCAATAAAATTAAAAATGTTACAATTAAATTTTAAAGTGTCAAATAAATTTTTTAAAAATATATGGTATTTTATTCTCTTTTAAGACAACGGCTTCTAAATTTTAGGGAATGGTTAATTTTATATAGTATTTATCCATTATTTTACCTATTGCTTAATTTCACTAGTTTTGAGACAATCAAACAAATTTTACTTTTTGTAAAACATTTATATCAATAACTTAAAAAGTTTTATTAAGAATAATATTGTCTTATAATCCAAATTAGAACAAGTTAGTATAGTGCATAGAGAAAATTAAATAAAATTAAAATGAATTAGTGAAATCAAGATTGTACAAGTCTCTTAAACATGTTTCATTTAGAATTAAACTGACAAACTCACAAATAGATGAATAAAATAATGTAATTTGTTTTATTTATAACTATTCTATAACGATATGATAAAAAAATATTTATTAAAATCACAAATATTTATTTCTTATATAATTTTAGCTAGTTCCAAATAACACATTTACTAGCTAAATCAGTTTAATGAATACTTATCAGGTAAAATTTTAAATTAAACTAACCTGTTTAATAATTCTAATAATTCCACATATACTTATACACACTTAAAAAATATCTTTTAAAATCCACACACTTAAAACCGCAATTAACATAATAACCGCTTAACTTCTAACTAAATTAATAAAATAAATTCTAATTCATTTAAATGAATATTAATATTGAAACTGTGTATTATAATTATGGTAACGGATAAGTCACTAAAACGCGTTTATTTAAAAATGTGTATAAAGCCGCGTCTGTTTCAGATACGCTATTAATAGCACAGTCTACATATTCGTATACCAAGTAAGGACATATCATAATAGCACCTAATAGCTATGCAACATGTTTCACTTTTAATTAATTATTACTGATTATTTCAGGGCTAAGATATGCAAGTCACATTATTTGTTGCATTGTATTAAATGGATTATAGTTTTTGGGAAAATCAACAGATAATACTGTATGCACTTCCATTTTACGAGCTTTGTTTTATGTAATATTATAAACAAAGCAATAGATTGTTAAATATAACTTTAAAAGAGGTAATAATTAATTTTGCAGATCTTAAAATATTTGACATTTAAAATTATTTATTAGTCAGAAATAATTTTATTGTCATAGAAAAATATTTTTATATCTGTTTATACATTTTTTTACTTTAATACCATTTATTTTTTATTGAAAATTAGTAATTATATTATTGTCAACAAGTAACAGTGTGCTTCACGGAGATGTTTTATATAACTTTTTTATTAATAGTATTACAATTTTATATTATAATAAAATAATTTCCAATAAACCAGGACATATAATTATTAATTGTTTACTTTTTTTCTCTGAACCATAAAAATGATAAAAGAAAACAATAAAACAGTATAATTAATATTTATTCAACTTTAAACACTATTACATAGTATGCAATAATCTACTAAACCATAATGAAATAATTTGTCAGCACAAATCGAACAACTAAAACACTGATCTGCTAAACTGGAGGCTTCGCCAGTAAAATGCTCGGCAATATGATCAACTTCTATGTTAACATTTAAATTACTGATACCATTAAAAAAACAATTGGTACACACTTTGAAATCATTAATCCTGTAATAACTTTGAGTTATACATAATGAGTGGAACGCTATTTTGTTTAACCATGACAGACTGCTAACAGACTTTAATGAAAAAATATTTTTGTCCATTTCTGAGCCATCGAGTTCCAAAAATTCGCTTTCGTCAAAATCTTGATCTTCAAAAACAAACGATGACTCACTCTCAGACATCTTTTTAATTCAACTTGTCTTAAAGACATGAATAAGCTTTTGGATCAAACTGGCTTAAATAATTTCATATGACGTAAATATTAGAATGCATGAGAATGTTGTACGATATGTTTTCCCACGAAACATCCGGCCACCTGTTTCAGATCTAAAGGTTGATGACCACATAAGGCCATCTATAGAACATATGGTCATAGTTATTTTTAGAATATGTGGTCACAGTTATTATTAGAATGTGTTCTCCCCACCAATTTGTATACACTATAAAAATGACATCACATGTGTTTTGATTTAGTAAACGCAACAATGAAGTGTACTAATTGTGGTAAAAATTTTGAAAAAGCGTTTTGTTTACGTCGTCACCAGTTAGAAGTTTGTGGGACAACCTCAAACAAAGTTGCTTGTGATGAATGTGGAAAACAATTTTCCAGAAATAATAATTTGCAAAAACATAAGTGTGATTCTATTTTTCTACCTAAGAAAAGACTTCGAGTCATTGCTATTCATAATTTGGATGATGGTATTAGTAGGCTAAAAACTGCATTTAAGAACCGTATTGCCACCTATCGTTTTGCTAGTGATAAAAACAATAAGAACAATTACACTGATTTCTTAAACCATGTTAAACCAAAAGATTTAAATCTTATAAGGGAGTACCTGGAGCTTCACCATGCAGTTAAAGTAAACACAGAAGTTTTTGGAATTTACATTAAACCAGACAAAGAGCTCTCGGACATCAAGTCGATGAACACTGCCAATAAAATCATAACTCATTCAAGCAATTTGGATCAGATTTATAATGATTTCAAAGATGAAATAATGAACCAAGCTTCTGAATTCCAGGAGAAAGAATCCAACTGGAGTTTACAAGAAATAATATTTATGGATTTAAATATCAACAAGTATTCCAGTATTTCGGCTTCTTCATACATCCGACTACCCCAAGCAATAGCCAAAACAGGAGCAGTGCTAAATATTAGAAATTTTGATAAAAAATGTTTCGCACACAGTATAATGGCAGCAATATTTAGAGCTAACTTTTGAAGTTGTGGGACCACTACATTTTACTTCTCAAAGACGACCAACACATGTAAATTTACTCCTGATAACTGATACTGAATTAAATAGCCATTATTGCCTCATAACTGATTTGGGTAAATTAGTAAAAAGTCAGAAAACAAAAAATCATAGTAAAATTTTTATATGTGATGGTTGTCTGCAATCTTTCCAAACAATTGAGAAGCTTAAAGACCATGAAAATAATGACTGCACTCACATATATATTAAATTACCAACACACAATTTAATAGTGAACAAATATGGCGATCTAATTTCCGAAAACATTCTAAAGTTTACAAATATTGAAAAGCAGTTAAAACTACCTTTTGTGATTTATGCAGACTTTGAAAGTTTGTTGAAACCAATAGATCACAACGAGCCTTCTAATGAAAATTCCTTCACAGTAAAAGTTTGCGAGCACGAACCATACTCTTTTGGATTATATGTCAAATGTTCGTATGATGACAACTTATCTAACTTGGAAGTTTACCATGGACCAGATGTAGCAAAAGTGTTTGTTAATAAATTGGATGAAACTGTTCTAAACATATACAATAAACACCTCAAGTATCCAAAGACAATGTGTCCTTTAACTATAGAAGAAAATACAATGTATGAAAATGCTGCCACGTGTCACATTTGTGAGAATCCTTTCGATCCATTTAACAGGAAAGTGCGAGATCACTGTCATATGACTGGCAAATTTAAAGGAGCCGCGCATGATTCTTGCAACTTAAATTACAAGATTCCAAAATTTATACCAGTATTTTTTCACAACCTAACAAATTACGACTGCCACTTATTTATTAAAGAGTTGTCATCGAAGGGTGAATCTCTCTCTGTAGTGGCTCAAACCAAAGAGAAGTATATAACTTTTTCAAAGTAAATCTTAGTTGAAAAAGCGAAAAACCCCAAAGGCCATGATACGTTTATCCAAATAAGATTTGTCGATTCGTTTCGATTTTTATCAAGTTCTTTGGAGCAATTAAGTAAAGCACTGGGTTCCGAACAATGTCAAGAAATTAAAAAATATTTCCCAAACCAGCCAGAACTTAATTTAATGAGGAAAAAAGGTATTTTTCCCTACTCTTACGTTACCTCATTTGATAAATTAAAAGAAGAAAAGTTGCCATCTAAAGACAAATTTTTTGATGATCTAAAAAGTGAAGCTATTTCCGATGAAGAGTATGATCGAGCTAAAGAGGTTTGGAGAACTTTTAATTGCAAAACACTTAACGACTATGGATTACTCTACTTAAAAGGTGACGTGCTTTTGCTAGCAGATATTTTTGAGAACTTTAGAAAAGTTTGTTTGGATGCATATAAGTTAGATCCGGCACAATACCTGACTGCACCATCTTTAAGCTGGGACGCTATGCTCAAATATACTCAAATTGAACTGGAGCTGTTGACCGATATCGAAATGCTGCATTTCTTCAAAAAAGGAATTCGTGGTGGAGTAGCACAATGCAGTAAGAGAAAATCTGTGGCAAATAACGTTTCTTCCTAATTTTGATCCAACAAAACCTGAAACTTATATTATGTACCTGGATGCCACAAACATGTATGGTGCTGCAATGAGTAGATTTTTACCTACC
Source organism: Hermaeophaga mercurialis (assembly GCA_951812935.1). Taxonomy (NCBI): domain Eukaryota; kingdom Metazoa; phylum Arthropoda; class Insecta; order Coleoptera; family Chrysomelidae; genus Hermaeophaga; species Hermaeophaga mercurialis. Next base: position 29,852,534 of record OX638361.1, on the reverse strand, counting down.
GGAGGCTTTAGATGGCTAAGTAATGGAGAAATTCAATACTTCGATGTAAATTCTATCCCAGAGGATTCTCCTAAAGGATATGTTTTAGAAGTGGATTTGGAATATCCAACAAACTTACACGATACTCACAACGATTTGCCCTTCTGTCCTGAAAATATGGCTCCTCCAGGCAGTAAATATTCCAAGCTTATTCCAAGTCTGATAGCAAAACCCGAATTTAGAACCTGTTCTATATTCAATGAAAATTTGGTTGCTGTTCATTTAAATACAGTAAGAGTTGTATATAATAAGCCGTTATACATTGGATTTTCAATTCTTGATATTTCCAAAACCATAATATATGAGTTTTTATATGGATTCATCAAGCCGCAATATGGAGACGCTGCAAAAGTCCTGTATACAGATACAGATTCGTTAATTTTAGAAGTATCTACTAAGAACTTCTATAACGACATGAAGGAAAACTTTCAGTACTTTGATACATCTAATTATGATGCAAATAATGAATACAGGGTACCCAAAAGTCTCTCAGTAGTTGGAAAAATGAAGGATGAATTCGCCGGTGTGCCAATCGAATCGTTTTATGGAACAGGTGCAAAGGCCTACTGTGTGAAATTAAGTAAGCCATACAAAAACACCACCATCATAAAAAAAGCGAAAGGGATATCTAAACATGTAATAAAGAAACAAATGGAGCTAAATGATTATGTGCAAGTTATTGAAAAAGGTGGAAATATTTTTAGAAAAATGTATATATTTGTTTCAAATTTGCACAACATTTATACAGAGATAAAGAACAAAGTAGCCCTATCTGCCAAAGATGACAAAAGGTACGTTGTACCTTCTGATGTTAACACTTTAGCATGGGGTCATCTGCTAATCAATCCACAATCACATAATAGAACATTAGATGATTTACTTGCTGCCATTGAAGAAAATGATTTAGACTCTATAAATTTTGATAATTTATTTAATCCAATAGATTTTGATTGCGACATATATTTGTAATATAAAGCTTTGTAATATAAATATTTATACTTAGAATGGGTTTTGATTTTTAAGTAAAACATCAATAATTTTAAAGGTTTTATTGATTACAATTTAAATAAATCATGAATTACATAGTAGTAGAAGACTTCTTTTACATGTAGGACATTTTTCTTGCGATGGTGGAGGCCAGCTAATTTCAGTTGTCCATTCCGGTCTGTTGAAATGATAAAAGCAAGGTAATTTTATTCGAAGATGAAAATTTCGCTTGTATTCCTCTGGAAGTTTGTGCCACGCATTCAGCAGTTCAATTGAGTTATTGATTTGAATTAAGTACTCTAAAGAAAAGTACATTAGCTCTTCTTGGGTAAAGTCACATAACTTTTTTTTACCACTCATATGATCATCCATCAACTTCCTTATGAAACATTTAGAGCAGTTATCCATTTTTTTGATATCTTACACAATAGTAAGAGTATTAGAAATGTAGGACACAAAGCCGTTGCAAAGAGTAACCAATATATGGTCGGATCAACTTCTTTTATGGTATTTGTAATGGTGGGGTTTAGACTCAACCAATCAGTGCTTTCCACGACATTATTTTTCATTAATAAACGTAATTTATATGAAGTGCTGTTTTTCGGTAGAGGAGAAGTTAACGTTGGGATGTTATTGGCCGTATAAGGGGTCATTCTTATCCAATTAGAAGGCCAACTATCATTCTTGATACCATTTAAATCGAAACAAACAAAAATATCTTTAGCTTTGTACGGATACTGAATATATAACACCCCATTAAGTATAGCCGATAAAATAATGTAATGAGTTGGCAACATTTTGTATAATGATAAAAAATTTGACGTTTTGCTATTTATACCTTTAAATAAAAACAAAGAAATTGAAGTAAACTTTTATTTTTTAATTAATTTTACAAATCTTTCTTTATCCGTAAACACTCCTTTTTACTTTTCTTCTAAACGAAGTTTTCTTAAGATATCTTCTTCCATTTTCATTTTCTGAAACATCTGACACTTCCGGTCGCATTAATTATTTATAGAATTGAACATCTGGATAGCAAATGTGGAGCCGGAAACATCTGACACTAGTTATTTATATGGTGAGAATGTTTTAACATTCTCACGATAACATCTTGCGACATATCCGGTTTCTTGTCAATATCTTTTCTAAAGTATAATATCAAAAAAATACGGGGCGTCACTATTGGGGTTAAAATGCCTATTTTCATTTTCTCCTCTAAGTTTCCCACGATAATATCTGGTGACCGTTATTTATGAGAAACATCTGACACTTCCGGTGGCATTAATTATTTATAGAATAGAACATCTGGATAGCAAATGTGGAGCCGGAAACATCTGACACTTGTTATTTATATGATTTATGAGAATGTTGTAACATTCTCACGATAACATCTTGCGACATATCCGGTTTCTTATAAATATCTTTTCTAAAGTACAATATCAAAAAAAATACGGGTCATCACAATCGGGGGTTAAAATGCCTATCGACAAATCGGCGCTTTGACCCGTATACTTATCTTGATTTATCCATGTAATGTTTTTTAATATCTGTTTTTTTAAAACCACAAGACTACTGAAATTTAACTCACTCAACAGTTCTTCAGGTATAACAAACACATGAAACATTTTATTATTACCGAATTTGTGATCAATTCCAATTGAGCCGCTCGCACTTATCGTCTCGTAAATTTTATTAGCAGCCAGTCTTTGAAGGTTAGGTGTACTATACTTAACTTCGAACTCACCAGTGTTTTCCCAACAAATCTCAATGTCTACAGTTGGTGTTTCGTGACGCATCATGATGACCGACTAATGAAATTTTTTTTACGATATTTAAAGACCGCTAAAAAGGTATAGTAGGGAAGTGTAGGTGGAAAAAAGAGTTTTTACTAATTATTAGAATTCATTAAAATTAGAATATCCTTTTAAATTAAAAATATTAGTTGTATTTGCAAAATAAGCCTAAAGTCTGCGATAATAAAACAAGAATTTAAAAAATCAAATTTTTATTCAAGCATTATAAAATTATCATATAAAGAATACACATTGAATAAAGCGCATATACAATTATCTTTTGTGTGATAAAAACATTTTGGAATTGACGGTTTTATTGTTGAACTTTCTGGAAATTCATAAACTGGTGTAGTAGAGTATTTCTTAACATAACGGGCTTTCTCCAAACCTTTGACATAAACCATATCAGCTTTTTGAGTTAGAGATTGCAAAATATTTGTGAACTGATGTAGTGGTGTGAATCCCACATTCCAGTCTATACAGTGATGATTCTTCATTAACCAAATTGCTTGTCTGTATAAATCAGGAGATAGCATTCTCATTGGAAATGGTGGCTTGAAGACATAATGACTGATTCGATTACCATCGAAAGCAGCGAGTTCTTTGACAATAAATTTATTGTTTTCGATTTTAAATCCTTGAAGGTCCACAACTAATCGCATATTTTCAATTTTTCAAAAAATTTAACAAGTTCTTTTTTTCGTTGATAATTTTCAATATCACGTTGAAGTTGTTCAATATTTTGACGATGTTTTTCAAGCCTCTTGTTCAACTCTAACTTTAAAGGATACATTTTAACTATATTTTTGAATATGTCGTTCTTTTATACCTAATATTGCTCATGCGCTTTAGTACTGCCTAACAATTTTTGTGGATGGGTTATATGAAAATTCCTTTTCGTGAAGAATTAGACAATAAGCTGCTGTATCTGCACTAGTTGGATTTTTTGTATTAAATTCAATTCTTAATACAATACTGCCCGCTTGGATTACTTCTCTTTGTCTCGAACAATCGACATGGGTTAGTGGAGCTATGTCTTTAAACTCTTGAGGATTAAAAATAGGTTGATTTGTTTTGAGATGATAATAGCTTTCTTGAAAATTTGCAAACATTTCATATAACGTTGCAAATTTGTTAGTTGAAAAATCTAGAAACATGTCGTTATATGGAAATCTTTCAGAATTTAAAAAAACTTTGATGTTTTCAAGATTAATGTGATTAAACTTGGACATATCTTGTGTAATCTTATTTTTCTTATCTGTTTGAAATCCGATAATTACATGACGCGGTGTCTCAATTTTTGAACTTGTTTTGACCGCCCACGTATGTCTGGTTGAGGTATTTAATGAAGGATATTCGATAATTTGCCACGATCGGAACTTAATTGGGAGATCTTTATTACTCTTTGCGATATTCGTCAGGCGTAGTTGTTGACTTAAATTAGGTTTTATATGAGGTATATTCCAGTAAAGTTTACTCATTTCAATTTTTGGTTTTTCTGTTTCATCCACACTTATAATAGCATCATTATCAGTATTTGATTGAATTAATACTAACTCCTGTTTCATATTCATAATAATTTTTGTAAAATCTTCAAAATATCCAGATAATAATCGTAAAGGAAGGCATATGTTGAAATTACCGTTTGCATCTACCAAAATCTTTTGGGTCTTTAAAGAAGCCTTTCCTGTAGCATCAATTTCAACTTTTTCTTGTGGTTTCGGGAACCAACAAGCATTTTGATATAAAACACTTTCGTTTTCATTTAAACTGAGATAATTTTTAATTGTTGAGACAAGTCCAACATCCCTAACCGAGTCAATTACTACTCCATTCAATTCATAGCGCAGTTCACGAAACAAAAATGATATTCCATTATTAATAAATTTTAGTTTCGTTGGTACTGCACCATTATCTGTGAGTAATTTGCCCTCAATATATAAGTAACTATTTGAAGGTAAGGTGTATGCATCAAGATCTTGAATAGAAATTCTCACTTCATCGTTATAATTAATATTTCCACTAATATTCGGTTGATAGGAATGAAACTGGAAATCCTCAATTGAATTATCATCAAATGGTTGTCCAGTTACATGAAGTATATCCATTATACAATCACTTTAAATCCCAGGGAAATTAAAATTTTTTTATTTTCCGCTATGATTCCTTTAATAGCTTTGGAAGAACTATTTCAATTTTTAATTATAGAAGTTCTTTTATAGTTTTCTAGGGAATAGGGATGAAAAAATTTTAAAACCATATATATTATTGCACTTTTTTAATATGTAATGTAACTGTTATTTCCTCTTCTTGAAAATTTATAAGATTTCCTGCTTGGTCAATAATTTTAACTGTAATGTTGTTGATTGTCTTAACGCTTACGGGATAATACAAAATATTTTGTGGTGATTCCACTATTTTATACCCATTTGGGACTGTAGGAAAAAATTGATGTATTATATGTACTGGTTTACCATTTAAATAGGATCGTGCCGAAATACTGCAATCAATGCCGATAGAATTAACTTTTAAAATTTTGATAGGCTTATTTGAAGAAATAATTGTATTAGGTAGAATCCTTAGTGTACTAGTAAATCCAAAGAAATTGCCAATTGAGTTGGGTGAGTTGAACGAAATGTTCCGATTGCTACTAATGCTAATTTTTGAAGTGTTTATGTCTGGAGTTATTTCAATCCATGCATCTTTATCGATGAAACTCATGTGTTTCTTTAAAATTTTAATAATATCATCCAGTTCATATGCACCCACTGGAAGCTTAAACTCGCGCAAAGAGGAAATATCACCCCATATAAATACGTTATTGCTTTCATCAATATTGGGAATTGTATTGAAACTATTAAAATTTATGAGACCAATTTCATAATCCAAGTTTTCATCCAAATAAATCTGTGGATTAAAATCATAACTTAAAATTGATGAATTTCCACTTAAAGTGAAAGAATAAGACATATTACCTTAACAAGATTATATTTTTAAATGACTATTTTGTTTTTTTCAGCTCATTATATAAGAATTTGAGACAATAATGACCACATCGATATGAATTAAAAGATTGAACCCTATCATGATTGTAAATGATTTGAACTTTACCGTTACTATAAAAATAGCGAATCAATTCTATTGGGGGTGTTAAATCGCCATAACTATCAAAATATTTTATATTATCATCGTTTTTTACATATGCTGTCCAATGAGTTCCCTCTCCAGATGTAGAATCTAAATTTAAAATACCGCATTCATATTTTTTGACTTTTTTAGGTAAATTATCCCTCATGAATACTCCTCTAAAATATGGTATTTGTAAAATTTTGATAAAATGTTTTAAATCTACATCCGTAAGCGCTCGATGAGGCAGCGTCAGTTTTTTGACTTTATTCCATATCCTTTATAAGGTCTTAAATATAAACCCTTTCCTTTGGTCTCCATAGCAAGATTATGTCTTTTTTGTTCTTCTATTGCAGCCTTCTCTGCTTTTGATTTGGTTATAGCAGAAGCAATTGCAGCTCCTCCCCCTCCAAGAGCGCCTATGGCTCCCAAGAGTGGAAGCAGAAGTGGTAAAAAGCCGCCTTTCCTCGGAGATCGAATTATGCGTTTCTTTTTTCTTAACGATCCACCTTTTTTAGATTTTCTTATAAAATATTTTTTACATCTTCTACGTTTCAAGCCCATTCCAAGTTTCCTTTTAGCTTTCATAGTGTTAGTTACAAACCAAGCGGCTGTTTTCTCTCCAAGCGTCGCGTTTTTTGATTGAACTCTTTCCCAAGCCAAATTTTCTAATAATTTATCTGCCTGATGTCTCGTTTCAAGATCTTTGCTTTGAGCGTATGCTATATCGTGATTTTTACAAGCTTCGTCTAGTTTATTTATACCGATATCACCTCTTTGAAGTCTTTTACTAAGTTTAGTTCCAGGACCGCAAAAAGAATATCCCGGCAAATGAAGTTCAATTGGAACTTTATTGATTAGAGAATTTAGAAAACCCCTTCCTCTATGGTGTGGTCCTCTTCGCTTATTAGTAAGCATTGTGATCTTATATAAGTGCTTCACTTTATATATATACTCTCACTCCACTTTTAACCATGAGGATTAAAAAACAAAGAATTATATTACCAGTTATAAATCATGACATTATTTCAAATGAGGCTAAGGTTGGTAAACATGGTTATTTGTTTGGAGGGGAATCGAAACGTGCTCTAGTTGTTGGTGCTAGTGGTTCAGGAAAAACAAATGTTGTTTTATCACTGATTGAACATCCCAACGGACTAAGATTTGAAAATCTATATGTATATTCGAAAAGTCTTCATCAACCAAAATACAAGTATCTTCGAAATTTACCCATAAAAGAAATTGATTATGAGGAATATGAAGATTCTAAAGACATTGTTTCTCCACAAGAAATTAAACCCAATTCCGTTATAATATTTGATGACGTGGCATCCTGTGATCAAAACATTATCCAAAGATACTTCTGTTTTGGTAGACATAAACAAACAGATTGTTTTTATTTATGTCAGACATATTCGGCTATTCCCAAACAACTTATTAGAGATAATGCAAATTTGCTTATAGTTTTTCAACAAGATATGACAAATTTAAAACATATTTTTAATGATCACGTAAATATTGATATGTCTTTTCAAGAATTTAAAGACTTGTGTTCGTATTGTTGGCGAGATAAGTTTGATTTTCTCGTTATAGACAAGGATTGCTTAATGTCTTCGGGGCGATATAGAAAAAACTTTGATAATTTTATTCATATATAAACAAGTACAATGTATATCTACATTATTTACAATGAATCCTCAGATGACTAAACAACTGATAAAGGCCAGACAAGCATTAAAAAGAAAATATAAAAGCTTAAAAAGTGATATAACTAAATCACAAACACAGTTGGAAAAAACTTACCGTCCAATAACTGAGCCTCTCAAAGAGTTGGTTACAGCTTTTGGAAAACCTAAAATAAAAAAAGAAACAAAATCTGAAGAAGTCTCTAGAGTTACTGATAAAACCTTCACGGATTTCAGTCCACTAAAATCTAACTATAATCAAATTGCGTTTATAACACCGAGAGGGAGACCTTCAACTAATTATCCTCAAACGAATCAATTAAGACCTTTAGCAGACTTAAATAGCACTCATATTGCCCCAGAACATCAAAATGAATCCCAATTTATAAATGAAGGTACTGTTTTCGAGTCACATAATGAAGAGGATGTACCAGGTGTACATATATTGGATCAATATGATGAAGACTCACTTAGACAGAGTATTCAAGATTTAACCAAGAGTGAAGTCTTCGAAGAATATCTTGAGCAGTTTACACACCCTCTACCAAGAGATTATATTAAAGGTGCAATTACAGACGTAGATGGTAAATACGATCATATTTTAGGAGTTGCTCATGATATGCTGACAGAAAAATTTAAAATCGGGAATTCCTTTATGGACTTTGAAGGTCCAAATGTTAAGATCCAAAATATAGTCTACCCCGGTACCCCAGGGCTGTACGAATTATTATTTCTGAAAAATCCAATATCATTTAAAAAGTCTGATCTTGATGAATACATTGATATAGTTAAAAGAACACATTTAATTCATAGGGAATATAAAGATGATTTTCCAACCAGAAAATTTCCATTTGATATTAAGAGCAAATATTTTGAAATTATTAAGCCGAACCTACCTACATATCGACCTAGACTTTCCTCCCTACCATCATCGATCACAATGATCACAAGAGCCAGAAAGGAAGCAGCTAAACAAACTGGTAAAGGACTGATGTTAGAATATAGTAGTAAACCTATTGATTACAAGTATTTTGATGATTATAATGAACTGATCGATCGTGTGAAATTACTCGTTGCTTCTCAAGTTGCTGGAAACACTGGTCATCACAATGAAATTGTATCCATTATTGAAGAACTACGTGAAGGTGGAATAATTGAATAAATAGCGTCCCTTGGATTAAACATTATTAGTCTAACCATGCCCATCAGCAAATTCGGTAATCATTTTTTAACTGTCACTACAAGTCCTACACCTACAGCATCAATTTACTTTTGTGAGCCAGTTTCGCTACATAGTAAATGTATTTTACGTTTAAAGGGCATAAAAAATAATAAACTAAATAAAAATCTATATATTTTGGAACATGAAGGTACTGCATTTGTTTTTCCGTTTAGTGGGAAAATTCAAAATGTTAATCATTATAAAGCGGATGGAGATGTTCTGATTAATTCAAAACCATATAAATATCATCAATTAGCTGGAAATACTATTAATCAAGGAGATAAAATTGAATTTAAGTTAGGTACACCGGATGTCATGTGTATTGACATTATAATACAGTGCCCATTGGAAAAAAATGTCTAAATTACAAATTGTTACTGAACTTCATAGAGCAGCACGAATAAACTATCCCAGACGACGTGTTATTATTAAAGGCTTAAATGATTTACTTCAAGCTGATTTGGCAATATTGTCACAGTTTTCAAAAGTAAATAACGGTTACAAGTTTTTTTTTGTAGTAATTAATGCATTTAGTAAATTCATTTGGGCTGAGCCAATAAAATCAAAAACTGGAAAAGATGTTACAGCAGCCATGAAAAAAATATTGATGCGAATGAAAAGACCGACAAAAAATTTACAAACGGATCAAGGATCAGAGTTTTTTAATGTATCCTTCAAACAACTAATAAAAAAATACAATATTAATCATTACCACACCTACTCAAATTTAAAAGCGAGCATCTTTGAAAGAGCTATTAGGACTCTCAAGAATTTGCTATGGAAACAATTTAGCCTACAGGGATCGTACAAGTGGATAAAAGTACTTCCAGAAATAGTAGATAATTACAATAATAATGTACACTCTACAACAGGATTTAAACCAAATTCCGTAAATCAGAAAAATGCGAAAGAGATCACTTCTTTTAACTACTTAAAAATAGTTGATAAGAAAAAATCTAAATTTAAAGTGGGGGATCATGTTCGAATTAGCAAATATCGACATATTTTCGCGAAAGGTTATACACCTAATTGGACAAACGAGATTTTTAGAATTAAAAAAGTTTTCCACACTAACCCACGTACCTACCAGTTAGAAGATTCCAAAATACAAGAAATCAAGGGTAAATTCTACACTGAAGAGCTCCAAAAAACTATTCATCCAGATGTCTATCTGGTTGAAAAAATTTTACAACGAAAAGGTAACCAGATTCGAGTGAAATGGCTTGGCATGGATAACTCACATAATTCATGGATTCATAAAAACGCTATTGTATAAAATATTTTTTTAATAAAAACCAATTTTTTGCGAATGTGTTTTATTTATAAAATATTTTTTCAAACAGTTTTTTTAATTTCATTTTCAAAGACTTCTTTTCTTTCTTCGATTCAATACATCTACACGTACAGTAGCAGTAAGAGTTACAGATATGACAAGCGATCCCATCTACTTGATCAACAGGGGTTTCAAAACATTTATTTTTACAGCAGTACTTATCCATGTCTATACACAATTATAGGGGAATTAAAAGCTAAATTTCAGTTTTTGATTTATATATTAAAATATTTTTCATACACTTTATTTCTGTGACCTAAATTTAAAATTGGATTTATATATTTATATGCTTCTTCAATGCGATGAAAAAAACGGATTCCATCCAGTTTTGTTGACTCCCAGCTTCCTTTTCGCGCCATCTTGTGAGCGTAAGACCAAGTACAAAGCAGGTGTATTTGATTAAGATCTTCGTTAAATGTCACTTTTTTCATTTTCTTTTAATAATTGAGGATATTTATAAATCACTTCTACAGCTATACTGTAAGTAATGGGATTGACCATTTTTATAGGTTCCATTATATTCATAGCGGCGGATATGGCATCATCATATCCTCTAACACCTGCCTGTAGAATTTTGAAACTACTAGTAAATTGTACATTTTTCAGTATGTCCAACATTTGTTTGATTAAAGGTGAAATTCTCCGAAGTTCCAAAAGAGTACTTGGTCCGACAGTAATCCATGAGTGACCGTCAGAAATTTTTAATATGGTACTGTATGGGGCTTTCTTCAGTTCCAACAAAAATCTTTTACTATCAATCACCTGATCATCGGTTGGAGACTCCATAAAATTGGTTATTCTGTCTTGATAAAATAGAAACTCGTTCCATTCATCTTCACTAAACATTAGCGAGATACCCTTATTTCCGGATAAGATAATGCAGGGCGCAAAATTTAACTGTTCACATAAACTAATTGCCACATACTTGGATTTTGATTTGTTTAAATAAAACCGACGTTCACCCAAAAATATAGGGCTATTTAACTCACTATTTAAAGACATTTTTGTTTAAAGACTGATTAAAAGGGAAATTTTTCTCCGTTTTATATCAAGAAATAATAGTGGGGAGTATATTAAATATGATTTCATCGACAGATGTTCAATTCTATAAATAATTATGATTAATGAAGTCAATAATTGTTTAAAAAACAGGTGGCCGGATGTTTGACCTCATTTGCGGTCATCGACCTTTAGATTAAACACATTAAGTGCAACCTGTTTCCGGTCTAAAGGTCGATGACCGCACATCGACAGATGTTCAATTCTATAAATAATTATGATCAATATAGTCAATGATTGTTTAGACTTGTCTAAACCGTAAGTGATAAGTAAGTTTATGATTAATGGACTACATATGTTACAACATTCTCATGTATCGACCTTTATACCGGAAATAGGTGGCCGGATGTTTGACCTCATTTGCGGTCATCGACCTTTAGATATTTGTTCGTGGTAATTAGGTGCATCCTGTTTCCAGTCTAAAGGTCAATTGAGGTCATTGACCTTTAGACCGGAAACAGGATGCACCTTTTTACCACGAACAATACTTAACTACTCAGGTAAACTAAAATAATTGTATTTCCCAGGTTTATTTGTTCATTCAATATTTTATATACTGAGGACATTTTAGGTATTTTTTTATTTCATATTCTTCCAAAAAAGCAGGTTCTTCTTTCTTGTCACTTACATGAAGTATTTCCAATTTTACGACTTGCAACAGTAACCAATTTTGTCATGACAAATTTTGTAGATACTTTGTGAAGTGATAAATTCTATCTCGTACTAACGAAAAATTACAATTACTCACTAATATTTATTCAAATAGAAGAATATTAACAAATAACAGTCTCAGATAGGTATAGAAAATGGTTCACAAAAATGAAAGAGCTATTTAAGTTCTATCTAAATAATATTTGAAATATAGGGTGTCTTAAATAATTTCAGAAAATTTATGTTCCGAATTTTGGCTTACCCTGTTTGCAATTTAAAGGTTCTATCTAAAAATTATAAAATAGATGAAAGTAGAGCATACTTAAACTACTAACTATACAAAAAATGGAAAAACAGTTGTTTCTATTTAGATACAGGCTGGCCCATATATAACGATTTTGATACAAAAGCAGTCGTAACTTTTGAAGTATATGTGACAAACCCTATATTCGAAGTTTTAAAAAAGTCAACAAAATTCAAATAAGTTTTTTATTTAAAAAAAATTATGTTTAGTTTGGCCTGCAGCTACAGAACACTCTGAAAAAGTGAAAATAATTTTGGGTTGTAAAGCTTAATACCGCCACCAATTTTGCTATGCAAAATTTTGTAGTTCCAATCCAATAAAGGAAGTATTGGACTTTTACACAGTATTATGACACCTTATAACATTGGATAAAATGAATATTGAAGATTACAGTTTACTCTTTTATTAGTTATATCTGAGAAATTTTTAGAACTCTTCTCTTCAATTTCAATGGTAAACTTTATTTTTGGATGTAAGTTGTTAATATAATTAGAGAAAATATCTAATTATCTATCACTACCTGTAAAACTAGTCAAAACATCATCAACATATCTATACCAAAGCAGTACATTCTTGGTAATATTTGAATTAAATTTTTTTTGTACCAGATTTTCCATAAAAATAAGTGCCATGGATATTTAAACTCTTAGGAAGAAAAAACATTAACCAAATTTTAATTAATGAATTTATAAATATATTTAGTTTATCTGTTATTCAAAATTATTATGTTTTTGATGATAAATTTTATATTCAAAATGTAGGATTACCTATGGGTGGCCTAACATTACCAATTTTCTAAAAGCAACAGTGTCACTTTCCGCTCTTAATATACAAATAGCTGTTAAGTCAAGAATTTTAGTAATTATAACTTTTTTTGTGTTGAAGGTATTATTATTATCAATTCTATAATTCCAAAATAAATGCCTATATTTAAATCATCAAATATTTTATCAACTTTCTGAAACATTTCTGGACCTAGGAACCATCGACTGAAATATAAATTTGCATATAGAGTTGAAAATGTTGTGTATTTCTTTGATTTTTTTAAGTGGAATCTGGCAGAAAGTTTAGGTTTACTACCGTAAATATATTGGTATCTTTAAGTTTACATGACAAATTATCAAAAGTAGTAATGTAATATAGATCATTACAAACACTTTTATTAACAACGAACAGGATCAAAATAAATTCTTTGATTACTAGATTTTTTACTATAACTATATTATTTACATCTTATAATAATTCTTCTACAACCAACTAGAGTCTTTGTTAGAAATATTGTTATTAATTGTTACGTCTACACTCTTCACTTTAGTATTATTACAACTATTAACACTGTCTAATAGAAGAGTATCTACATATAAATGGAATATCACATTCACCCTTTAAAGGATTATTATTGCTAAAACTCTTATTCTTATTAATGTTGTTACTTTAATTTCTATTCTTACAACTAATAGAAAAATGATTTGATTTCTAAAAATTACTACAAAATTTTCCAAATACTGAACAATTTCCTCTATTATGTTTACATTTGAAATAAGAATATTACCCGATTATTGATTGTTCATTTAGGGTACTGCACCCTAGCCAACTTAAAAGCTAAAAGCAATAGAAAGAATAGTTTTAGAAGGTGGTCAGAACTCAACAGATGACGGATCTACATCGACCACGCTTAACAGATCAGAAAAACTTCCGAAAAACGCAAAACAACATTAGGTCTAACAGATATTCCAGCCTATAAAGTGGGAATAATTAGGAACAAACTTTATAGTTTTATATAAAAGCTTACATTAGTAAAAAATAAAAAGAGGTAATTCAGTTAACTAAGAGAAAGATTCTAATAGAAAGGCTAGACATTAGGAAAAAAATGTATACATTTTCATTGTCAAAACCGCCCAATTCATTATCTTTATGAAGGTTATACAAGGGTTGCTATTTATGTATTAAGACCTGACTATACTGGTGTTTCCAGATGAAATCTGTAATTACCATCTTAAAGTTTGACATTTTTGACAGTATAGGTACTCAACGTTTTGACGTGCGAGTACTGTTTGTGTTGTTTACAGTAAGTTAAAAAGTTGAATTCAAACATGGCTGTAGTGCTTTGAAGGGTTGTTCAATCGTACGCAAAAGTGTATAAAGCTTAAATGCGAATATTTTGAAAATCAATAAATACATTTTTGATAAAATTCATTTGTTTGTTCTTCCTATTCTCAATACATAACTAGCAAGCCTCGTATACATTGTAGCTATACATCATATAATTGGGATGATGATAGTGTAAAAGGTTTGTTTGTCACCATTTCGAAAAAACAAATATTAATTATTGTGTATGCTCTTGGTGACATGGGCTTCATTTCTAATAGTTAATTATTATTTATAGCAGCGGCTAAATTATGTGATTATCATAATGATGTGAACCAAGAAAATGATGAAAAGTGGCTTTGGGAAATGTTGGTATCAAATTTACCACAAAATTCTGTTATATAGCTGTAGATAATGCACTAGGTCACAATGTTATTGAAAATCCTATTCTCAATTTATATAAGGGCTGAAATGATAAAAAAAAATCAATTTCATAAAGATTTCTCTAAACACTGGCATATAGTTTTGAGATTACCAACATACCGCCCTGACTTAATTCCTATTGAAATGAAGTGGCCGTAGTAAAAAAGAAAGTAGTTGTATCAAATATTAATTTTAAATTAAAATATGTAAAAATTTTACCTGAAAATGAATTTAAATACATAACCCAAAATAAATAAATAAATAGATAGTTACACTAATTTTGTTTACCTATTATACTTACAAAAACCAATTAAAAGATTTTTATAACTAAATCTATTCTGAAGATTATCTACTAAAAACTGACTTTTGAAGGTAACACATAAAATCTTTTCAATTAAAATATAGTTTTATAATCTACAATACTATCTATGCAAAGTAATTTATTTTTGGGTAATTACTGCTGTATTTATCAATGTACAAAATTTATTTAAGAACGATTTTTTCTTGCAGGTCAATAAATGGAATGTAATTTGCATTAATACTTTCTACATACATATCACGATAATGATTTGCTATACAAAATTTTTATTGTATTATTGTGTTCAATTCAATTTGAAAACGTACAAAGTTCTGAGTGTAATAAAACCCAATAAGACCGCTTGAAGGTGTACCGTACCACTAGTAGCTTTCCTTTATAATATATATATATATATATATAATTACAAATTCTATATCATAAATATTTTCATGAACTGATAAAAAAGTTATAACTTAGCTTCAAACATCGTTTGTCATAAACCGTCATTTAATTAATCTGCAAATTAATCAAAATAAATCAAATCAACTTGTTCAATCTTATGTAATAAAAAATTGCCTTAACTATACCTAGTCAAGATAAAAGAACGAAAAAGTTATATAATTATGTTGACTTTTTCATTAGTATAACAGTTTATCAGAAATAAGTTAAAACAAGGTATAATTAAACTACTCCAAGCAAATTGAAATATTTATTAAATAATCTTAACAGGAAAAATATTTGTTAAATTTTAATTATCTCTATAGGGTGGATTCTCAAGTATGACCTCCTAAAAGAAAATTGCTGTTATTTTTAAGGTAATTGAAATTAATAACATGTTTTGCGTTTTCTGAAGTTTTATTATACTACCAACCCTCTTTGGTAAACAAAAAAATCAAAATAGGTAATTGAGCGATTTTTGAAAAAGTCCGTTTTTCTAAATAAGAGGTGAGGGAGAGCCGGGACCTTGTTATAAAAAAATGCCTCTAGCTCCGGTTCTGCCAGACCAATTTTTATTAAGTTAGTGTTGAAATAAGCTTTTGGTCATTTACGAAATAATTCTAAACTCTAAGTAATCTAATCTGTAACTTGAATGGTAGAAGGCGCTGGTTAATTTTTTTTTCTGTTGAAAATATTAAAAGGATTAATATAACTATGTCTTTAAAAATTGGCGAAAAAACAGTCATTTAGTTAGGTAAGTTTTGCCGTTTTAATTTTTGGTGCGGTATCCAGTTACACCCTCTAGCGGTGGACGCACAATTCTCTAAATGATTTCCAGCTTTTTCTCGAGGCCACTTGTTATAATTTTTTTCCCGATGTTTTGTTATAATCCTTTCCCGAGATATGGCTGAGGACCATTAGTTCCCACCCGGTAAACATATAATCAAAAACTACAAACATGTTTTCTTATAAGATCAGTCTTTATAAAATTAAAATGATTTGACAAACGAAATAACATAAAAATTCTTAAGAAATAATTATTTGGCAAATAGATAATTAACTGATTTGAACACAGTTGTCAAAAATATATTACTTTATTTTATTTTCTGCTTTAGCACATAGATCATATACCCAACCCTAACATTTAATTCATTGTATCATATTTTCTTTACGATCTTCACCACATAGTTTTCTTTGACTTTCTTTGTTTTATCCTTGTTACATGTTTCACCTATGTATATTTTCTCTTAACTTTTTTTTGTTTTTACTTCATTTTGGCATATTTTAAATTCAGCATAGATTCTGACAGTTGTGTCAAAGTATTAGTGCGAGCTTTAAATTTTCAATTTCATTTTTTGAAAATAACGGTGCATTTAACGAGTTAAATCGACCTGTTTTCATCGAATTTTTCTCGACAGACTAGCAAGTGATCGGCGAGTGTGGAAAGGCCGTGAATTGGGTTGTGTTTTGCGAGTGGTTTCGTTATGCGATTGATCTACACTTGTATGTATTAAACTTTTTCACATTTGTATACCAAAATTCTCGAGCATAACAAAGTGCTTTTTAATCTTGCTAATTTCCAAAAAAAAAATAAAAAACTGTTAGTGATAAGGATAAGAATTCCAACAAATTCTTTACCTATAGGCTGCTTCTCAGTGCCCGAGGAGCAGGCAACCAATTCACACGATGGATGTATTGCTGTTTCCGGTTCTGATTAACTGTAATTAAGAATTTGCAACAACGACTTGCTGCTTTTGACTACATGAGCAGTAAACCACCAACAAGTGTTCCAACAGCTTCTAAATCAAATATGTTTTTAAACAATGTACAAACCGCCTCTTATGTATCAGCAGTTAAATCAACACCCAAAATAACTTTCCCAAAAAGAGATCAAGCCATAGTTCTTCACTCAGATAATAATCTTAAACTTTTTGATTATGTCCATGCAATCGGAGATATAATTGGTCCCAAACAAATTTCCTTTGCCTCTAGAATGTCCAACAACCGGATTTGCATTTATCTAACTAGCGCTGACTTAGTAGATAAATTAGTACAGTCACATCCCACCATAAAAATATCTAACATTGATTTAAATATTCGTAGATTGGTTTCTCCGACCAAAAGAATCCTTATTTCTAATATCTCCCCATGTATCCCCCACGAAACAGTTGAAAACGAGATAAAAAAAATTGGGCTGCAACTAGCATCACCCATTTCATTTCTACGTGCCGGCTTTCCTGGCGACGAATATTCCAGTATCCTTAGCTTCCGACGCCAAGTGTATGTTTTCTGCTCCACTGACAACTTTGAATTGCAAACATCTATAGTGATCAATCATGATGATTTTGAAAACGGAATTTTCCTTTAAACCGAAAAAATGGAATTTCATCTGTAAATTGCCAGGACATATTGCATCAAATTGTCCTAATCCCCCTCCTAACAGCTTACTCCCTTCCTCTGCTATCGTAGCACCAACCTCATCCCAAATTAACCCCAGTCAAACACCTGCGGTTCCCTCTTTAACTAAGGCACTAGAGCCCCCTACCCAGCCAAATCCTGACACCATTAAATCCCCCCCACATGTAATTATCCCACCCCCAAGTCAGACCACTAGTCTAAAACGAGGCTTAGCCGAAATTTTAACCCCTACCGATGAGAATAGCCACATTGATGATGAATCTATACATACCCTACCAGATCCAGAGAGTATGCCCCCCCTAAAGTCCCCCCTAGTAAAATTAAAGCAAAAAAGAAGAAACAAAAAATTAATTCCGGTACAGATGCTACAGATGCTCATTTAACAGAAATTACAAAGGAGTCCATCAGAGAAGCTTACCAGCAAACTGAGGACCCCTTTGTGCTCCCCATTGATAGTCTATTTGTTTTCATAGAAAACACATTTGGTAACAGTAACCCATATTATGAAAGTTTAAAATTCACGAAAGATGTTAAATCTTTAGTTGCCGATCTACATTTGATATATCCTTTCCTAAAAGAAAGATATATTAAGAACAGATTTACGCGTCTAACAAAAAAAATGAAAGAACAGCTCAAACTCGTTTCCCTTGATACTGGCAGTATTCCTAGTTCAGCATCTTCCATCGAATCAAGCGACGAAGAATCGGACACTGATGACTCGCACATGTCCCAGAAATCTATAAAATCGTTGCCTGATGATCTTGGGCAACAATCTGATTAAATACTTTCAATCTTATGCAGTGGAATTATGATGGATACTTCCCCCGCCTGGAACGTATTCACCAGCTAATTTCAGAATTTGCTCCAGACTTCCTATGCTTGCAAGAAACTAACTTCAAAGAGTCACATAATCCTAATCTTAAAAATTATATTGGCCATCACTATATCAGTCCAACACATTTAAGAGCTAGCGGTGGAACCTCAATCTTTGTTTCCAGAGATGTATTCCATAAAGAAATCATTTTAAACACCACCCTGGAAGCAGTTGCAATTACTGCCTGGTGCCCCTTTAAAATTCATATTTGTAGCATTTATATTCCTCCAAATTATAACCTTGCCCAAACAGAACTATCAGACCTTATAAGCCAGCTTCCTGCTCCGTTTATATTGGTAGGCGATTTTAATGCCCACAATACGATGTGGGGTTCAAAGCATACATTCGGGAAAGGCAAAATAGTTGAAAACTTAATAACTAACCGCAACATTAATGTCTTAAACAATGGTAGTAACACTCACTTCAACATATCATCAGGAACTTTCTCAGCAATCGATCTCAGTATTTGTGATCCAAAGTCCTTCCCACTTCTCACCTGGAACACTCTAGATTGTCTTTTTGATAGTAATCACTTTCCTATTCTCATTACAGACTCTAAATCAAAACCTGCAAATGCTATCACTAAATGGAAAAACGCCAATGCTAATTGGCCATTATTTAGCTTAAGCGTCAAAGAAAAAACAGACCAATTAATATTTTCAAATAATATCGATGATGCCGTCAGTGAATTTAACAATTGTATCATTTCCTCAGCTGAGGAATGTCTAGGTACTTTCACCATCAACCCCTCTAGAAAAACCGTTCCCTGGTGGAACGAAGACTGCAAAGTAGCTGTAAAAGAGTCCAAGAAAGCTCTAAACAAATATCGTAGAACTCGAACACAATCTGATTTAATTAATTTTAAAAAACTAAAAGCAAAAACTAAACGGATACTAAAAGAATGCAAAAAGTCATCTTGGAACCAATTTGTCAGTTCAATTACGTCTGAGACCCCTCCAGCCCAGGTCTGGTCTAAAATTAAGCAGATGAAAGGGTACTCTAACTCCCATAAAATCCCAGCCCTCAATCATGACGGAAAAATTGTTACAGATGACCAAACAATTGCAAATATCCTCGCCCAACACTTTCGTAACAAAACTAAAAATATTAACATCCCTGATAACCTGCCTAATATTTCCCCCACATTTAGACCTACACCCCCTGCTTCTATAAATTTTCCGTTTACGTTCTCAGAGCTAAACGCCGCTATTTCTATGTCAAAAAACTCAGCTGCAGGACCAGATAATATCCCTTTTTGTTTTCTCAAAAACCTGCACGCATCCTCACTAGTCAAACTTCTGGAACTGTATAACAAAATATGGACCAGTAAAAATTTTCCTTCTTTATGGCAAAAGTCAATCCTCCCTATTAATAAACCGGATTGTGAATCCTCTCTTCCAGACTCTTTCAGACCAATTTCTCTCACATGCACCCTATGCAAACTCTTAGAAAAAATGGTCAACAAACATATTATTTGGTACCTAGAAAAATTCAATATCCTAAATAAGGCTCAGTCAGGTTTCAGACCAAATCGGTCTACGTTAGACAACTTTGTTCTTCTTCAATCAGAGATTGCTCAAGCCATATCAAATAAAAGCGACCTAATAGCAGTTTCTCTAGATTTAAAAAGTGCCTTTGACACTACCTGGAAAAGCACTATCCTATGCAAACTTAAAGAAATAAACCTGACAGGTAATATTCTAACATTTATCGAAAATTTTTTAACCAATAGATCTTTTAAGGTTAGCGCAAATTGTAAAGAATCCGAAATCCATACTACTGAGAATGGAGTTCCACAGGGTTCGGTCCTAAGTACTACTCTATTTTTACTCGCCATCAACGATATTTGTTCCTCTGTCCTACCTACAGTTAAATTCGTTATCTATGCCGATGACTTAAAGTATTGGGAGTCATCTTCGACAAGAGACTCACTTGGACTTCCCAACTAGCTCAAACTAAGAGTAACTGTCTAAAAAGATTTAACATCTTAAAATCTTTAGCTCATTATCAATGGGGAGCCGACGAAGAATCTCTGCTTAAAGTCTACAGATCTTTAATCCGCTTGCGACTAGACTATGGCAGCATACTATATATATCTGCTAGTAAATCAAACTTAAAATCCCTCAACGTAATCCAAAACTCGGCCCTAAGAATTTGTCTTGGTGCCTTCAGGTCCAGCCCTACCGAAAGTCTTTATGTCGAAGCAGGTGAACCCCCCCCCCCTTTTATTCGCAGAGAACGTCTGCTACTATCTTATTCCGCTCGTGCATCTGCTAATCCAAACAATCCTATATTCCAACTAATAAATGCTACACCTCCTCCTACTAGAAACAACTCCGGAACCTTACCCTTAATTCCCCAGACCCTATCAACCCTATTGGGCAACATTGACCTAACCAAAACAACCCCATTTCACGCCTCAAACATTCCTCCATGGACCAAAACACTACCTCTCTTTAACACAAGTTTGGAAGAATACAACAAGAAAGAAGCTTCCAGCATACTCATTAAGCATACATTCACAAACCTAATTCGTTCGTCCCACTACGACAAGATACTTTATACCGATGCATCCAAAGATGATCGTGGGGTAGGCTGTGCAGTTACTGCACTGTTTACACAGGAGAACTATTCAGTATTCTTTTAGCCCTAAAATCTATCACGCCAGATACCAAGTCAGCAGCAATTTGCACAGACTCTCTCTCATCTATGCATGCCATTAAAGACATATACTCCTTAAACCCAATTGTCCAAAATATTCAAGAAATCTGCCACACTCTTATTATCGAAGGCACTGTCATAAACTTCTTCTGGGTTCCTTCACACATCGGTATCGAAGGTAACGAAAAAGCAGACCAAGCAGCAAAACAAGCCATTAGCTCGGACGAAAATGTAGAGATCACCCAACTCCACACGGACCTAAAATGTACCATCAAACAAGCATCATTAAACTCCTGGCAAATACATTGGGATAGAGTTAATGCTAAGCTACATGATATCCAGCCCAGTATGGTACCTTTAAAAAAACCCCCAATGAAGAGAAGAGACAAAATTATCATTAGAAGATTAAGAATAGGATATACTCGCATTACCCACGATTACCTTATGGCTTCAAAAAATCCTCCGACCTGTGAACACTGTAACAACACCCGCCTTACTGTTCAGCACATACTGCTTGACTGCAACCGTCTGAGATCGAAGCGACTGCAACATAAACTTAGTGGAAACTTAAAAGACGTTCTTAACTCTCCTGATAGTTTGTGTAATGTTGTTAATTTCCTGAAAGACTGCAATTTGTACCACCTTATTTAATTTAACAGTGCCTGTGTCAATGACCAAGTTGTCGAGACACGTTAATAAAAAAAAAAAAAAAAAAAAAAATTCAGCGTAGGTCTCTTCCGTTTATTTGTATTTTCTTAAGGTTTTCTTTCTTTCTTCATTCTCTTGATAACTGTTGTTATACAAGAAATAGGAGACAAAGTCTTCAAATCAGACATTATTTGTTTACTATAAATGTTATCAATTGTTGTAATATTATTTTCGGGCGCAAATTCTTGAGATATTGTTAAAGATCCAGGTGAAACATTGAGTGGACCTAGATGACTTGCAATTTTTGGCGGTAACACAGCACAAATCGCGTTGCAACTTTTGGCGATGAAATTTCTGTTACAAGGCCATAAACCTATTGCTTCATCTAAACTCATTCAAGTGCTGCAAAATGGACCTATTAGAATATCAAGAAAAAGACCGCTTCATTATGGTTGCTTTTTAGTAATTTAAAGAATGTCTACCTAATGACTAAAGTCAGCTAGTAGCTTCTAAATTTTTGATATGCTCAAAGCTGTCTGGTAAAGTTAACATTTCTTTTTGATCGCATTTTTCTAATTTTTTCACATTTAAAAGATGTTGTAGCTTTGAACAAATGTTATCCATCTTTTTTTGTCTGAGCGTCGAAACACTGTGTTTAACGGAGCAAGCACATATTCATGTCTTTGTTCGTTTGTTAATTGCAACCTACTTCATGTTCAACTTTTTGAGAAATCACTTTCAAAGGTCTGGGAACGGTGGATAATGAAGTTTAATCTATATTATATACTTGTGTTATATTTATATTTCTGCCTACTTACCAAAACAATTCATAAACGCGCTCTTTATTAAACCCTTTACTTCTTATCATCAATGTTGCCTCCGAAACACCAGAGTACAAGGAGGGATATTCTTTTTAAACCTGTAAATCCTTTTTTGGGAACTATTTTGTTCCTTGTTGAAGATATTGGATAATTGATATTTTTCAGCAATCTGATAGTCAAGCTTTCTTAAATTAGTAATCATTAATCCAAAGAAACTAGACTCTAAATTAAATAGATGCTGTGCTAATTAATCTTCAATTTTTGCTCATATTATGTCATATTATTCGGTATTCCAAATATAGTTTTTTATTACAACCCAAAATTCTTTATTAAAATAAAGGATTTTCTCTGTCTTTCTCCAAATTTTGTCTATAATCCACTAACGCAATTTTATGAGTAGAAGTTTTATAATCAACAATAAAAAGTTAATAAAGATTGAATAATACCTATTTAATGATGGAGAATTCGAACACTAAAAATCGATTCTTCAAAGTTCTCGGTGTATCTCGAAGTGTTTTGTTGGAGTATAATTCGTTCATAAACTTATTGTACCAAAATCTTATCAAATATTACCAAGTATTCATTTCTTCGACGTTTTCCATTCTTTCCATCTCTACTGTCAGAAGTTGCAACATTTTGCCAATGTTAAAGCAAAATAAATATCAAGCCATAATATATTTACCATTGCTTGAAAAAACATGTGCTTTTGAGTAGAGAATCGCTGAACTTGGTTTTCGAATGAGCGGATAACCGACATTTGGTCCTCGAGGTCTGACATTAGCATGGACTTGTAAGCGAATGTCCTAATTTGTAACATTTGTGTTGCGGGCTAATATGAGATACTGGTACGAAGTTCATACAAAAAAAAAATGCGTGAAATCACTCCATTATGAAATACAGCGATTTTACTCATAGATGTCAATCAATAATGTTGAATTTCACTTAAAAAAGTAGAAAATAAATAATTTCAGTCACACTAAGTGGAAACGGAGATTATAAAGTTGCCATCAGACTTATATACCTATATTACCTATGCCTGTCATAATTAAAATATTTATTACTACTGAAGAAATGAAACAGAATTGTGAAGATTAAACACTTAAATTAACCAGACCATCAGATATATTGAAATTAAAAATAGAAATCATTTACGATATTGTAGATTAAAGTCATAATATGCGAAACGTTTCCTTGACGCCAAACATAAACCTTCACTTGACAAAACCATAGAAACAACAATGTTAATCCTTCGTAAATGTGATAAGAAACAAGAACCTGATTTTTTGGAAGAATTATAAACAAAGAGATATCTACAACATCCTCAGTATAAAGTATTAAACAAACATGTAAATCTGGAAAGTTGGCTTTTATTACATTGCCTTTTGTAATAAAAACATAATATTAACCAATTGTTTCAGAAAATAAATAATATTATTGGTTTGTACATTTATGAATAAAAACCGAGTCTGTATGTCAAATGTCTTCCAATTTCTTATGTCTTATCTGACGATGTCACATAACAGTCGTGAAACAATTGTCATAAGCATATTTAACAAGTTTTAGAATAACCTGGAATTTTAAAATAAGTATGTTTACGCATTTAATTAATTAAATTTATTATTATTAATATTTATTTTATTATATAAAAAAGAAATAATATATATGTTTATACTGGTGTTTGTAAAGTGAACTTTTGTATACATTCTTAAAATGAGATTGGACATCACACAGATATAAATTGTTTATATTATAATGCTTTTAAAAAATGAAATAAATCTATTAGCTTACATACTAAATAGGTAAGGACGCAACCTGAACAGTGTATTGTATTTCTTCTAACCCACATCGCCTATAAACTTTTTCCATGTTTTTTTAGGTATACAGAAAATACAGTTTTTTGTTTTTGTAAAATTGACAACTCAAAATTAATAGCAAGATATGATTTTTAGTTGTTTGTTGATAATAATGACTCAATAAACATATCTTATTTTACTGAAATTGGTATCTAATAAATTATTTTAAAAATATGTGTCATCTTGACTTTTTAATGATGGTTTTTCCTTTAAATCATAACTAAAGTATAACTAAATTAAAAAAAAATAGAAACATAACAAATTCCAACTGTATTTATTGCTGTTTATGTATCAAACAGACTTTCTCTTTCTCTTGCAAGTTATATAGTTAGGTGTGTATGTACACTTTTTTGAGTTTACAATCAGAAAACATTCTTTCAAAGTTCAGTATAATAAACACGACTCAATATTATCCTAAATAAAACCTGTAACAAAATATTAGTTTTTCTAGCATTTCATTAAATCTAAGAAATCCAGTAAATTTGTCAACTTGTTGCGGCTTGTTTACTTAATTAAGGTTTCATCTGTCAATCATGAACTAATAAGGAGGGAATTTTATACGGGATAGATGACTCTTGGTTTTTATAAAAGTGTATAAGGATTTATTAAGGTTAAAAAAAATAAATATTATAATTAACCCTCCGAGAATATCTTTAAATGTAAAATATGGGTGAAATGGGACTTTATCAATATTACTTTTAGTTCTTAAGGGATTATTCTATCAAAATATATATCATATATTTTAGATAAATTAATATTGAAACTTTCGTGTTGGTTTGACTGTTTTTACAGGAAAACTTCACAACTGCCATTTTAAAAAATTGAAATTACAAATACAAGTGATTTTAATTCGTCTATGTCATACTTACTACTACTCCGTACTGTCAATTTCCCCGTATTTATACACTTTTCTTGGCTTCTCCAGAAAATTTTTGACATTTACCAGAATATTCGGGAAAGTGTCTTAAATGTCAGCGGTAAGTTTAAGTTTCGGAGTTTTGTTCTATACATTCATGTAATCAGCATATGCAGTAGCCTTGGCCTGCGCAACCGAACCTTTACAAAATATTATACCGGATGTTAAAGAGTTAGGGGCCATACATATAACTTTTAAATGCTTTGACACAATTTTTTAAATGCAGTTTGATTATTAGAGACACGTTTGACTCATATGATGCGAAATTTTAAAATGGTGGACTTCCGGGATCATCGAAAATGATGCCAAACTTTAAAATTACCAAACCCTAAAGTAAATTTTCATAAAAAGCATTAAATTATTTTTAATTAAGGTTTTTGCGTTTATTTTATTAATGATTAAATTTAGGAATCCCAATTTTTTTGACATAAATTCACTTTTTAATGAATAAACATACACATGGGCCTCCCTATGAGTTAAGAAACTCTTGTAAGTACCAGTAAAACGATGTAGTTAATACTTTTCTGAGGTATTAAAAAAATAATTTGTATTAACACAAGTTCTTGAAGCTGAACCTGTTTGGGCAATATAGCAATGTTTTGAAATAACAATTAAACAAACTAATTTTGCTGAAGAGTACATATAGAACTTAAAGTTACGATTCGAGAAGAATTTAATAGAATAACGCAAGAAATGTTATAAAATACTATCTATAAATGACCTTTTATCAATGAAATGAGAACAAGATGAGAAATAAATATAATTCAAGAAGTGGGGTTACCTTATAAATGCTAAACAATGAAACGATCAGCTCGACGGTCTATCCAGACTAAGCTACTTCCCTCTACTTCTAATTTTGAAGGGCCACTTCCGGTGGCTCTTCTGTAAAATAATCTCCTCTCTAATATTTAGTCTAAGAAGCGATTTCATGCAACATTTAACTAAAGTGACTCAATTTTTAGAGTATAGTCACTGTTGGATACCACATCTCCTCATGAAATTAAAAGAACTATTTTTGTGACTAATTATGTAATATAAAATGTTTCTAAATAAACTAAAATTAAATATGACTAATTCAGTTTTAGTATCACCATAAATCAATTTCCTGTTTGGGATACATACTACTGACAAACACATTCCTCTAACAAATTATTCAAACACAATTAGTTTATGAAGTGAGAACAATCATATTTGACGGCTTCCACCATAATGTGCTCATAATAGAGACACTCAAAGATTTCTGACGATGATTTCCTTAATAAAATTAAGCGACCCGCAATGATATCGATTTGCGCCTCTTTCGCGCTGGTTTAATAGAAACTCTGACTGTCCTGAAGAAGGGTGCTTGCAGACGTAGAATTGCAAGAAATAACGAGAGCCGAGAGCTGCACCCTGTTTAATACGATGTTGTTGCAATTACTTACAGAGTTGTGGGATTTTAAGCTTTAGCGTAGAATCTTTTATTAAACTCGTGTACCAAATGGTTTCCTATAAAATTTAACCATAAAATATTCATCACCTACAATATAATACATATTTTAGTAAACACATGTTTTCTTATTCTTTCCGTAATATATATCTGATTGCTCTTCTCTCAGATTTTATTCTCATCTTGGATATAATTTTTTACATTTGAAATCGTTATTTTATATATTTTTTCATAGTGATTTATTTTTTAGTTATACCTAATTCCAAATTATAAAAATAGTTTTATACACATTTTTGAATAATAGTATAAATAAATATGAAAAGATAAATTGTACTTATCTGAATTTCCATAAAATTCCAGAGCTTTTTAAGTTATATTCAATCGACCTAGGGTTTCACTGTTTTGGCACAGCATATTCTAGTTTTCGTAGAAAATTGACAGATTCTTTATAAGAGTAAATAATTTCATGTCATAAACACCCCAACCAATCATTATTAAGCAATATGTATTCTTCTTTTCTTCAAATATTTTTGGCAACTGTAACAAATCATTCGCGTATTAATTTAGACGAAATAAAAATTCTTCTCTTTTCTACTAATTCTAGTAAGTACACTTAATTAAAAAACTTGTATAATACATTAATCACTAATAAAACATTTCAAAAATGCTTTAGATCTAGTAGAATTTCAATGTCAACTTCTATCAAATTAGTTTCAGCAATTGTTATCGATTTTAGAAATATCATAATGTAATGTGTAAATTTTATCATGTTGGTTCAGTCAAATTTTAAATTATTACTTACTCTGGATCATCATCCAAATGAACTTTTTGAAGATTTAATCTCACGAATGATCACACAAAAATTAGACCATAACATACGCAAAGCTTTTGAGGATCTAACACACTTATTTCACCCAATGAACTTTCTGATTTTAAGTAAACGTTAATTGGTGACACTCCATCATCATTTAAATGACATACGTTGGGAGCTGCTTTGAAAAGATAACATTTTTTCTGTTTTAAGTTTAGATTTTGTTTTCTATAATAATAAAATCCTGGGTGTTCCATTTGAAGCTTGGTATTTTATTTAATTTTTTATTTGTATTTTAAATTATATCAAATAACACTGTTACATTTTTTCTAAAAAATGGGTGAAACAATTTAAATTTTAAAGTCAATATCCTAAGATTTTTATATTCTGACGATTTCCAACAACAGTTAAAACTTTTCATGTAATAAATAGTCCGTCGGTAAAATTTTAATTCCTCCTTTCTGCATCGATGAGAAGGTCTTAAGAAATTCAAAGTTTTAGACAATTTATTAATAAATTCTCAATTTAAACTAGTATCACGTTCCACCCCGAGGATATAAACGAATTCATTGTGAAAGGTGCTTTTACAAGTTTTATTTTATTTGTAATGTTTGTAGGATCCATGGGCGTCCCATTTTTAGAACTATAAGTTTTGTAATAAGGAGTTTCAAGAAGTTTAATAAACTCAAGAAAAATATGCTGTTTTTATTAGTAATAATAACAATAGAGATTTAATAATTTGATAAAATTATGCAACGGTCATAAATATTGATATAATGATTTTTTCTTTTTTAAATTTATGGATAAATATCTAAACCTCAATCTTAAATTAACCTTATGAAATATCATTTCTATGACTATGTGCTCTAGAGTATGAATCTAGCTCAGGGATCGGATAGAGTATATCTGGAGAAAATGAAATATAAGAATTTAAAAACACAGTGGGAGTACCGCAAGGATGTGTATTGGGTTCAGTCTTACTGTTAGACCCTTGTGGTAAACCTACCAATGTGTATTAATATTTACTAATTATTTTAATGTATAAAGAACCCTCAGGAATTATTTTATGAACGCCATTGTTTGGAATATAGATTTAGAATTTAATTTTCGAATTTTTTGTTTGAACAACAGAAATTAATTTATTTTAACTGCCTTGTTCTTTCTAATAATCTCAATTCACTTACCATATATTGCAATATAAAATTTTATTAAGATTTTTTTTAATGAAAATAGTTTAATTTATCTAAAATTCTTCTATTCATATGATATTAGGAAAAGTCCGCTGAACTACTTATATTTATTTTTTTAAATTAACTAATTCTTTCAACTTCTGCATTCGACAAATCAGAAATTATGAAAAATAAAAAAAAATAAATATCCACATCCGCAACTGCAAAAGTGGTTGAATATAAAATCTATAGAGATCCAGAAATCAAATCCTGTAGAGAGATATTTTAAACTTTTTTTGAAACGGGGGCCGAAGATTATGCACGGCGGCTCACTTTAGAAACTTGTGGATGCTTAAAAATGTATAAAAGATGTTTTTAGGATTTGTAAATATGGTAAGGTTGAAAAACGAGTTTCAAGAACTTTAGAAACCATACATTTTAAAACCCGCGTTTTCTTTCTTAACAATATGTGGATATTTTTTTCAACGTAATGTATTTATCAAAATGGTTAATACTTTTAAGGTACGATAATTTTTTCTTGTTACTGTCTTTAATATTTACTTTAAGAATTTTTATTGCTCTTATACATGGTTGGGATAAAGTATGGAACCAAGTAAATATCTTTAAAACGAAATGGACGATATTTATGACATTTTACAAGTAAGTGCAATGGGGCAAAATGCAGGTGACGTATTTTTTTTTGTTAATAATATACTTCCGGTTTAACCGGAAATACCCTCAACTTTTTTATTTTAAATGAGACACCCTGTATATTTTTGCAGATTTTGAAAGAGCTTGTTATTTCTCGAATTTGTACATACTGGGTTTAGTGGAAATAATTTGTAAAAACGAGAAATAACTAAAAGTGAGCTATTTCTCGTTTTTACAAATTATTTCCACTAAACCCAGTATGTACAAATTCGAGAAATAACAAGCTCTTTCAAAATGTGCAAAAATATAAAGGGTGTCTCATTTAAATTAAAAAGTTGAAGGTATTTCCGGTTAAACCGGAAGTATATTATTAACAAAAAAATGTACATCACTTACCTACAAAATTTCATAAATATCGTCTGTTTCGTTTTAAAGATATTTACTTGGTTCCATACTATATCCCAACCCTGTATATTGTCATATAATAGCAATATTACTATGGCTGTTGAAGCAGTGGTAGTGAAACCTTATTTAACTGAAATAAATACTTGAAAACCAAGAATCTGTGTTTTATCAATTCCCAATACAATAAAAATCAAAAAATAAAACCACGAATTGAACTCATGCCAACTCCTTAATCATCAGCCAGCAAACTTTTCTCGACAAAAATGTTGATTTTCGGCTTAACTTTCCGCTTGGCCAATATCGCTGCCAATAAATAGAATTCCTTTTCAAACAAAACAGTGAAAACAATCCCATCCTTAATCCCACAATGTTTGAAAATAATAACCAAAAAGTTATCATTCCAGACGGGCTGGAACAAAACGTCTGCTTGCTTCCGCAACAAATTTATCTAAACTTTGACAGTTTTTTTATGAGGTGTATACTCTTCCTCAAATCAAAAAAACTTTTATTTGATTTGATGCCGAATATTTTAGGAACTTTTCCAATTTTTTTTATTTGACTAAATGGTTTTATTGGTCATAAATGCAGTAGTAGAAGTATTAGTGAAATATACCAAGTACATTCAAAATTTATGAGCGGAAGTTAATAAATTTAAACATGACATTATAAAAAATATAAAAGATATTTATGAATATATTTTTTTTTACTTTGAAATAATACTAACAGAAAACATATTGATAATAAAATAATTGTTCTTTCTACTGTATCATATTTTTAGTTATGTGACTGAATCTGTTAGGGGAATATAATTGGAAGTGAATAAAAGATTTAGTTATATAACAATCTCATAATACATAATTATAGTGAATGGAATATGAAAATGGCATTTATAAGACCCATCTGCTTAGGTAAAACGAATCCATTGTTTTACTACCTTTTCTTTCACACCAGATGCTGGAGATACGAGAATTAGTTTACAATTCATAGCTGTCAGTAAATGAGAGAAAAATATTTTCTATATTTATGTGTATATTTTTAACAGTGAAACAAAACCAACTTTTATATTTTACATTGTTGCTTCTTGTTTCTTTTAACGCTATGTTTAATCTGTCTACTTAATTTCACAAACTCTCTTATTGTTTCCTCCAGTTCATTTTTGTACTGAGTTTTACGCCTTTTTAAAAAATGTTGAGATTTTATATTCGCAGCAAATTATTAGTGCTTTCTTCATTGTAAAGGTTTGGTCTGTTGTGCCCCTGCTGTTTCTGAAACCTGCCTGGTATTCACGTAACTTTATGTCTACAATTTCTTTAATCTTATTTTGAAAAACTTGCGCATACGCGAGTTCCGAAATTTAAACCCCGATATCCAAAATATATTTCGATTACAGCGACAACGCTAATATTCCGAACGTAACCTGACAAACAAAACAATAACCTATATTTAATAACATTCTGATTTTCTTTAAATTTAAATAAAGTAGGTACTAGTATAGACGGGTCGGAGTAAAAGGCCTAGTGCCGAATTTGAACGGTACACCTTCCATAATAAATGTATGTTATGTTGATAAAAAAAATTATCATGACTCATCTATTTTAAAACGAAAATATCTACGTACTTTTTGAAATAAATTCCGACATTTCATTCGAAAGATTTAAACTGCAAGAACAAGATCTAGATGCACTTAAAATTTTACCCTGAGTCTTAAATTCTTTCTTTCGTACAGACACGTCCTTGTTACGCCCGAGTATTTTGAACAATATTGTAAAGTGTTGTAGAAAAGAGAAAAAGAGAAGCTTCTGTTCCACAACCACTTACCAATCGAGTAGGGTAGAAGTAGATATCCAATAGACAAGTTGAAAATAAAATTACACTGAAAAAAGATATTCAACGTTAAACTTGAAAAATATGAAATAGTACCTATGTGAATAATTACATAG
Organism: Hermaeophaga mercurialis; assembly: GCA_951812935.1. Lineage (NCBI taxonomy): Eukaryota > Metazoa > Arthropoda > Insecta > Coleoptera > Chrysomelidae > Hermaeophaga > Hermaeophaga mercurialis. Next base: position 29,820,492 of record OX638361.1, on the reverse strand, counting down.
ACTCCTATTTTTTATAATTTTATAACTGAAAAATAGTCTACTTTTTATTTGTATTATTTTAATTTTTCTTAGTATCAATTCCTATATGAATTAACAAATGATTTCTATCAGTGTAGTAGTGAATCGGTGTATTTGAGCACATTCGACAGGTCAAGAATAAGATTAGTTTTAACCCCAGGAGAGCACTTGATACTTGACAACGTTCTGAAGGAGTTGAGTAGAAAATTGAGGCTCTCGGTTTTTGGTGATAACTTGCTTTTAAAAGGTAATGATTGAGAAAAACGGGAAAACAGTCACTTGTTATTGCATTTAGATTGTTCGCAAAATAGTATCAATTATCATCTAATACACTTAGCTAATATAATTTTAGGATATTAAAGTGACATTTTATATAGAATGTAATTGAAATATATACAAAAATTTCAACTATGAGGTCTATGTGATACTTGTAAAAAATATTTTCTAATTTTTTGATAAATTCTGGAATTAAAAAATGGGAAATTATTCTATTTTCCAAACACCACTCAGACTGCTTCATAACACGTTTAATGCTTTGTTGCAGGGTAAATTATTAATTAATAGGTATAATAGTTGATACTTGTTATAGACTTGCCAGTAAAATTATAAAAATAGCTCGAAATTCCATTCTTTGATCTCCCTTGAAGAGAATTTTTCGCATTTCTACATCTATCTGATTTACTGTGTCTTTCAACTGTGGTAAACCAAGTAAAGAAGTAATTAAAATCTACATTTAAATAAACGTAAATAATTGAAAAAGAGAAGGACAAAAAAAAAGATATAAATAAACAACAAAAACAAAATTAAGACAAATAGAAGAACTTCTTAGACAATCGACAGTAGATGTTAGATGTAAACATTAAAAGATGAACTAATTAAATAAGCAAAAGAATTGTGTGAGTTTCAGAAGATAAAAATGAAAAAGAGAGAAACAATATGGCAATCAAAGGAAATCAAAGACGCAATACGAACTAAGAAATAAGCCTGAAAATAGGAATATGGGATAGTTAAACAACTTGTGAAGGAAGCTAAATAAAATTTATAGGATGAATTTGGGAAGGAACTAAATGAAGATATAGAGATAATAATAGGAAATTTTGGAGTACAATTACAGGGTTAAAAGGAAAATAGGAAAACAGAAATCAAAATAAAGGATAACAAGAATAGAAAAAAAACTTTTACAGTTCTATCCATGTTCTGAAATGAACCAAAATTTATAGTATTTAAAATTTTGGTGGAGTTTCTTTTTACTCATCATTTTGGGGGTAAATTGAGTTGGTTACATTTTAATTAAAAAAAAGCGAGATAAACCACAAAATTTTATGTACGGAATAAGTTCTCATTTTTCCTACCAAGGGACGCTAACCTTTTGAAACTAGTTCTACGCTCAGTAAATCAATAGCACTTGTTGCTTTTTTTTACCACTTTTGTCTATGTCCTAGAAGTAGGTCATCGCACAGAAACGCGGAAAGCAGCAAAAAGTCTATTCATATTTGTATTCCGCTGAACACATAATGTTGCCTTTCTTATACAGACTGTTAACTATTGATCTCCTGCTGCCAGTGAATGGATTAAAGTTAATACACGTTATGTATCTCGGAGTCTTTTATACTTTTCAGATGGATGAGATTTTATTCGCGTAGGGATTTTGCACTTACTTGTTGCGTTTAGATTATTTCGCGCAGACTGGAACGACTTCAATGAAAATCTTCTATATGTAATATTTTGTATTATTACATCGAAAATCTTACCTCAAAATAAAATAAAAAGATTATAAGAACTTACTGTTAATATATTTTATTTTTGGGAATAAAAATATAAAAGAGTAATTGATTCCAATGTTGATATTATAAAAGACGAAGCGTCGAGCTGGGAAAATAAGACAAATTTTCAAGGACATCATAATAAGTTCAGCCATAGGCGTGATCACTAACAAAAATACACATATAAAACAAACTGCATGGTGAACAACTAAAATTGAACTAGAGATGAGGGAAAAAAAATGAAATAACTATTCAAGTACAAATGCTGCCAAGACATACGAAGAATATCAACTGTAAAGGAAGACAGTGAAAAAACCAATTATAAAGGCTAAACAAGAATTATGGGAAAATGTCTATAAAGAATTAAATTTACCAGGAAAATGAACCAAAAATTATTATAGATTGTGCTGAATTCGCTAAGAACAGAAAATCAACCACGATTACTTTGTGTACGGGATAAACAGGTGCAAATATCAACAATGGAACAGGATAATAAAGATAGATGAAGATAATATTTCCAAGAGTTACAGGGTACAGATATAATCCCAGAGAGAACAGAACCCTACATTGAAAGAGAAGAAACTGACGAGCTAGGAATATAAACAATACACATAAATGAAATACTAGAGGCAGTACATAAAATTAAAACTGAGAAAGCAGCAGGACACAATAATCTTTAACCAGAGATGATAAAAATAATGAAGGGAAGGTATTGAATATTTTATTACATATATTTAAGATATTATGGAAAATGGGGATATTACCGAAGGATTGGGAGGTGGAAATAGTAATACCAAGAAGAAATATAGCATTCAAAGACCAGGTATTCAGAACTAATGACACGATACCTAAAATTATAAAGCAAAACATATGAATAATATGAAGTAAGAAACTGGAATTCAACTATATATGTGAAAATCATATAGAATCTGCAAAATTCAATTCTGGACAAGATTTCAGGCTAGGAAGCGTATCAAGTCCGAATCTGTTCATTCTAATTTTAAATGAGATAATGAAGCAACCCAAAAAAATACAAGAAAACTGAAACATCGGATATAAAAATACGCAGCATGTAGAAATAACAGAATGTGTTTTGGCCGACAATCTAGTAATATTTGCAACATAATTGAAATATATGGAACAATTACTTAGAAGCCGCCAATATAAAGATCAACGTGAATAACAGCCAAATTATAGTGGTAATGAAGAAAGATAAAAATATTGACATAAATATATTGAGACATCAGATTATATTTAGAAATTATATTAGATGCCAGAGGTAAAAAAGGCACCGATATAAATGAAAGAATCAATGCAGATACAAAATTATATTACACTCTAAGCAAACATTTCTTATTAAAAAAAGAAATCACAAGAGAGAGAAAATTAAAAATACAGTTAAGACAGCATATCCTTACCAGTTCTCTTCTGGGGGTCGGAATCTTGGACTTAACTAAAACATTGAATAGCCGTACACAAGCAATATAAATGAATTTTTTTAGAATTATCATAGGTATTACCAGAATGAATAGAAGCAGAAATCAAGAAATGAGAAATGAGTTAGTAGTAGAACTCATAGTAAACTGTATGAATATCTAAAATAATAATTAGAGAAAAACCGAATTTCATTATGTTATAACTTAAACTTTGACTGCTTTTTTTTATACAAAATGAATAAGATTTAGAAAGATCCTTGTGTTTTAAAAAAATAATTAAATATCAATGACCTACAGTGTTCGCCATTAACTATTGGTTAAACAGCAACCCTGTATGTTCTATAAACAACAATATTTTTGAAGGTAAACACAATTATTAGGTTTCGATTTTGACAATTTTTTCCAAATATACAGAGTGGGCCAAAAGTCTGGAAACGGCCAATTATCTCGTAAATTTCTAGTCCGAATTCTACAAAATTTGGGATAAGCCTATTTTGAGATACCGAGATTCCAGATTTAACATTTGTAATGTTAGCCGTTTCTCTGATATGATTAGTCACTTTGGTTTTTTAAATAGATTACCCTATATATTCAGTCATTTTTGGAATCTTCTCTTCAGTATCTATTTATTTGCATTATTTATACTTTTTATTTCATTTCTTTGCTATAAATTTGAAAGAAAATTCATAGTATATAATATCAAAGTTTTCTATATGTTTTCTTTAAATTTCATGACCAATAATATAATATCACTGATCTAAAAAATAATTATTTAAAATAATTTTGGAAAATAAAATTCGAAATCCTCACTATATCCCACCCAAAATTCTTCAAAGTTAAATTAACTTATTATTCAATTGTTCCAACCTATTTAGAAGAATATTGTTTTATTCAGGTCAAAGGCATTCTTAAAGTCTATGAATATTGCATGTATTGGTTTTCTGTTACATATACATATATATCTCATATTTTTTTTGTAAAGCGCATCTGTCTTACAACTCGCTTTTAAACTAGCTTAGTGTTCGCATTATCCTACTAATATCTCCTTATCTTATTGTTACCCTTTTTTAATTAATACAACTATTATAATTATTAATATCTTTTTTTTTTAGTAAGACGTACAACAATTTTTCTTCCTTCCATTAGTCACTTTCTCTTTTTCTTATTCGTATTTTTTATAAAATATCAAATTTTTTATCTAGATTGTTTTCACTAGATTTAAGTATTTTGGCTTAATAGTACTTTAATTTTTAATTTTTTCTTCTAAATCTCCTTTATGTTTCTAGACTATTACATTTTAAGATTGATCATCAGGTATATCCGTCCTCTTCTTCTATAACACATGTTTGTTTATAAACTCTTTTTTTTTGTAAATTTCTTTAATAACACTTTCCTGCAGTTTCTCTTTTCTTTTTCTTTTTAGAAATAAACTTTTCTTTTGAACATTTGGACAGTACTAAAGCTGATACTAAAAACGGTAAATACAAATAATTTATTTTACAATTTTCTGTTTTTTTAAGGTTCAGTTTTAAACTTTCTTTAAGCTAATTATTTACTGTCTTATCACCCCACCTGTTGCTGGTTCAATTTTTACATTTTCTTCTAACTTTTGCACGAAATAGTCAGGTTTATTTAATAATGTTATTTTATTAAACATGCATATATTTTCTGATAAATAAAGTAAATGTAGCCTTGATATATACCGCTATAATTTCAACTTGACTTCTTTTCTATTCATACATTATGTATAGGTTTTTGGTATATTATGCTGCTGAAAGAGATAACATATTTTTTGTCTCACAATGATACACAATATTTGCTATGGAAAGAACAAAGATGGACTTTTTTGTGAACCTTATCCTAAGACCCAATCCATCACTTAAGCTGTTTTATTTTCTTTTTGATCTAGTCTTCTTTTTTCTCATTAGGTAAGTGTTAGCAAGTCAGAAGATAACTTTTACATTTTTCTATGCCGGAATAAACGATAAATAATCAGGAGCGCGACTTATTTAAGGGAAAAAGATTAATATGTAGTTGAAGAAGACGAGACTAAAACTGCAGGAATTTTTGTAAGAATTGTAGAAAAGTGTACAATAATCTACATTTTTCGTAAAATAAACACATAACATTTATTTGACGATGTGCTAATTTTCAAATAAAACCAATATCTTTTAGTAAGAATAGTTTTTTTTAGAAATATTATATTTAAACTATTTTTAAATACAAAATATTGTTGTTCCACTTATAATAAAAATTTACAAGGTGACAAGATAAACTACATTGATTTTGAGATTTTATACATATAGTAAATTTTTGAATGTATTATTTTTTTTGTTAAATGTATAAATTAAGGGAAATAAAATAAAACTAAAAAAAATATAATCAAATATAAATACAAAAAACAATAAAATTAATAAATACAGCACAATCGCATGGTGGATTATATTTTTATTGAAACAACCTTATGTTACCTATTCTCGAAACTACAAAATTATTGAAAAATAAGTAATTCTAAAGAACATTTAACTTAACTTAAATGAAAACAATTTTCTATAATGGAATATTAAAATAGTTTTAATTAAAAGTTACTTTGTACCAGTACCTAAACACCTCCAAAATTAAATATTCACTTAAGAAAATTTGTGGCTTTCAAGAAATGTGAATAGAAAATTTCCAGCGGAGGGTGAGAAAATCCAAGTTTAAGAAAATGTTAATTGTTCTCACTCCAAAGTGAGAAAAAACAGTTCACTACACAACATTGATAAGTGTGAAAAATTTATATGTTTTCATCAATATTGTTTATATTATATAAAAAATGCGGTTATATTATATGAACAAACAGGTTTATCATTACCAGTCAAAATTCGAAGAGACACATTTCAATTTTTTTTTGTCGACTTTTATATAATATTTAACATCCTAAAGCTACCGTATATACAGAATGTACCAAAATTTGGGAGGTGCTAGAGGGGCTTTAAATATAAAATTGGTCATTACGCTCTTCATTGACGAACTATAAGGTTCTAAAAATAGAAATTAAAAATTATGTTTTATTTATAATTATTAAACTACTTATTATAAATTAATAAAAAATTAACCATTTATAGACAGCATAAATGTGCTTGCTGGCGTTTTAAGCAAATGTGCACTTGAAAACCTTGTAAACTAAGGTATGGACTAAGTACAATGGGTAATGATGATAATAATCTACGATTTTTTTCACTTCTAAATATGATAGCTAACTGAATTTATATACTTAATAGAGCTTGTTCCTACTTAAAATATTTATATATTATGGATTTTCACACTTTCTTTTCAAGTCTGCATATAACAAATTTTTCTCTTAATTTGCATTATTAACAATTTATTCAATTTAAAAGATGCACGTTCTGTAATTTTTTTATGATTATGCTACATTCCGCTATAAACATTAATAAAAAACAGCTGTAACATTTAACAATTTAATTAATTTATAAATCTGATGAATTTATTGGTCGTTCGCAATATTTTTGTACTCTCGAATCAGAATGTAAATTTGTCAAATTTTGATTCCAATTTGAAATTATTATGGTTGATTTATAATCTGAAAACCCTCTCATCTCAAAAATATCACTTTAAAATAATCGTTTCACCAAATTCCAGATATATACTGTAATATTGTCATATTTGGGTTGAGTTCAAATAAAATTGTTTGTATGTAGTTGAGCACCAAATTCAAACTAAATATCTATTATTGAATTATATAATCCCAACTGCTTAATTGATTTGATTTAAAATAAAAGGAAAATATTAACAAAACATATACAACTTATCAAAAAAAAAAATTATGAAAGAAACTAAAAAAAATATTAGTCAAGTAAAAAAATGAATAAAAGAGAAACGAAAATAAAAAAAAAAATTAGTATTAGTTTTTTAAGCACAAATTGTTTTACCTCAAAATACTAACTGTCAATTGGTTAGTGTTGATGTACTAGCACACTCCAAAAAGTTCCAAACTAGTTAACCATTCCATAAACTGTCCCAATCAAACACTTGTCGATGAAGTTCGAATTCAGTTGGTAGGTATTAATGTGACACTGTTTTGTAAAGTTTTAAAAGTACCATAGGATACTAATTGTTTATCACACTTTTTTATATTAAGTCCAATCTGGGAAGAGCACTGGTAAAAGGTCAAATTGTTTATAATTTCACTAAAAGTAAAAAGTAAAATATTCTATTATATTCAAGTCTGATTCACTTTTAGTGTTTTCATTTGTAAATATGTCCTTTTTTCTTTTTTCCTTATTCAAAATTAGTTAGAGTGACGTTTTATACTTATTTTGAACCTATTTTAGAATCTATACAATTTTTCAGTTTTTTACTAAAATTATGAGAAATATTACAAAATTCTTATACATACTATTTAACTAACTTCTAATAAATATTAGTAGATAATTTTCCTTCTAACATGTAGTAGTTCCTTATTTTCTATTCATTTTAAAAATGTAACTCTATTAAACTAACTCATCTCATATCATATCTGAGTTTTTAAAAATTGCTAAAATTTTATAAATCTATTAAACCATGTGATAAATTTACTCTAAACTAAACATAAAAGAATTCCAGAATTCCAGATCACTTTTACTTTTTTCATTTTACCAGATATATTATAGATTTTAGAAAATTATTTGTTTTATAATTTACTACCCTCTAAATAATATTTGCACAAATTTTAATATTTCAGACAATAGATTTCATAATAAGTTTTTGAAAAGAATTTCTCTATAATTAATTACATTAATATTTTAGTAACAAAATCTGACTTTTAGTAGTGACGTATATTATATACTTTACAAAAATTATTTAAGATCTTTTAGTGGGTATACTTTTCCTTTTTAATCAAATCAATTTTAGCATTGTATTCTCCAATTCCTTAAATTCAGGATTATTAATAATGCTACAGGACATCTGCAATATATACAACATCTCATCATGTGTATAGAGGGTGAGGCATCAGTGTGGCAAAGCTCCATTAGTCCGCTATTATTGAAGTTACGCAAAAAAAGTATTAAAAATCAGATTGGATTTTAAATTTTTGATCACTCTGCACCAAATATTTTTTAATACCATGGCATAAAACTTGAAAAGTTAGGATAGGAACATGCAAGCCGTTTTTACAGACATCTAAATTCAAAAAAAAATATTTTCAGGTGGCTGTAGATACTTTATTAAACATAATAGACATCGTTGAAATTAGCTCGCAAAAATTTTAAAACATACGGGATGTTCCATTTAAATAAAACAAAAATGTTGTCTGGCACTGCGTTCTTGAACACACTGTATATTTGGGACTAATTTTAAAATATGAATCTCAAGACGGCCTACACTTTTTGTAAAAACTTTTTTTTCGTAACTTAATAATAGTGGACTAATTGAGCTTCGACGCACTAATGCCGCACCCTGTATGTACATACATCTTCTTTAAATGTAAACTTGAGGGAGCTAAAATTTGTCACTACATATTTTAATACGTTATTTACGAGGTGCTTTCTGAAAGCCTGTTGCAATAAGCTCTTTATGATGTTTATACTCACACACACACACATGCAATCTGAGCCCGGGTCTCCTATCTTCCATATCGGGTTTACTGATATGAAAGATGGGGAACCCATTCCACCACCCCCTGTCTCCAGACAGGACCTCTTACATTCATTCTTAGATTCATTCGTCCACATTCTTCCCTCGAGATATCACCCCTAGGGCTGGGTGGGGTGATACAACCTGTCCTACCTTTCGATGTCTTGGGGTAGCGGCCAGCGCTTTTCTCCCTTGGTCCTCCTACGTTGTTGCCTCGCGTTCGTTTTTAGCTTCTGTGGTTTTATCCTCTTCTTGTCGGTGTGTGTTTGGTGCCTCTTCTTTTGGTCCTCTTGGTTGGGTTTACTTATCTCTTATTGTTGGTCTTGGTCCTGTTCCACTTCGTCCTCTTCTATCTGTTTTCTATGCCTTGCGTGCCTCCTGTAGTCCTCTCTGGTATAGTCCACTAGTTCCCTTAGTTCTTGGTTCGGATGGTTTTGCAACTCTTCGAAGAGCTTTCTCGCTCTGTCCGTCATCAACTGTAGCAGTGGTGTGGCCTCCGTTTCCCTGTATATTTGGTTGTTCCGAACATACCAGGGGGCGTTTACTGCCATTCTTAGTGTGATGTTTTGTTGCCTCTGTAGTTTTTCCTTGTGAGTCTTCACCGTGCTACCGACGCGTATGTCATAATCGGGATGATTATGGAACGTATCAGTAGCAACTTGGTCCTCAGGTTCAGTTCACTTCGTCTTCCTAGTAAGCAGTTCATCCTGGCTCTTGCTTGCTTCACACGATCTCTCACTGTCTCTACGTGTTTTTGGAACGTTAGCCTCTTATCCATAGTTACACCAAGGTACTTAGCGCTGTCGGTCCATCGGATGTCCGTTCCGTCTAGCTCTATTTCCTCTTCTGGTTCTTCTGTCCTCTTCGTATAGAAAACTGCCTGGGTTTTCTCGGCGTTTAGAGCTATCTTCCATTTAATGCACCATTCGTGGATGGAGTCCATGGCTCTCTGAATGTACCTGGTGACTAGGCGCGGCTGGGTGCTTCTCGCTGCTATGGCGGTGTCGTCGGCGTAGAGACTCGTGAGAGTGTGGGCCGTCTTCGGCATGTCTGCTATGTAGATGTTGTACAACAGTGGGGATAGAACTGCTCCTTGCGGTACTCCTGCTTCTTGGTGTCCTTCTTGTGAGAGGGTTCCGTCCAGTTTGACTCTGAAATATCTGTCGCGTAGATAACTGTTAATTAATTTTAACATACTTACAGAGTATCCCTGCTCCCTCATCTTGAAGATCAGGCCACCGTGCCAGACCCTGTCGAATGCTTTGGCCACGTCCAAAAATACTGCCCCCGTCGACTGGTTTCTGTTGAATCCTTGGGTGATGTATTCGGTCATCCTTAGTACCTGAAGTTCCGCGCAGTGCTGACTTCGGAATCCGAACTATTCTGCGGGCAGAACATTCAAGGTTTCGGTCTGCTCCTGTAGGATCCTCTGGATTACCTTCTCGGCTATTTTGCTCATAGCGGGTAGAAGGCTGATAGGCCTGTAGTTTTGTGGAAACTGCGAGTCCTTACCGGGTTTCCGTATCATCACCAGGTGTGCCAACTTCCAGGTTCTGGGGAAGTGTTGGTGCCTCATTATTCCGTTGATCAGGGTCGTTAGGAGTACCTTGGCTTTCCTTGGTAGGTTCTTCAACGCTCTGTTTGTGATGCCATCGTGTCCTGGGGATTTCCTAGCTGAAACAAATTTTATTAGTTGACTTACCTCTTCCGGCGTTGTGATACCTATTGTGTCCTCCTGGTCTTCGTCCTCGTCTAGTTCTTCCTTCTCGTCTTCTACTTCTTCTTCAAAGTCCGAGTCCTCGTCTTCGTGGTGGTTTAGGCTGAACTGTCTCTCCATGGTTTGCCTGAAGGCTTCCGCCTTCTCCTCGGGGGTGAAGGCCAGCCCGTTGGGTCCATGGATCGTCGGTGTTGGTTGTCTGTCCCTTCGGAGGGCTCTCTGGAGGTTCCATAGGCCTGGTTTCTGGGGGTCCAGTTCCTCTAGCCTGTTGGTCCACTCCTGGTTTCTGTAGTTTCGCAGTTCTTCCTTCACCATTTGGTTGAGGAGGTTTGCTCGTCTTTTATCTTCTGGGTTCCTTGTGCGTTGGGCTCTCCGTCTGGCTCTGTTTTTCTCCCTCAGTAGGTCCTTTAGTTCTTCGCTGATGTTGGCGAATCTTCTAAAGTACTTTCCTTTGGTGGTGGTGGAGCTTCTTCTTAGGGCTTCTTTTAGGTTTTCTTCTAGTTGTTGGACTCCGTTTTCTAGGTCTTCTTTGGTCCTTATTGTTGGGATGGGTCCTAGGATTTGTCCTGTTATTCTCTTGACTTTGGTCCAGTCTGTTCTGGTTCTTGTCGTCTCATTGCTAACTTCATCTCCTTCGCCGATGGTTAGCAGAATTGGTTCGTGTTCGGTTCCACCTTCGAGGTTGGTGATCTCCCATTCCATCGTCAGGTTGCTCACGATGGCTATGTCTAGCACATCGGGGGCATTTCCGTTGGCTGGGTAATGGGTGGGCCTCGCTGTCCCTAGAACGTGGATTTCCGGGTCCTCTTCCTGTAGTTCCTCTACTCTTCTGCCTGCTGGGTTTCTTCTCGAGCTGTTCCATGCTGGGGATTTGGCGTTGAAGTCTCCTATGATCAACGCCTTTTGTCTCTCCGGTAGTAGGTCCTTGATTTCTTCTTTTTCCAGAATAACTCCTGGTCTCAGGTAAGCTGAAGAAATGTTAACGTTTCCGTTTGCAGTTCTTACTATTACCGTTGTTGACTCGAGTCCTCTGGGTCCCTCTGGTGATGGGATGTGGTAGTGGTCCAGTCCGATCTTCACCATCAATGCCGTCCCTCCTGTCAGAGCTCGTCATCAGGTCATCACATCAGGTTAATGTTCTCCCGTAGACCTCCTGGGTTCCATGATCCTATCCTCAGCTTGGTTGGTCTTTGGCGTTGTTCCGTCATTGGTGGATTCTAGTTTGGTTGGCCGCCAGCATGGTGATCAGCTCTTGGAGTTTTTCTAGGGTTTCGTCCTGCTTTTGGAGTCTTTTCTCCAGCCATTGCGGAGTTTCCCTCTGTTGCTGTTGAGGTGGTTGCTGTCTTTGGCGGTTGGCCGCTACGTCGCTGTAGCTGCCTGTTGGTGGTGGTCCTCTTCTTGGGATCTGTGGAATCAAAGCCGGGGTTAAGTTTGACTTACCTGATGCTGGTTTTGGTCTTCTCGGGCATCCGCCGAAGCTGGCTGGGTGCTCGCCTTGGCAGTTACCGCAGGTGGCGGTGACTTCTCTTGGTCTGGTGCATTCTCTGCTTTCATGGTGTTCGCCGCACTTGACGCACATGGCCTCCCTGTGGCATGTGCTTTGGCCATGGTGGAATGCTTGGCAGTTGAAGCACTGCGTCACTGTTCCTCCTCGTCTATGGTCCTCTATCTTCACACGCATGTCCATAACCTGCGTTAGTTTACGGTATTTGTCTTCTTCTTCTTCCTCTATTTCTACTAGAAATAGAGGTAGTAGTTTCTTCACACCACGGCGGCTTCTTAGTTGGGTAATCTTTTTTGGGTGAAGTCCTTGGTTTTCGAGGTCCTCCTCGATATCCTCTAAAAGAATGGTCTCTATTAGGCCTCGAATAACTATTTTTTTACCTTTTTCCTCTCTGGTGAGATACGTCCACCATTTTATTTCCTTTTTTACTAGGTAGAGTATTATTAATTTGTAGAATACAATACAATTAAGGAAAGCGAAATAAACTCTTCAAAAGGAAAAGGCTTTCCTTAAATTGACTTTTTAGTACCAAATCCAAATAAAAGCTAAAGATGTAATGAGAATGTAGTTGTACAGAAGTTCTATTATTAGTTTTATTTTATTTACGTTTATATATTATTTACAGGAAGCGTATATCCATTAGAGCCATATTGAAAGAAAATCCTCCACCGGCTTGTTATACGTGTATGTCGACCAATTTCCTGATTTTCCTTATTTACTCACAGAGAATATTAAACATGGAAACAATATTCAAAAGGACAAAGCCTATTCAGAGGTTAAACTGAGGGTTAAACTTAACAATCAATACTCCACGCACGTGAACATGAAATTTACTTTAAGATTTATGAATATATTTTTCACAAAACAATATAAAAATTGATTTCACCACGACAAACACTGACTTGTTTTCGAAACACGGGAAATTTATATGGTAATGTTCAGATAAATTGATATCATAAACGGAAAAATTAGATCAATAGATTTTTCAGTTTACATTAGAAAAATAATAAAAGAAAAATAAACAAGAAATAATATTGCCGCATAATAAAAAGTGATTTTATATTCGCAAGAAAGCTCGTTAATATCATTGTTCAAGCAATTTGCGTTGAGAACACAGCAGCTGCAGTACATTGAATTTAAACTTGAATTGTATATCGAGCGTCATCCGGTTAATAAAGAAATTAATACTGTTCCCAGTCATTCTTTTACTCTGTGGTTTATTTGAGGTCCGATGAGTAGCGGAATTTAGTTACATTTTCCAACTACATACTCGCCGCTTCGACTTACAAGTTTGTCATAGCATGGTACCAATTTGTCTGTGCGAATTTTACTGTCCTCCTAGACATCGTTTTATTTGAATAAAGGTAAGGAAATCAAAGAGAGCCAAGTTGCTTAGTGAATGATAAACCATTTCCCATTCAAAATGTAGTAGAATCCTCTTTGTTACAGCTGAAGTGTGCGGCCGAGCATTGTCATATAAAAGAAAAATGCTTGATGACAGCAGTCCTCTTTAATTGTTTGATTGTCCTTTGTAGACGTTGAAGAGTTACGCTGCATGAGAGTGCAATAATAATAAATAAAAAATAAAAAATGTTTATTCAACAATAAAATAGAAATACATTAAAAATAGAAACACTACAAAACAAAAGAAATACATTAAAGATAGTAACACTACAAAACAAAATATATTGTTGAAATAAACAGTAGAAACACAGAAGTGGTATATACCATTAATTACTCTAAGAGAATTAGTTTTCACTCCCAGGACATACTAGCCATACATGTTCTGATTGAGAAGGTTTGCTTGCGCTTCTTTGGTTTACTTGAATATATACTATTTGGATTGTTCTTTTGTTTCTTTTTGAACCCATGTCTCTTCCCCTATCATCATAAGCATGGTCGGACAGCATCTTGGAAACCCATCTCGCACACAGTTTGCGGTACTGAAATCTCTCACGGTGGTTATGGAGAGGTGATCATTATATTTCCGGAACTCAATTTTCTCAACTTGCGTGTTTCATTCGCTGAAAAATATCATCGTTTGACACTCGGTTCGTTCCCTGACTATCCACATAAGTTACCTCTGTAAGTCCTACTTCAAAATTCCTGCACAATTAGTGGGACACTATACTCGTATTGTTTTAATTTTTGATTTCACCACCGATCGGATTAAAAAACAATAGCCCTCGTAGTTCCTTACTTTGAGACTGGTTTTTCAAACAATAATTTATAAAGTACTATATATTTTCTTATTTATGTAACTTTAAGAAGTTATGTTTCCAATTTCCTATTTTACTTTTTTATAAATGGTGAAGTAGAGTAAGAGCGTAAACTGGGTAAGTACGTAAACAGCATTTTTACCTTTAATAATAATAATAATAGGGGATTAATACTGATACTGTAGCATTCTACTAAATATTAAATGTCAAACGTTTTACATAGTTAGTAGTTAGCCATTTCTTCTAAATATCAGCCATTTAAAAACAGGTTGTTAGAATATTAAATACAACTTTGACACTTATACTCTTATACAAACAAGTTATATTTCTACAATAAATTTTAAGTTATATTTTGTGATTTTCCATGTCCTATTTATTTTTTATTAAGTAGAACAATATATGAAAAATATTTTTCAAAAATATTATCCTTTAAATGATGACCATTTCCGCCTTCAACTCGATGTGGCCATTGTAAGGAATTTTCCATAACTCTGGCAAGGATATCAGGTCGTAACTGCTGAATTTCATCCCGAATATTATTTTTTAGTTACTATGAGGTATTTGTTTTATTAGCATAAACTTTATCTTTGAAATAATGCCACAGGAAAAATATGAAATCGTGCGAATGAGAGGGCCAACTGAAATTTCTACATTTCTGTTTATTCACCTGTTTATTCAAATAAAAATAAACTTCGTCACTCATTATGAGATGGTGAATAAAATCGTTCTACTGCCTGGCACATTTTTAGATTTGACATATGTATGCATCACGATTTTGAGAATCATTTGGTTATAGGTCATGGACTAATTGAAACTTGTATGGAAACAAATGTAACTGCTGCAAAATTCGTTGCAACGACATCATCATTGTCGACATCGTCTTCTCGTCGAGATTACAGGATCTTCTCGAAAACCTTCTTCATATTCAACATGGGCAATGTTTTCTACCTTAGCTCCCTGATGTAAAAAAAATTGCAATAATTGATAAATTGTCGGTGCTGCACGTATATTTCAGATATTAAAAAATGCCGATAAGCTCCCTAAAAATTTTTTTTTCGAGCGTATGGAAAGAAAAAATGGTTTTATCTTACCTTCATACAATATTATTGCATGGGGCAGTGAGTACTAATTTGCTTATGACCCAAGTCACTATGCGTTTCTTAATAAACGATAATTTAAGTTTTTTTTTTTATTAAAGGCTAGCATGGTTCGCAGATACATAAGAAAAACAAACAAAGGCAGTTATTGAAAGGAAATACTTGAATAAAATGTTATAGAAATAAAAGCAAAACATGAAAATGGTTATAAAGCTAACAAATCCTAAAATACGTATACTTCCCAATGGCGTAATTGACCATTTAAAAAGGAAGACGTGGTATGAAATCAAAATCCTTTGGCAGAAGTACTGTTACTTCAATCTAGTGTCTCTTGAAAATAAAGGTGTATAGATTTCGATTGTCCATAAACGAAATGGCAAAGATAGTTTGACACTTCGTGAATAGCGATAAAATAAAAAGGAAGGGGTCCAAAAAAAAACAAAAAGCAGAAATCTGTTTTTGCCGATATTTCGTTGTTTATAAAACAATAATTTTAGTACAATGCGAAACTATAATTTTAGTATTTATATTTATCCATCAAAATCAGCCTAAACCCAAACAAAATTTGTATGACTGAATAGGTATTTTCAATAACTTTCTAATGAGGTGTCACTTTCCATAAGGATAATCTTCTATTAAACTAGGAAAAATTAGACATTTTGCAGATAAATTCCGTTTGAAAAATTTGAGAAACTTTCCTGGAAATTTTTGAAAAATTATATTATAATAAATAGTAAATTTTGACCACCCTGTACAAAATAAAACTTTAAAACTTACTCTAAAAAAATCTTTGATCTATTGGCTTTCTACATTTGTAGTTTTTGTACTCCAACGTTAAACCTGAGAGAGCAAAGCATTTTTAAATAGAAGTATGAAAATTTAATTTTTTGGTTTTTTTTCTGACTAGACTAGAGAGTATCTAAAATTGTAAAAAAAGTTGGGTCATCCTATTAAAAAAAATATGTGATTTACCTATTTTACTATTGGACCACCCTGTATAATTTTGAAATATTTGGTTTTGACCTCCATTGATAGATATGTTTCAAATATTCAAAAGTTTTGCCTAGTAGATGTTTCAGAACAGCGACAAAGATTTACCGGTCCCTGTATTACTTTTGGCAATGATGTGTGCAAAACCTGCTCAGCAAATTTGTTTAATTTAACGATTTTTCTTACAGATAAAATAATTAAATCGATATAGTAATTTTTTTATAAATTAAACATATCTATAAGAATATATTTCTAATATTAGAATGAATATTAGTCAAAATCAATAATACAATTATCAAATAAGTTAGAAATTGAAAAATACCTTAGAAATAATTGAAATGTTCTTAACAATGAATAGAAAATATTGGATAATTAATAAATCGGTTTTGAAGAGAGCGGAAGTAAAAAGTTCTTAAATAAAAAAATATTAAGTTATGAAGATTTTAACTATTTGAACAGATAATATATTACAGATGATATAGTAAGTACCATATCAATTGAATTTTTCGTAATGCAGCTCGTTTGGAGGAAAAATTGAAGCGTATCGTATTATATTATCAGAATGTAAGAAACTAGCAGTGGATTGTATTATTTCCATCTGTATTAAAGCTAATATTGGAGAAAGCCATAACAGAACAAGTTTATTCAAACTAATTGTCGCTGGAACACATGAATAAATCTACAAAGTTTGTTGAAGGAATATATTTATTAAAAAGGATTAAATAATCAGAAATTATTATAATATTAAATCATGATAAAAAATGTATCCAATAGTAAGGGAAGGGTTAGCTTACAATTGGAATATTATTTAAATTGTTTTGTTTTTAAGTTATATTTAATATTTATTTTATATTATTGCTCAATAAATTTAGTTATAATATGTGAATTAATATTGAATTTAATTATTTATTGAGAAAAAAATGTTTTATTGTAAAAAATTATAAAGTAAATCCGTCTTCCAACCATAATTTGCCCCATATCAATAAATGTATATTAATATAAAGGAAAAGAACATATTAAATAGCACTCATCTATTTAAGTGACAAAATAAAACAGTGTCTGTCATTATTATTGTGACTATTATTATTATTATTATTATTATTATTATTATTATTATTATTATTATTATTATTATTATTATTATTATATTATCACTTATGAGGATAGTAGATAGAAAGTAAAATATCAGAATATATAACTTCCATATTTAGTAATTTATTTTACTTCGGTATAAAGCATTTTAAAGTCAACTTACTAACAGTTCCGCACTTGTCTCATGGCATATAACATTTAATTTCGTTTTTAATTTACTAGTACGCTTCTACCCGATTCCTGAGACAAGAGCAAAGTATTTGACATTTTTTGCAAGTTTCAAATAAAGCATTAAAATTTATATTTCGACAAATTTTTTATCAAGTGCTTTTTTTTAAATATAAATTATTTAGGTTTAAATTTAAACATTGTCAAAAGTGGTCAGCACTTTCCCTACTTCATCTTAATGCTTAATGTTATTGTTTTATTGACTATAATTTATGAAGTAGAAGTTTTATTTCTCTCTTAATTTGGATTCAGCTTTTAATACATTTCTTCTTTATTTTTCTCTACCGTATTGTTTTTTTTTTGACAATTAAAAAGGCTCAATGATAGCACAAGATGGTTAGTCTTCACGTAGTACCAAAAAAGTATCTTTTGGTCTAACCGTACTCATTAAATTGTTGCGAAACTACCAACTTATATACAGCAACTATAAGTTAATTACAGACCCCATATCAAATTGCATTGATGAGTGTTGAAATAGTATCGGGATTGGGATTTCCGGTATGCATAGTTTTCAAACTGTGGCATATTACTTACATTATGATGGATCTGCATAAATTCCATAGTTCCAAACTTTGTATGGATACGTCCACATGTAATCTATAAACTCATACCGAATTCCGAACATTACTTTTCTTTTGTTTTATCAATATTATAGCTTTTATTTCGATATAAAGCTGTTATTTTGTAAAATAACATACAAAATTTTGAGACATATTTTTTAAACTAACAAATGGATTAAAGAAGAGGTTCGTGTTAAAAAGGAGCCAAAAACGACAGCGTAATAATATAGGAACCAAATGAAATCGAAATAAAAACTAAGAGATCAAAAACTAACAAAAAATAAATTTAATTAACAGAACCCAACCTAACATATTATTTTAATTATCCTAACAAAACATTTTTATTTGCCTAACCTAATATTTCAATTAGCCTAACCTAACCTAACTATTCAGGTACGAAGACAAAGGCAATAATTCAAAGATTTTGGGTTGATTCAATTGCAATACAAAACATTCATCGATATTTATTCCGTTGATTTACAAGCATAAGACATAAAACACTGCTAGCTTACCAAATTTGAATTAATTCTCTTAAACATCTGCTAAACTTCGGTACTTTTCCAGATATTTCTCAAAAAGAAAAAAATTATTAAGAGCTGAAAGTTCTTCTGCCATAGTATTTTCACTGATACATTTTTTTCAACGACAAATGAGAAGCGCTGTTTTCGCTCTGTTGGAATACCAGCACTAACCTAATCCTACGTAACCTAACCTAACGTAACCTAACGACCAAAAATTCGATAGTAACGCACCGTCAGTTGGGGTCACATCGCAGCCCGCTCCTTAAGATTTCGTATATGACCTATTAGATACTTTCTACACCTGTATATGTGGTTAGAATGTTAATAGTTATGGAACCTCAATTTCACCTGATACTATCCCTAGAAGGTTTTGTGTACAAATATCGAGTTTTCACGTATCCACGACACGGATCTCCATTGGATAGAGCTTACCGATAACAGCGCTTGAAATTTGCACAATCACTTACAGATTTGGATATTGGAGAATTCTCTTCACAGATGAGTCTTGCTTCTTAAGATATTTACCAAATGGTGTTCAAATAATTTATAGAAAACTTGGTAAACGATATGCTTAATGCTTCTCTATTTCTAAGGTACAATCCGTTAGTGGAAGCGTGATGATATGGAGCGGCATTTCTTTAGAAGCACCAATGGACTTGGCGATATTAAAGAAGTATGTAGAAGAGTAATGTCACGCCTTTATTACAATTAAATTGGATGATTTCTATGTGCTCAAAAGAAAAACTGCACATGCGGATTACGTATTTTTTTCATAGTGGAAATGAAGACTCAGTCGAGTTGAAAAGGTTTTGTTCAAATTTATTAGATGGTGTCAATTGCTTGATTATGCAATAAAAATAAATAACTCCAGAGAGAAAAAAGTAACTGGCTCAAGCAACACAGCCTGTTAAAATTTAAAAGAAAAGTGCATTTAATTTAAGAACCTTATATAAAAGCAGAGTTTTTGACATGATTGTCCTCCAACTAATCTATAGAATAAAACTACTAAATTTAAAAAAAGATTATTATTGTATTGATCTTGAGTAAAATAGAAAAAAAAATGAAAAAAAACTTATTTGAAATGAGGGATATAGCTGATAAATCCAGATGTGATAGTAAACCAGTTATTGTTTAAAAAAAAAATATTAACTTTGGCTCAGCCAACAGTCAGATTATAGGAAACAGCTTCAAACAAATTCAGATTTTCAACGTACAAAAGTTGAAGTCCGGTTGGGACATTCAGCATGATGTCGAGAGAAAAACAAAAAAATAGAAACAACATAAAAAAAGGGAATATCCACTGGGTTAAAGAAAGCAATATTTCGCACATTCATTTTCTTTTATTTTTAGGTGATAGGTGAAATGTCAAAAATTCAAAAAAATTTAAAAAATTAAGAATTAGTTTAATATGAAATACAACATGGGTGACACGTTAGTTTCAAAACAGCGTCCTGTTCTAAATATTTTGAATTAGTATTTTTGCTCAGGATTAAAAAAAATAGCAATTTAAAACTTTAAAACAATGAAAGAAAATGTAATATATTATATATATATATATATATATATATAAACTTACCCCAGCAAATAATGTATACAATAAAAAAAGATAAAGATATAACGCTAAATTATTTGCACTTATTCGGCACGAACAAAACCAGAAAAGAAAGATCATCTCGTCTGTCTCGTGATTAAAAGGTCAAAGGCCGGAGTTCTTCGGACATCGGTTGAAACTCTTTAGCAAGACTTTAGTACTGTTAATAATTTTAGACCTGTTTCAAAGACAGTGAAAAATTATTTAAAAAATAAACAAATCTCAAACGTCCAAAATAAAAGTTTTTAATATGTTAAATGACATGTTACAATATGTGATTCCGTAGGCACCATTATTACGAAATAATTTTCTTCTAACACAAAGGCATACTAATAACTTGTTTGCAGAAAAGATCACCTGGATAATAAAATATAAAATAATACATTCATTATCGTACTGGTAGAGCTAAACCTATACGGAACAGTAAATATAATCCAGATGTACGCACCGATAGATGGATATTATATTTCTATAATGACTTACAGACATTTTTTGATGAAATAAGAGAAAAGGTTATAACAATAGGTAATTGGATTGCCAGAATAGGAAAAGAGAAAGACATAGATGCAAGAAGTACAGGAGAATTTAGACAAAATGTCATGACCAGAAATGGACAAAACATATTACAATTCTGTCAAATAAATAAACTGATGATAGGAAATACATTTTGGGTCAACCAATCGAGGAATGCTACACATTTATAGCAGAAGAATAAAAAGTAAAAAGCATTATAAACTACATATTTTATACAAATACTCTGCAATCCAAATGGGACAAACGAAATAAAAAAATAATTATAAATGTCAGCACAACATAGAGTAGTAGTAACATTGAAATATTCAGAAATTATAGAAGAAGAAAGAAAAATCAAGTACGAGATGATCAAAATACACCAATTAATGAATAAGTACCATTCAAAGAAATATCAAGAAGATATTTATGAAGAAATTAGCAGAGCAGAATATATAAAACTGGATGTTAGAAGAAATATGAGAAATAATTACAAATATAGTTCATAAAAAAGCAATACTAGTATGTGCAATACGAAAATATGACAACAATATATAAAGAACAAGATGGTGGAATGAAAAAGTAAAGATGGCAGCAAAGGAAAATAAATAAAGAAACATATAACAAGGTGAGGCGTAAAGCAACAATCAAAGTTAGGAAACCAAAACAAGCAAGTTGGGAAAATAAGAGCAAATAAAGGAAAAAATATCGAGGAGAAATTAAAGATTAATATAGAAATAAGAGAAAAACGGATAACGGAGAAATGAACAAAATTTATTGAAAAGAAATGTAAAGCACTTAAAGACTCAATAGAAAATAAAAATGAACAAATTGGAGGAAGCTTAGAATCAACGTCAATAGCTTAAATAGAGAAGACACTAATGGAGATTAAAATAGGAAAAGCACCAGAGCAATACTAAATCTAACCATAAATGCTAAAAATTTTAGAAGAAACAGGAAAACAGTGATAGTGATTACGTTTTAGTACGAATATATGTATCTATATACATAAAAAAAGAAGATAAATACTGCTTGTATTTGTTAAGAGGATGAAATTACAGAAATCCGAAAAAGAAAAGGTATATACACGATAGGACCAGAAGGAATGACAACGATAGGTAAAAGAATATAACGAGGAAATCCGACACCCTTTTACGGTATAAGGATACGAGAATTAGAAGTAGAAGAACTTAATAGAGCATACGTGGAGCAAGCTAGAAAGAAGAATTAGACAAAACTATTGTGAGTTCCAAATAGTGGATGAGCTGAAAGAAGCGTTTATTAATAAATGGGAATAAATGGCATAAACCGAGATTGTTTCTTTAATCCAAAGCATGCCGGAAATAATAAGGGCTGTGATATGAGCTCGAGGAGGAAGTATTCGATACTAGGAACAATTTTTTACAAGATTTCATTATTTTCTCAATTTAAACCAGTTCATAACATGATTTTCAAAATTTGAAATTTCAATATCTTTCAATTTTTATTTTATTTAGAGAATGATGGCAGTATAAAGTGTTACATATTCTTTAACGATTCATATGTTCATTATTTATAATTAATAAAACAAAATATCAATTAAATTCTCAATTTACTTTTTTCTCCTAAAAATATATTGTCCGGTTAGTATTGCTGTTGAGTGTGCTATTAGAAACTTTTTCTGTAAGTGCATTCTTATAAAATATCTAAGTTAATTTCAATTTCTTATTCCCTAAAAAATTAGGCCATGGGTACCCAACTCTCTCATGAAGTCATTAATCTCAGAAATAGCGACCGCTAACTTCCTCTAGATCAAAATTTATTTCGACTCTCATACATCAACTCACATAGAAGCAGGAGGATATAATAGCCAATCGCGATTATGACAGGCATTATTGCAAAGCATTTAATGGCGATATAATTGCGAAATCTCCCGATAGAAAATGATGATATTTAGTCACTGTCTAATTTTGAAAACAGCTTACTGATGAGTTACTGTTTGCGTTTCTTAACAAAGAGAATTCGTGGAAAATAGATATTTGTATCCGAACAAGTTAAATATGAAATTTATTTATTTAATACTAAGCATTTTTTACCGTGAGGTGTAAAATATGTTTAGGTTGAGTTAGGTATTTCATGTAGTTTTCTCGTAACTTCTTTCTACCTCTTTTTATTTGCCATGATATACCCTTTTTTTTCTGTTCGTGCTTTAATATTTTCATTTATAATTTTCTCAGACATTCTTTGTAACTGTTTCCGGTTATCTTTGTATCATATACTCTTTTCAGGCATACTACATATATGTCCAAACCATATCTATTGTGCTTTTCCTATTTTGTATATTTCGTTTCGTATCCTATTTTTTTATTTTGTTTTCAATTTTCGTTTGAAGTATCATTTCCGTTGCGTTTATCCAGTTAATTGTTTTTTATTTAATATCAATGTTCACCAGATTACTTTCTTTCTTTACTATTTCAGTTTTTAAATGTTTTGGTACTTCTTCTTTATCCGCATTAAATATTTTACCTGTTTTTCCCAATTTTTGTTTACTTCCCATTTAAGTTTACCGTTATTCTCTATTATAGTTTCTAAATATTTATAACTTACTACCAGTTCAATTCGTTTTTTCTGTATTTGCATGTTCACCACTTGATTTTTTCTATACATACCTTTTTTTAAATAGATAAACAATAGGTGAATGTTTCCATTCTTATTTATTAATTTCTTACTACTTTATCTAACAATGAACACGAAATTACTGTCTACATTGTGAATCTTCTAAGTTACTTCTGTAATTTTAATTTATGTTACTGTTTCAAAGTATTATTTGGGCAAGGGCCCAGCTCTATAGTGGATACGCCTCTGATGCGATAACTATAGTTAAGCAGTGTCCAGCGCGGTTAGTAGTTGGATGGGTGACCACCAGCGAACACCGTATGCCCGTACAGCCTGCAGCGACTAGTAGCATATCACAGCTCGCAGGCACTATACCAATGAGCACGAGGTATAGTGGAGATATGCCGTCTTTCGGAGGAGACGTTAAGCTGTCGGTCCCGAGTCCAAATTTTATAGAAGATTTATAAGTTTTAAAAAATATTATAATTATATTATTACAAACTATGTTATAATGTTTAGTAATTTAACCGAAACCCTACTTTATCAAATATTCCAACTAAATTATGAAATTTAATCCATATTTTAGCGGCATATACATAATATATCCTCGTTGATAAATATTCCGCCATGACGAGGCACTATCCCAAAATATTAAATCCCCATAATTGTTCTGCCCGTTACAAACATGTAATTAATTATCGGTAATCGTGTCGTGAGGTGGGGGAAATTGACCGACTAATATCTTAAATTAAGTGTAACGCATTCAAAATTAACGATTCATTAGCTGTAATGGAATTTCTCTAAGCGAAATTGTACAGCACTTCAGATTACTGTGTGATTGTGTTTATAGTTGGCAGGTTACGGCACGACGAGATTGACTCTTTAGATTTATGTCAACAACTTTGCTCTAAACTGAGTAAATTGTATTTTGCTATTAATGGATTCTGAGGGTTTCTATGGAAGGCAATAGCTCTGCTGTTTAACATACAACTTGAAATTAGTATCTTTACGGTATTTTGTGGAGTTATTTGATTCAATCGCCTCATTAAACCTAAAATAGCTCTTACCGAATTATGTGAAGAGCCTAATGAGAACAAAATTAAAACGTTGGAAAAAAAACATGCCGATAGCAGGAATGTAACTGAGTAGATGAAATATAGTATGGAATATTGAAAACAATTAAAAGTTATTTCAGTTTGGCGTAAAACCAACACTGACAGGATTTGGATCTGGAGGCTGAAAACATAAGAAATAAAAGAACCTTAAAACAATTTATGGAAGTTGTGGGTGGCATACTCAAGTACAAAGTATTTTGAATTTGGTTTCAAAAATAAATTCAAATGATTAATTTTTTAGATCAGTGATCAGAGACTGTTGATTGCTGATATAAAATATATATCACGAAATTGAGTTTGACTATGATACTTTTTAATTAAATGATTCAATTATATTAAGAGAAAATGAAGTTGATATGCATCAAGAAAATACATATACAGAAAAGAACACACGCCACTGAAAAAGTATATTATCATCGCTTGAGTCAACAAAAAAATATAATGCCAGAGCATCGTATCTCTAATTTTCCAATATTAAGCCAAAATTTTCACTTTTCTTTTATAAAGAAACAAATTATTAGAAAATATTATTCAAGAAAATTGTTCTGATTCTTCTTCGATATTTACACATGTGAATCTGCACTAAAACATTAAACAATTCGATCTTTCAATGCAAATATTCAGTTAATAACATATATGATTTAATAGTGTTTATTAAAATTATGAGATTGAAATTGAGAATATTGCAACAGAAAGTTGTTTAAAGTATAAAATTTAAATTTACCGCAATTGTACGACACATACAGCGTTGCCGCTTCACCAACTAGTTAATGGCGCATATTGTAAGTCATTATTAATAATTTTTTTAATATAGAAGAAACTTTCTACTATTTTGTATAGAAAAAATCGCCAGAGTTAAAAGAATAACTTACATGCATTTTGGTTTTCTATGGTTATTATTTTGTGCCTTCAAAAAACTTGAGTGATTTTGACTCATTTCCTATGAGAGTACAAGTGTTCTTTATTCTAATTTCTCTATTTTACAGCAGAAAATTTTTGAAACATAAAATTAATCTAAAAAATTATATTTTTCACTTTGTCGTTACTTTCATTTGGTGACCCCATTTCCTTAGGGAACGCAGTGAAATAAGTAGGATAAAAAAGATTTCAGATAACAACATATTAAGCTATAAAATCTTAGTATATAAATTCCAAACAATATAAGTAACAAAAAACAATTTTTTATCTTACTTAAATAAATATATGGTGCTGAAAAGTGGTAAGTAATTACTTACATGTCATTTATAGTTGATATAATATCCCTTTTAATATTGACACTACGATATATGTAAAAGATAAAAATATATTTATCTAATGATTTCACGGTTTTACAAAACTTTTTATATATTTTTGTGACTATTAACATTTTTAAATAACAAAGATCACTCCCAGTTAGTTACCATTGTATGTAATTATGGATGACTAATTTTATATTTCCAATTCTCTATGGAATTTATAATAAAAGAGACATCAGAAGTAGCAACAAATACTTTGAAGGAAATAAATTCTTTCGGCCATTTACAAAAGTTTTTTATTACCTTAACCTTTTATTACGTTAACGAAATTTCCCAAATAATAACACACCAATTTTCTTAATAAAAAATAGCAAAGCAAGACCCCATTATTATGTATAATATTAAACTAGACATAAATTTATTAATGTGTCTCGTTACAAATGGAAGTTTTAACAAGCCAATAAAATTTTTATGAGGATAATAATATGTTAAAAGTTCAAATATAAGTTGTATAAATTTAATATAAAAAGTTATTTATATTCCATCACTTATTACCAAAATACTATAATTATGGAAAAAACATACATTCGTTAAAAACAGTTTGTTTCCCTGTATTTTCTTTCTTCGAAATAAAAAGCTCCGATCAGAATAGGTAAATATTTGACGATAGTTGTTTATTTCTAAGTTTCCCGTACGAGTAGGAAAAAATTTAATAAAAAGTGGACCCTCTTCAGGGCACGATCCCATAAAAGAAGTTAAGATGCTCTGCCATGTAGATATCTCAGTAATTTGGTCCTGTATTGCAAAAAATATGTGAAAGAAAGTAGAAAAGTGTCCGACCACAAGCACTTAAGAATGACGAGGGAGTTAGTGAATACTCTAAATAGGTTCTAAAATGAGATAAAACCAAGCATTGCGGTAATCCCTTCTTTAGGTGACACGTTTACTTTCTAGAAAATCAGAAAAAGTTAACAACAGTAATAAAATTTGTATCGAATTTATATATTGTTTTATTTATGTTAAAATTATATAATAAGATAATTTGGTATTTTTTTAAGAAAGCACTATAGAGAAATACTATTTTATAGTTCTTTTATAAATATATTCTAATGTTGGAGTTGTAACCTTAGTCTTGGTAAAAGCAAGTTAGAAAACCGTTTTTATGTATTCAATTGTTATTATCCCTCGTTGGACGCTACAGAATGCAATAAAAATCTATAACACATTGTTATTGAAAGGCTAGAAAAATAAAACTGAAAATGAACAGTACAATTACAATCCAACATTAATTTGTTGAAGTGAGTTCTGAGCTTTACAGAAAAGCACGAAATAAAAATAAATGCAATGGAAATGAATAAGATATAAAGGTATTTGAAGCGTATTAAAATAAACATTAATTATGGAAAACTTAAATAAAGCAATTGAAATATGAAAAATGAAAAAAAAAATAATGGTGAAAAAAGTATGAAGATAAATAAGGACCTGTACTTTAAAAAGAGACAGTATGAAATAGGGATAGGAAAGAATTAAGTTAATTATAGTAAAATCGGTAAAAAATACTCTTTTGTCAAATATTATAAAGAATTTTTTATTTCCTTATATATATATATATATATACAATATAAATATTTATGGCTACAAATTTCACCGTTACTCTCACTTTTTCTTGTACTAAACTAACTAATTTCATACCTATTAGTGTGTTGAGTTGTCTAACAAACAAAAAAAATCCTTATTAAATTAAAGAAACATCCTAAGCGACGTTTTTAATATTTTCTGAAAAAGTAGTTATTTATCAAAATAAAAAAGTGTATCGAAAAATTTAAATATGTTAAAAAACTGATTTTCTTAACTTTACTGACACTTAAATTTTTGAAAAATTATAACTAGGTAACCAGGCAATTAGATATTATAACACCACGGTTTTAAAATTAAACCCTAGAAAAGTTTTCAGCAAATGTCAAAAATCACCCATATGTATAAAAATAAAGCCATTCATTATTTACTTTAAATCTTTATCCATCTCAGAATATAAGTAAGTAGTTGTATTTTAAAATCATAAATCATTGTTTATTCAGAAAAATTTAGATATAGGCAATGCAACAACAAATATTTTAAGAAATACAAACTTGTAATATATAGGGTACATCAATTAAAAAAAATAAGTTTTTATACTATGAATATCTACGAACTAAGATTTCTCCATCAACGGAGTTGGAAAATTAAACTACACGATTTTTTTTTTGATGAAATTATTCATACTTTTTATTATAACCGGAATTTATCCCAAGTTGAAAATAGTTTTGTATGACAGAACACGCTGATAAAACTTTATTAAATTTTCAAAATTTAATTTGTATTATTTTTTTATATATTTTCAACGCCGTGGCATATTTTATAAATAAAACTTTGTAACAAAGTACCTTTAATTTATATTATTTATAATACATATATAATATCTAAAAATATAAAATAATTTGGTGCATTTAAACACTCCTCAAGAAATTATATTAAAATTAATGTTTGTAAACGGATTTTGCCATCTTTTTTCATTAACATAAGTAGCGAAATACAGCAATTTCTGCTCTTATAATTAATAAAATGCACACCAACGACGAATCAAAGCTATAATATCTTTTAGATCAGCTGAAATAATTTTTACGTGTCAACATATCGGTATCACCTAGTTCCGAATTTATGTACCCATGTAATTACTTGAAAATTATTATTCGGAAAACCTCCACTAGCACATTAAGCTTTCCAGTAAGTTTCTCGTGAAAGCTCTGGCGTAAAGCCAAACAAAATTTATGTTCAGCAAGGATATTTTCTATTGAGGTTGGATCATCCATCATGTTGAAGTCAAAATGAGGTGTTTCCAATGAAATCAGTTAAGCCATATGTTTTCCGGTATAGAAAGAAATTGTTTCTTTGGCCTTATTTTGGAAAATTGGTGAATAGTGGTAATGATATAAAAAAATGTAATGTTTGACAGTTTGATTTATACGAAGTCGATAATTTATCTAATCGATTCTTAATTAAATAGAGATGATTATATCGCTTTAGTACCTGATATACATCTTGGTTTACCTTATTTATTGTTGTAGAAAAAACGTATAGTACTGTTCAGACAAAAGTATCATACGTTTAAGGTACAATTGGTTCAAGAATTGTCAGACGATGATTTTGACCGACGGCTGGAGTTTTGCGAACGACCGCTGGACATCAGTAATATTGACGAACATTTTGCATCTAATGTAGTGTTTTCCGATGAGGCAACTTTTTGTTTAAATGGAACAGTTAACCACCATAACTCAAGGAATTGGTCAAATCAGAATCCTTATTGGGTTCATGACGCACATACCCAGCATCCACAGAACTTGAATAATTGGATGGGAATTGTCATTATATAAATTCAGATCATTAAAGTTTGGTATTTTATACAAGGTGTTCCAATAGTGTGTAAAAGTTCAACAGTTCCTTTATTAAATTGGAAACAAGAAATTTTGCATAACTTTACAACTTAAAATTATTTTCACTTATACATAGTGTTCCGTAGCTGTAGACAAACCTAAACATACATTGTTTTAAAAACAATGGTACATTTTTTATTCTTTATTTTAATTCTGTTAACTTTTAAGGTTTTGTTAGATATGTACTGGATGTTTCAAAAGTTATGACCACCTTTATATAAAAATCATTGTATATTTGCCAGCCTTCATCTAAATAGTAACAATTGTTTTTCCATTTTTTGTATAGTTATTAGTTTAGGTACGCACTCTACTTTCATTTGTTTTATAATTTTTTGATAGAACCTTTAAATTGCATCGGAACATAATTTTTTCAAATTATTTAAATAGAATACGCTATATTACAGACCTATGAATAGCTCTTTCATTTTTGTGAACCATTCTCTATTTTTTTATATTTTTTTAATTTTCCTCATAATATTCCATTTATATGCTGGTTAATTTGAAAAGTATTGAAACCAAGAGAAAAAATTTTCGGATTCTTTGTTGATGTCTAGAAAGTATTATTTTGATGTCATTTTTGTATGGAGCCGAGCCTTAAGTCTTATATTAGTTGGTTGGAATATTTCATACGACTCAGGTTATTTTTTATAATTCACGCTCTTCTTTTTCTTTATTACAAAATGTAAATCACATTTTACTCACTTCCTCCTATCGTTAAGAATGCATTTTAATCGACTTAGCATACTTGTTCGTTTCTAAAGATTTCAAAGTAACTATAGGTATACTTTCCCATTATAATGAGTATGACTTCCTTTATAACAAGCTCTCTCAGAAGCTAGGTAAACTTTTTATGCAAATTTGTTAGTGTAAACGTCTTGCTGAGAAGCTTTCATAATTTACGCCCTAAAAGCCAACTTCCGGATGCACCTATGACTCAAAAATATCAAATTATAACTATAGAAAATTTACTAACAGGTCTAAATAACTTTGAAATTTACTTTGCTACGCACCCAAAGTGATATTTTCAGATTCACAATTTTCTGATCGCATAATAAACTGATAAAAGGCAGTTTTATTAGAGGTTTTAATTTAAATTTCCATTTATGGATTTAGGAGGATGCATGTCATTGTATTAGTAGTGATTGAAAAACATATAATTAATCTATTCGGTTAAGCTAAACAAACTTTCTAGCTTTGTTATTTACCTAATATTCAATAGTCTGTTCCGTTTTCAACTAAAATCCAAAACACTATTCGTTATAATCGCAGGTCGTCCTGGTCAGTTGCACTATAACTAACTCTTTTAATATTTTACGAGTTTAGTTCTTCATGAGACATAAAGCAGGGTTTATAGACTTTATATAAACGATGTAACTGTGTCTGAATAGACGCACCAATTAACCGAGAAAATGAAATTAAAAGAGATATTTATAAAAGGATTCAAGTAGCTCTTGTAATTCTAATTTGTATTTGACTCGTTTTAATTTAATAGTTATTTTACATAGAAACAGAATAAAGTATGACTGCCTGGATAAAAATATTCAATTATCAAATTTATTTGAGTTAGATATTAAACGCTAATAGCTAACTGAGTTAGATAATGAACACACTTATATTACTTAGTTGATTAATGAAATCATAACCAAAATTTAATTACTTGTTAACAAAATTTCAAATAAACATTTTTGAATATTGATAATATTTTTGCATTTAAGCAAGTTCACTTCTGACGAAGAATAATTTCCAAATCACCACTGTGGCTACTATTTGACAGGTCCATTTGCAAATTCTTGCCTCCCAGAAATTTGTAGCTATTCGTTTTTTATTTTCTACGGATGCTTCGCCTTCATGCCTGTTCACTGTTAATAGATCCGCTCCTAAGTTTGCAAGTAGTGAATTAATGACCTTCAGAAGCAGTGGTAGGTATAGTCTTTTACATTACAATAGTGATGGAGTGATGAGACCTGGGTTCAATATGACACGCTCGAAACGAAATGACAATCACAATAATGGATGCTCAAACAAACCTTCCACAATCGTTATGGCAACGCTTATGGAGAGCTATTCAAAACAATAGAAGAGGCATGCTGATTTCTGGAATTGTTTTTATCCATGACAATGCTTGGCCTTCACAGTACTCGTGTAACTCAACGACTGCTTGAGAAATTTCAATGGGACATTTTCAAACATCCACCATATTATCCCGACCTAGCGTCGAATGACTTCCATCTATTCCCTGAATTGAAGAAGTGGCTTGGGGGGCAACACTCCCAAGTTAACTCAAAGAAACCCTCACAACTCACTTTAAGTCATTGGAGGCAATATTTTATGAAGAGGGTATTGCAAAGCTTGTTCGCAGGTATGACAAACGCCTCAATCGCCAAGGTGATTACGTAGAGAAGTAACCTTGATTGTACATTACGGTTGGTAATAAAATAATTTTCTTTATTCACTCGTCTTTCCTTTATAGTCAATCCGAGGTTGAAAAAAAAACAGCCTTCGTAAATTATTGTTTTATTTGGGA
This sequence comes from Hermaeophaga mercurialis, assembly GCA_951812935.1. Taxonomy (NCBI): domain Eukaryota; kingdom Metazoa; phylum Arthropoda; class Insecta; order Coleoptera; family Chrysomelidae; genus Hermaeophaga; species Hermaeophaga mercurialis. Next base: position 29,788,691 of record OX638361.1, on the reverse strand, counting down.
ACTAAAAAAATTGCTATCTATATAATTTCAATAATTTGTCACACCAAAAATAAATTCATTGAGACAAAATTTACCAGCCAAATTGATGTAATAACTGTTAGTTTACTTACCTAAAAAAATAACTTCATGCGACCGAAAATACCCTAAGTAGTCTGCTCCCTATGTGTGGCGGTAATGTCTCGAAAATTGAGGTACATATTTTTTATCTCATTTCATTATTAAAACAACTTTTTATTTTTGGTATACAAGACGTTCACTGTTAATTTTTTATATAATCTTTGATTATTCATTAACCATGTATGATGAAGTGAAAAAATGAACATATCGAGAAAATTACAGATTGTCTCAATAAAGGGCAAGAAATTTATTATTTGGATAAAACGTGGTTTTATTATAATACAATTCTAAGAGCTTTGTAATGAAGTTTTTTTTTTTGTATATCAGATGTGGTATCTGTCAGTTTATTTTCCGTTAGAATACCCATCTGGTACGCCTCTGGTCATTTTTAAATATTGTCATATCGGTTAATTTTCGTTGTCCAGGTAACGTAGTGGAAAGCAGTTAATGCCTGTTTTCCACTACTTTCAACATTTTGCTAATCTGTTGCTACCTAGGCACCCTTATTGTCAATTTTAGGGATCGTGTGTTCTCCACGAAAATCGAGAACTGGCGCTCGAGGCTTCACCGAAAGCGCCATAATGTAACGTATTGCAACGTTTTTTCAGAAACCGCTGGAAAAACACGTTACAGCTTGGACAGAAAACTCAAAAAAATAAAGAGTAAATGTTCTACACGATAGGAATAAACCAATTTGCATATTGATTATTCTAAAGCAAACGGATGGGTAAATAAGGCATGGTTATTAACGTCAAAACATATTAAGGACTAAGTTTGGACTAATATCAAAAGACTGAAAGCAAACTATTTGAGACCACGTTTTGGAAGCAAATATGCAGTAATTATATTGTCCACAATATTTTGGCTTCCTGAAATGGTAATACAAAGCAAGATAAGACGACTAATACAGACGACAAAGACGAATATAAAAATAAAGGTAAAGACAGAAAAAGGGGGCACGGAAGAGATAGTAATAAATTGATTGATTATTGAGAACTTATTTAATGTAGCATTGCATTACGTAGTCATAAAAATAAATAATAAACAGTTGAACAAATATTAGGCATTATGAATTATTATTAGCTCTGACAAGAGTTATGTGCAATGACCCCGGATATGGTGTGGAGTGTAAAAGGTGTTAAATTGCTGAGTGTATTGCTTTCTAAGTTTGTTGGACTTTAAAATGCTGACTCTGTGTGAAACATGCTTTGACATTTTTGTGCGCTTTCGGGCAGTCTTGACTGAGAATTCATTTGTAGATGTTTGAATAAAAATAATTTTTCTAAGTAAAAATTTTATTTTAAATTTAGAAATCATTTTTAAAAAAGCAGTTTTCCTTTGGAAAGCTTATAAGTCAAGTAATTTTCTCACATCTGTATTTTGAAGTAATTCTAACCCCTATTACAGGAATCTTCAGTATGCATTTTTCGAGAGTTCTACGAAATATTATAATTTTTCTCTGTTCTGTGTTAAAGATATTAATTACTTCTGACAAGTGACAAGTTCTTTGGGAGAATTCCAGTTTTAATAAAAAAATATCGGTATTCTCTAAAATATTTCTTCTCTTATGTCAACCGGATTATGATTGTAATTTAAATAGCGTTTATTTCAAAACTGAATGAGAATTTTTATTTCTTATTCGTATGGTGCCTATTTCTGTTTGTGGCTGTTTTGATTTATCATTTTACATTTCTAAACAAGAATTACAATATCTCCGCCAACGTTATCTGCAAGTAAATATAAAATATAGTTTGCTACCATGAAGCGGCACGTACGAAGTGATTTGTTGATTTCATGCTGAAATGTTCTGAATGAGTGCGGCTGAAATGTTCAAACTTACTGTTTGATATGGAACAGGGAGAAATGTCCGACGGACAAAATAGAATTCGGTATATTAAACAATATACCGGTTGTTTCATTGTTATGTCCGTTATATTAAGTTACATGACAGTTGATATCTGATTTAAGATGAGTCCTATGGAACATTACACCCATTCCAATCTTTATTAAACAGAGCACTGAAAAAATGTATTCAGGTTTTGAAAACGCATAAACTGATTATTATTCCAATGTTTAATACTTTCTTTTATTCGTATGCTTTTGCCTTATTTAAGTGTAATATATTAATTCCTAATCCGCTTACATTCACCTTTTTCTATAATTGACTATTATTGTCATCTACATCAATATTTTTCTGTTAAAGTCCAACTCTTTATTTTGGTCAATCTGTTACCTCCTGCTTGATATTTTTTTCTTATTTATCCAATTTTAATTCGTTTTTATTATACTTATACTTATAACATACTAATGCCAATCTTCGTTAGTTTCCGCTTTTGCCTTTTTTCTTATTATGCATTGCCGCACTACAATTTTTAGCATACTGTCCTTATGTAACCATGTCCCAGTCATCAGATTCTCTAGCACTTGATGATCTTGCTCTTTTTAGGCTCATTATAAAGTTCCTCAAGTTTATGTTGGTCTTTCTGTTCCAACCTTCTTCAGTCTTTTTTCCTCGTATTCTCTTCAATATCTCTCTCTCTGCCATCTCGCTATCATAACTTTGTCTATCTTTTTTAATGTCTCACTTACATGTGTAACTGTTTCATCACAGTTTAAAATATTTTTATTTTTGATTTTCTTAACACTTCGATTTCATCAGCGACCTTAAGCTTCCGTAGAGACCCTTGGGCTATTATGGCCTTTAGTTTTAATTTTTCTATTCTTTTGTCTTCTATTAGTATTCCCAGCTATACAAAATTTGAGACCTTTAGAGTTTATATTGTTTGACTTCTAGTACCGCAAAATATAAATGTATATTAAATACTTTCATATATTACCTAAAAAATGCTTTCTACTGTACTGAAGAGTTTTTAAAATCATAAATCGTTATATCTCAGAGAGTAAAATGTTGATTTGTGCAAACATGATTATTAGATAAGTGTAATTCGTTACTATGTTAAATTTAGTTTCATTATATTGATATTTTAGATTCTATAAGCATCATATGTGTTTCTGATATAGTGTAACCCATTGTTTTTGACTAGATCTGATAAGTACATTGATAGATTAAATTTACTATTGTTTCTTTTATGATTGAAGTAAACTACTACTACTCTACCTCTGTTTCATTTTCTACGTTCACCATAATCGTGTACTTAGTCTTCCTTTGATTTAATTCTATACCAGACTTTTTGCTTTAGCTTCCAACTTTGTTATAAGCTTTTTTATTTATTTTTTATTACTATATGGGCTCTGTTGTGTGCAGAGTTGAGATATTGGTGTTATTACTAAAAATTATTTATTTTATTTTAATTTTGTATTTTATACAACGACATCTAAAACAAAGTTGAAAAGTACAATGGAGAGCGAATTCCCTTGTCGGAGTCCTTTATTGATTTGAAATTCTTTAGATCTGCAACCTTTCCATGACACTTCGTTTTTTGTAATTATATTTTATTAGCATGAATATTTTCGTTGGTATACCTAGTGAACTTATTGCTTCATACATGCTGGTCCTATTTATTTTATTATAGGCTTGTGTAAAATCAGAGCGTCAAGGTTTATTTTATACTTATAGCATATAGTTTAGCTTTCTTTTAGGGAGACAATTTGGTATGTAATACCAATCTGTTGCTTCTAAAGCCTGCTTGATATTCCCCAGGGATTTCTCAGCGTATCTGTCTAGCCTATTTCTTATTGTTCTCGTTAACCCTTTATAAGAGGTGTCTATTAGTTTGTCACTTTTTTTGGTTATCCAGCATATTAACGCTTTCCTCCCATACTCTTCGGATTAGTTCATATGTCCTTTTCTGTAAATGCTCCCCTCCATATTTCAGCATTTGTGCCATAATTTCAGTTTTCCCCAGTTTCTTGTTGTTCTTAAGTCTGCGATTGGGGTTTTATCTTCTTCAAGATCGAAACATACACTCGTTTCTCATTGTTCCACTTCATCTCTGTTTAGTAGCTGCTGAAAGTGCTCTTTCCATCTCTTTATTACTTCTTCTGGTTCATATACCATTTGTCTCTTCCCCTGCTTTAAGATTATTTCTTCCTTTTAATTTATGAATAATGAGATATTTTTTATTTGCAGAAATGAATGTCGGTAATATGGACGCGGAGAATCGCGTCGTTCTTAATATCGGCGGCATCCGGCACGAGACCTACAAGGCTACACTAAAGAAAATTCCAGCCACTAGGCTCTCCAGGCTCACCGAGGCACTAGCGAACTATGATCCCATACTCAACGAGTATTTCTTTGACAGGCACCCCGGAGTTTTCGCACAGGTTTTGAATTATTATAGGTGAGTATCACTTAAAATTTACTATGTATTCTTTATAACTATTATCAATATTAATTTTAAACATTTCAAACCCAGATAACATCATAACAAAAATTTTCTTATTAAAACAGACAACAAGCCATCTCCCAATTTAGTGTCGTATTAGTATATCTAATAGACTAATATTAAATTTACCAAGTTTCAAATTGATCCCTCATTGTCAGTAGTATTGACATCTGATGCCCGGGATGCCGTGTAATGAATTGCGGTATCGAGGCTTCATTCTGAGCTTACTACTTTTAAATTTGGCTCAATGTCAACGTATATATACAATAAGTTGGCAACATATGGGAAACTTTTTTATTGTAAGTTTTACGAAAAAAAGTTATTCTTTATGAAAATCTCTGCTTTCGAAAATAATAATATTCAGGTATTTACATTTGACATTAGATGTACAGGGTGTCCACAAATTGCAAAAGCTTAATAGGAATATTTTGACCACTTCAATTTCAACTTAAATTTTGCAAATTTTAGTTGTGAAAGACGTCAACTTTTATCTTATTTAACAAGTCAACACACCTCAAATGTTTATTTATTGATTTGAAATATTTTAGCAATGAACTTAAATCAGTAATAAATAAGTAATACCCAACAGAATAATGTATTTTCTACTGTAATACCCAAAAATAAACGAAATAATTTAAAAATCTAGGTGACTCTGACAATGACATTTCTCTTACCGAAAGTCAGTCTATCATCTATGTAGATGGAATGTATTATTTATTTCTCGAAAGCTTTTACTAACTATTTTAGATTGAAGTATTCATTTAGGAATATCAATAATAACAAAAAACCTTCAAAATTCTTAAATTTACCAAACGGATTGTGCAAAGTGACCCTCATTAACCTCCAAACAAAGATATAATCTAAATCTTTCGCGGCACGCCAATGTTTTTGTGAAATGTGACTTTTTGTTATGAAGTGATTAGTTCAATTCTTAAACAAAGATGATCTTAATCGTTGGTTCCAATTTTGCGAAAAATTTAGTGAATCATTAAACAACTTTCATGTTAAATGGTGGAATAAATAGACATAAATGTCCTTATTGGAATATAATAATCTCAATATATTGAGGGAGAAACATACATTATTTATTGAGAGAAATGTCAATGGAACAAGTTATTTTAATTCGTTAGAAGACGTTATTTATCCTCTGTTTACTGGAACATGATAATAATCTCTTAGAGGAGAAATTAACTTTCCAACAGGATGGTGGGGGGGTAATATTTCGATATTCACAGGCGATATATTTTGAACCAATCGTTGGATTGGGAAAACGGGTCTAATGGAGTCGTCAGCCAAATCACCTTATCTCTTCCTTTTTATTGGAACTCCTAAAATCAAAAACATGCGCCATTTTGCCTACAGATATTGTAAAGGTGCGATAGAGAATTGTTACTGAATGCCGATTATTGAATGCAGGCATATATCTATAAATCTATATACAAACTAACTATTTTACACCAAACTATTTGTCATTTTTATTTTTAATTACAGAAATTTGTATTGTGAACCTGACGATGTGGCCTATTTAGCCACGAAGCCGGTAGTTCTGTGGTTCTGTCCTTCTTCTTTTTTTATGAAAAAATAAAAGCCGAGACTGTGAGACTAAAAGGACTTATTTCTCCCAATTTAACTTTCATTATTATAGTTTTGTATATATATATACGGAACGGAATTAGTGAGTCGAAGTACGATTAGTCCACTATTAATGAAGTTACGAAAAAAAAGCTTTTAAAAAAAGTATAGACAATCTTAAGATTCATATTTTAAAATTAGTCCCAAATATACAGTATGTTCAGGAACGCAGGGCCTGACAAAAATTTTGTTTTTTTATATGGAACACCCCATATATTTTCATATTTTTATAAACCTCTTGCCCAGCTGATTTCATTAATGTATCACACTTGATGTCTATTTTGTTTTATACAGGATCTACAGCCACCTGAAAATCACATTTTTAATTTAGAGGTCAGTAGCAGCCAAACCGTTGAAAATCAATAAAAACAAAACGGCTTTTACATGACTTTTCAAGTTATATGTTACGGCATTGAAAAATATGTGATACAGAGTGATTAAAATTCAGATGGGATTTCAAATTTTGGATCACTCTGCATCAAATATTTTTTAATACCATAGCATAGAACTTGAAAAGTTAGGATAGGGACATGTAAGCCGTTTTTATTGATTCGGCTGCTACAGACATCAAAATTCAAAAAAATGTGATTTTAGGTGGCTGTAGATCCTTTATTAAATATAATACACATAGAGTGTGATACATCGTTGAAATTAGCTCGGCAAGAGGTTTATAAAAATGTAAAAATATATGGGGTGTTCCATTTAAAAAAACAAATTTTTTATCTGGTACTGCCTTCCTGAACTCTCTCTATATTTGGGACTAATTTTAAAATGTGAATCTCAAGACTTCTTATACTTTTTGTAAAAATTTTCTTTCGTAACTTCAATAATATATATATATATATATAAATAAATGACAAAATCAATAAATCTCGTTTAGAAAACCAGAAGTTTCATAAATATTTCTACATAATTTTTTTACATCTTGTAATAATTAATTAAGTTCATAATTCTGAATATTTCGTTAATCGTTTATCTGAGCTGAAATATGTTTCAAACGGATGGAACGATTTGATTTTTCTTAGCATATTATATTATCCTGAATCCGAAAACTTGAATGGCTCTCCAATCTCAAAATCTGAAAATCCCATTATATCATTCTGTTTCCTGAAGCACGATAAAATCCCATTATACAGATTAATAACACACGTGCTTAAACTTTTAATACCGTCAAATAAATACAAAGGCCGTTTTCCTTCCATCTAATTTTTGAATCGTCGAATTTGTTTCAATTGCATTTGTCAAATAGTTACTACGGCTTCACATCCCTTTATTGCTACTTGAGAATTCAAAATCGATTATGGTAAATTAGATTTCTCGGAGTAAGATTAGCTATTCTCTAGGTGTCTACAGTATTCGCTTTGATGAGCCCAAACTCTTCAATATATTTTAGAGAAGATCTGTTTTCTACAATAATAAATATTTTTAAAATAATTATACTATTTAATTATATTGTTGATATACGTGTTCTCTTTCGAAATACCGATTAGTAAATTAGTATCGAAACAGTCATAAAATTAATAAACTTAAAAAAGCGGTCGTGGAGCTATTCACATAATATTTGTTAGTTCTGAATGCACAGTGAGCACGTAAATATGCAATAAAGACGTTCCTATAACTTTATCGATGGGAACTGTCCGAACTTTGCTCACTCGGATTTTCATCTCTTTGTTCATGTAAAAGGCAGAAAAAAAGCTCCAGATTATTGTAAAGAATTGGCGACTGTCTTCTAAGACGAGGGAATTGGAAAATTGATACCACGCTACGAAAAATGTCTAAGTCGGAACTGCGACTATGTGGAGGAGAAGCTGGAAGGTGTAGGTAAATGTTGCAAATAAAACATTTTTAATTTTAACTAATTAATTTTAATTTCGCTACTGATCGGACTTTGAAAAAAACATAACCCTTGTATATTAAAACAGTAATCATGTCGCATATAATTGTACCATATAAAGAAAATCTACATATTTGTTTCTTAATAATAATTAATAGCTCTGGTATAGTGTATGTGTATAAAAAACAATAAACGTGTATAAAACAAATACATTATCATTCGTAGAAGCATCTTATCAGGATTATTCTAAAAAAGTTGTATTTTAAACTTTATTAAAATTATGGTTTTGCTCGTTCGAGTTCAGTTATAATTTTGCTTGTTTGACATTAACATATATAATTGGCGCAGTCAGTAGGATAAGTAAGGGGTTTCGCATACAATAATCTTTGAAAGATTTCGGCCTAGTTTTAAGAACTCAAATTAAGTGATTATTACATAAAAAGTGAAATTAAAGAAGAAAAAGTCAAAAGTTTCCATATTAAAAAAGAAAAATTCTATTTCAAAAAGTGTGACTAATTATTTTTGAACTGTAAGATAAATAATCTGAGAAAGTGCTGATTTTGAATTTCCCAAAAATCAGTACTATACCCAGCGAAATACTGGAACTAAAATAGTTAGTATTTGTCGTTCATCGTTAGCAGCAAAAGGAGCTTGCTCTTAATGTCAATCTGTGGTCACTTGGACAGACAGAAATAATAAAAAACCTACATTATCTACATTATCAAAAATTGAAGAGAATTCAGGTATATTTCCTTTAAAACTAGGTATAGTACAAAGTATAATCGATAACTGTATCTTTATCAGAACATTTTACTTTTCCTCAGCAAAATAACGTAATAGTATTAGAATTATTTAATATTACTAAATTTGATTTTGGGTACTCGAGAAAATTAAGTAAATATGCATTTATTTTCAACCATCTTATAAAGAAATACAAATGAAACTCAATTAATCGTTTCCTAATCAGAATATTAGAAAAAAAACAAAAATTAATAAATGGTCTCGGTAGCGTTCTGTTAAAAATGGTTAACATTTTGATGAAACAAAGCTTAAAGGCTCAATACACTAAACAGAAAAAAAATATATATATATCCCAACGATATTAGATATGGATAGATTCAACAACAACATTAGAATAATTGGAACAACTCAATTACTCCTAAGAGCAAGAATTATGCAAATAGAAGCAGTAGACATTTATAGAGGCATTGAGCTACATAAATATTCGGAATGTTAAATTTATATATAGTATATATTCGACTTATTACCACTATAAATATCATACTTAGAATAACAGAAGAGTTAGAAACTTCTTCTAGAAGAACTTTAATACAAACAAGCATATAAAAAATACAATCATGAAAGCCTATCAGAAATACCCCTAATGATTTTAATTTCGCAAAAGGAAGAAATTTAAAAGCACTATCTCAGTGAACTTAGCAACCGTCTATTGCAACGGTTTAAATTCTCTTAAAGCAACATGATAGAAGCTTTAGAATACCTCCAAGAGTTTACTGTAGCAATAAACCTGCACACAAGTTCTTGAACCATATTTTTATAAACAATATTACTAATTTTTTGAATAGACATAGCTTGGAAAACCGGGATCAAAAGGAAGAAACCCCAAGACAAGTTCAAAAGAATCCCGAAGAGGAAAAAACTATACCAATTGAGGAAATCAAAATTAGAAACCAGCAGTACATAAACTTCCCACAATATCTAAAGAACGGTGCAAGGTGTTAAGAAGAAAAGTACATAAAATATATTGTCATTCATAGAAGCTAGTATAGATTATGTTACAAAAGTTGCATTTTATCCATTTTTAAAACTTATGGTTTTGTTCTTTCTTGAGTTGAACAAAAACTTCAAGGTAATCATGTTGTTTAATAGTTTGACTTTCAGAAAGTTAGTGAAGTTACCCAACCCTAAAGATATGGAAACAAAAACAGCCATCATCGCTTTGAATTTTGATTTGTTCATTTGAGCTTTTTCATTTGTCAGAGTTGGTTGGTATCACTTTTCCTAAGAAATTTGTGTCATTTTGTGAGTCAGTAGGAACGTTTTCTTTTCTTTTCTTCTCTTTTAGGTATATGTTCTTACACACATTTTGCATATTAAAGTTTTGTTATGTAAAATTTGCTGTAAGCGTCCTTTATCAATTCGTATAGTGGCAGCAATTGCACTAATAGGTAACCGACTGTGAGATGACATCAGATTACCGATTTCTTCAATATGATTATCTTTTTTTAACGTGGAGGTGTGATCTGGACATGCAATATTTTCAACGTCTCTCTTGAAAATGCTTAAATCACTCAAAAATCCGCTGAAATGAAGATGATGATGATGATGATGACAGAAAAATCAGGCTTAGACCTCTATGTCTCCAGATATGGTAGAAGCGGTAATCTTAACAGTATTGAAGCTCTATGCTCACACGTATTTCTTCATATTTTATTTTATAACAACACTTCGTAGAGCGCTAATAAAGCTAAACTGATGATGTTCAAAACATATCAGCTATATATAATTACAAGAATCCTACCGAACTTGCTCTTATTAACCTCAACTTACAAATTTGTAGCTTTCATTGTTAGTTTCATTAACCAAAAATTGTTTGATTTATCATTAATTAAAATTCTCATTTTCGTTCCTCCTTTTTTTATTGTGTTACTAAGATTTCATCAAAGCAAGGGGACTAAGTTGTTGAATTTACATTACAAAGGAGATCAGTGTTGCTTTCGTTTACTTTGCAAATTGGGCATGTAGATTTTGGAAATAAGATCTTTTCTGTCCAAATGGAACTTTAAAAAGAATACGATTACAATAAATGATCGTGAATTTCATTGGAATTAATGAAAGTTCATTTAAATTTGAATTCGTGTGCTTTCCGTTTCATGAGAACAATATAAAGTGAAAAATCTGATCAATATAAAATAATCGGTTTTTTACCATAGAAAAAGAAAGGAAAAGATTAGACTTAAGTGAACTAAAAATTTAAATACAAAATTTTATAGAAAAATCCTTCAGGTAACTATTTTTTCATTATCAAAATTTAAAAAAATCCAATTTAAAGATTTCCATATTTTAATAAACTGGAACTTCAGAAAAAAACTATATAAAAAATGTGTGCAATATTATTTAAATATTCAAAACCAGAAACCAAAGTAATAACCCAACTTCCGTTTTTTGTAATTTCTTCTCTTATTATATTATTTTTTGAGAAATGTCTGTTAGCTCGACTCAATTTTCACACAATTTCCCGTTATTTGTCTTCAGGCGCTCACGAAACGGAAACTCTTCACAAAAACTGACTTCATTTGCCAGAAAATTTGACGAAATGGTCTCCACCACTTTAATTATGCGCATACGTAAGTTTCTGGCACTTTTATTACATTATTATGCTCATTTTTAAAATAATTTGAGTATGTGGCTAAGAAAAAAAGCAATGGAAGGAACGTAAAAGTATATAATTTATTATTGAAAAACCTTAGTTATTTTATAATAGTAAACAGAAAATATAATTTAGTTTGCTGTTATTGATGCAGCTTACCGCATATTGAATGTTTTTCTTTATAGTGAATAATTAATACCAATTTTTCTAACCGTACGTTTTTCTATCATTTTATATTAAGTTAGTTTTTGAATTTTATAATTTATTAATGTTCTATAGAACTACAGCAATTGTATAAACTAAACATTCTGCTCAAGTACCACAGTTGGTAGAGGCCAAAGAAATAGAAAGAAAGAAAAAATGCATTATTTTAAAACAAAAATACTGGCTTAGATTTACTATAAATCCAAATTTATATATTCCTTAAAATTTAAGACATTTTTTTATGATTTAATGACAACATAATTAGTTATGTGAAAAGTCGATTTACACATTAATTTGTAAAGGGAGGGCTTTAAGCCTTCCTAATATACATATTTGGTTTATGTAAATACAGGTTCTGTAATAACATACTGCATACATTACCATTAACAGCAATATACAGTTTCGTATCTGTAGGCGTTTCATGTTTCGCTACAAAGATATCATACCAGTAAGTTTGTTTTGATTGACGGTTTTATTAATTATTTATATTTAAAATTTTATTACAAATCCTTTACTTAACTTTTTAATTAGCATAATTTATAATAACTAATATTTCTTACTAGTACAATCCAACTTTCTCCAACTCCAAGACAAGTTATATAGTGCTATTCAAAAATCCACTCCCCCACTCGTAGCTTTTAACGATTATACTTATAGGATTTTTAATACAAATCCCGTTGCACGTCATATATCAATTATGAGATCACGACCCTGCAGTGTTGTCGGCTTGTCTAAATTGTCGAGGAATGTAGGAAGTTTCAAAAATGTAAGGTTAGGTTATGTTGTTTAGCTTTATTATTATGAAAAATTAATTTATTGAAGCGTATATGAACAATATATGATCCTCACACTCAAGACACTTCATCCTGCCAGTTTTAAAGTACATTTGAAAAATGTTTTTCTCAGTTGATTCATTAGCAATCTACAACTGTGATATTCTTCTTCTTCTTGCTGTATTATCTACTTTTAATATTCACTAATCTGTTATAAAAATCGTTATATTATGTTGTTTATTTGTACTATATTTTTATTAAAAAAATAAAATAGAGACATATAAAAAAGATAGCAAACTATTTATTGTTATTAAAATAAGACAATGTTTTGTTTAAAAAAATATATATTTTTCTTATAAGAAACAATTCAACTACAATATTCGAATTCCTACAAAAGGTAAATCCTTTCTAAATACTCGATTGAAATATTTCAACGATTTCTGACGTCCGGCCGTCAACCAGCTAAACAACATAACCTAACCTTACATTTTTGAAACTTCCTACATTCCTCGACAATTTAGACAAGCCGACAACACTGCAGGGTCGTGATCTCATAATTGATATATGACGTGCAACGAGATTTGTATTAAAAATCCTATATATAGGATTTTTAGTACAAATACCGTTGCACGTCAGGAGTGACGTACCTCTTTCGTCATAGTACTGCCAACTAATTAAAATTTCCCTAACTAAGATAAATCATACGAAACATCACGAAAATTCACGAGGACTCATGAACATAGTCACAGTACTAAAAAACCGAAAAAGTAATCGTAATTATTTTGATAATTTTAGAATTATTTCAATTATATTGGCTTATATACGTCTTATTCTTTATAATATAATGTTTATAAATCATTATTATATGTTTAGTACTCAAAAAACCATAATTTACATTAAATAATTTTGAAATTTTCTACGCCCATGAGACTCGTATTTATGATGAAGAAATGACATTGTAGCGATTGGCTTGCCTTGATGCGACGTTGTCGAGTATTTAGATTGAAATATTTCAACGATTTCTGACGTCCGGCCGTCAACCAGTTGTGTGTTTTCACCACGTTTTCGGTAATTTTATAACATTGTCTTATTTTAATAACAATAAATAGTTTGCTATCTTTTTTATATGTCTCTATTTTATTTATTTAATAAAAATATAGTACAAATAAACAACATAATATAACGATTTTTATAACAGATTATTGAGAATTAAAAGTAGATAATACAGCAAGAAGAAGAAGAATATCACAGTTGTAGATTGCTAATGAATCAACTGAGAAAAACATTTTTCAAATGTACTTTAAAACTGGCAGGATGAAGTGTCTTGAGTGTGAGGATCATATATTGTTCATATACGCTTCAATAAATTAATTTTTCATAATAATAAAGCTAAACAACCTAACCTAACCTTACATTTTTGAAACATCCTACATTCCTCGACAATTTAGACAAGCCGACAACACTGCAGGGTCGTGATCTCATAATTGATATATGACGTGCAACGGGATTTGTATTAAAAATCCTATACTAATGAAATTTGGAGATTGAAAATAAACGGTTGTAGACTTTTCAACTAGATATGACAGGTGACGTAATAGTCATAGATGACGACAGAGAGTCACTGTGTTCAAAAATTTTAAATAGAACTTTGTGGCCTCTTTTGAAAGGTATTCAAAATACTTATTCAGTCATAATAATTTTATTTTGATTTTGATGAGTAAATTAAATAAGCACTAAAATTATAGTTTCGCATTTCATTAATAAACATTCTAAAGTCCTCCACAGGTTAATTGTCAAATAAGTTGACGTTTTTTAATTCTCTAGTTTTGTTTACTTTGCTAAGTTTTCACAAAACGGTTTATACTTTGAATATTTAGTTTAACTATCGTTTAACGAGACTTTTAAGTGTCTACATAGGCAACACGTTACGAACTTTAGCCGGCAAAGTAGCAGCAGCTGTTAATAAATAGTGAATGTAAAAACAATTTCCATGCAGCGGAACGTATTTTTAATGAGAGGTACCCCGATCATCCTATATCAAGGACTTATAAAAGGGAGCTTCTTTAGAAGTTTAAAGCAACAGGTAGTGTTCAAGATGGCAAAAAATCTGGACGACCAACAGTTAATGATGATAAAAAATTTTACATAATTGCAGAAATGGTAATAGACTCTATTTCTTCCACAGCCCAAGTTGCGTCTGTCTATTAGGTCAGTCAAAGTACAGTATATAGGGTTTTGGCTAAAAACAAATTTCATCCATATAAATTAAAAATAGTGCACCAACTGTGGAGTGACACAAATCCTCACAACTTTCTTGAAAAACATACCCAATTTCAAGAAAAAGTAAATATTTGGGCTGGTATTTTGGGAAACCACATAGTTAGACTTGTTTTTCTCTATATTAACTTAATCGGTGAAGTGTATCTGGAGATTTTACAAAATGCAGTTGAACCGTTAATTCTTGAAATTCTGGAAGATAATACAGATTAATTCGGCGACTTGGAAATAAAATTCCAACAAGATACTGCTCCTGCCCACTATTATGGTGCAGTGAAACGTTATCTGGATAAGGAACATTTTGGTAGATGGATTGGTCCGATAGAATGTCCAACTCCGTCACCGGACCTGATACCATTAGATTTTTCCTGTGAGGGTACTTGAAATCTAAAGTTTACGCTACATCACATGACAGAATTGAGGTTTTGAAACAACGAATTGTTGAAGAATGTAGCAATTTCCGCTAACACATTTGAACGAGTACGACAAGAGTTTATCAATAGGATGCATTACCATCAGGAAGTAGATTGTTCTCATTTTGAACACCTTTACACCTTAAAACAGTAATGTGGCACTGGCAAAGGTAACGATTTAAACGATAAACGATTTAAAAAATAATATTCCAAATAAAAATTAAAAATCTTTGTCACTACTGTCATCTTCACTAGACGTATCTTTCAAATTTATGATACATGGATGAAGCGGAAATATTCTCTAACTATTTTCAATACATTTCAAAAACCGAACGCAATTGGACTATAACTCTGGAGGTATTTCTGGTGGCAAATTCGGTATTAGTTATTTGCCGAACCATTTTTTAAATAAAGTGGAAGTCATATCTTGATATTCAACAGAGCAATTCGAAATATTCTTTGTGGATAAAAGTAAATAATTCTACATAAATTTATTTTCATCACACGCTTCCCTTTATTTGGAGGAGTGTTTAGGGAACAGCGGGCTGATTGATTACTACATCCTTTCCTCACAACGCCATGTGTGTCATACCAAGTTTCATCGAGATATACTATAAATCTACCTTAATGATGTGCTTTAGCTATCCGACTCAAATATTTGTTCCCGAAAATAATAATTCACTGAGATGACATAATGCTTTGCCTACTATTTAATTTTCTAAATCTAAAACCCAGAGAGTGGAGCACTTTTCTTATAGATAGTTCAGCTGTATATGGAAAACACGGAACCTATTTAATTTGTTCTGTAATCACTATAAAAGATGGAACAATATTAATAGGGTAAAAATTATACACTTTTCTCATAATATTGTTCGTCATGGCGATATCCATAGGGCAACGATTTTTGGTTTCTATCTTTTTAGTGCACACTTCCACGTTATAAATCACTTTTATACTAGAGGTCTTTGATATGTTAGTTAAAACCTGAATTCTCTCTACCTTTACATCATCCGATCCCTTATTATCTATCTTAAGCTACTGTTACATATTCTTTACTATTCTTTGGGAAAAGGGCACAATCCATATACTAAATTTTTGATGATAATTCTCTTCTTCAGTATCATAAAAATTCTCTTCTGCACTATCAGAAGAAACGTCTTTATTTTTCTGTCTGTCCTTTACATATTTTTTATATAGTAAAGAAGTTAAAATGTTACTCTTTTGGATTTTTCGAGTCCGCGTTAAGTTAAACTATTTCTTTGACGCATCAGAAAATGGTGACTGGGAATGAAGAAGATACCGTTGAAGGCCAATTGGAAGTATTTTATTTAGAAGCAATTTCTAGCGCAATACCTGTCGTCGATGATGGCAAAAATAATTATTAATAAAAGATATTAGTAACAAAAGGATACATTACTGAGCATTTGAATGCTATATGCTATATCAAAGTTACCAGCTTTGCTAATAGCTTAGCTCACAAGTGCATTATCATAGTCATTGGTTCTAGCTGCAGAATTTCGTCTCTTCCATGCTAAACTTGCCAGTTGCAAATGCAGTATTAGAAAGTTTAAAGCATGTCCTATTCAACAGTTATAATTTATGTGCTGTATACGGTAGTGTATTCAACATATGAATGTAATGTTTACGTGCATATTCTATAACTGCCAATTCTATATAACTAGTATGGTCATCCATAATTAAGAGAACGGAACACGTTTGTGTTGGATGAACATGCTGTTTAAAATAGTACAACAATTCCAAGAACACCCTTCATCTACCAGCTCTCATGTGAAACAGCAATGCTTTCTGGTGAAGTTGCTATCATCGTCGACCGTTTTTATCTATTTCAACTTGAATTTTATAGAACCTCATAGCTCGCGAGAAAAGTTCTCAGAAAAATGTGGATTCAAGTCGTCTCAGCTTCAGTTGGTAAGCAATCTCTTTGCCACTTGTCAAAGCTTTCAAGAGATTATGAAGTAAATTTCTTGGTACAATATACCTGTCGGCCGTTTAAGGTAGTTATCGCGAGGTTCCGGTTTTCTTACGACATAGTTGATTTTTTTTATACGTAAAGTTAAATTGTTTTTGAGTGCGTGGTTAAAATTTCAGAGAGATTGACCACCTAGAACCAGAGAAAATAATTAATGAAAAAAATTCCCTTATGCACGGTATTCCCTTTGAAACTTGGAAAATGAGTAACATTTTCGATCACAGTAAGCATGCATTTCTTACCACTTTGATCAAATTTTTTTGGCAGCAAGAAACATTTTTGATAGTTAACTCTGCAAAATTTTGAAGCACTTGACCACCTACTTTTGTAGATAAAAAATAATTAATACCATTATGTTGAATTTTTTCGAACGAAAACTCCAATATACGACAACACTGTAAACGAAAGAAGAGGGGGATCGAACGCGCGATATTCAAACTGTCGCACGATCCTTGTTGGCTACCGGGCTAATTTTACGTTTAAAAAAAAACTAATGATGGTGCAGCATCACGGAAAAAACATTCAATTAAATAAATGTTGCATATATTCATCTTTTAATTATCAACAGTAAAAATTATCTATACATGTTCCTTTTAAAACGCGTAACTTTGTTAAAGTCTTGAAAAAGAAGCGACTGGTTATTTTATGAACGTTTAAAAAATATATTTATTTTTTACAAGCATAAAATAATCATCTCTGCATACGTTTTTTAATATATATGCATATATGTAATTAGTTTTTGGAATATGTATGAAGAAAAATAACATTTTCTTTAGCGTATTTCATGCCTTGCACAGCATTTTTTCTTTTATTAATAACATTTTTCTTCGCGAACCTTCCTTTATGTCGTGTGCGGTTCATTTTATCACAACGATCGTTCTTCACCTAACCTCATATAGGATTTTTAGTACAAATACCGTTGCACGTCAGGAGTGACGTACCTCTTTCGTCATAGTACTGCCAACTAATTAAAATTTCCCTAACTAAGATAAATCATACGAAACATCACGAAAATTCACGAGGACTCATGAACGTAGTCACAGTACTAAAAAACCGAAAAAGTAATCGTAATTATTTTGATAATTTTAGAATTATTTCAATTATATTGGCTTATATACGTCTTATTCTTTATAATATAAAGTTTATAAATCATTGTTATATATTTAGTACTCAAAAAACCATAATTTACATTAAATAATTTTGAAATTTTCTACGCCCATGAGACTCGTATTTATGATGAAGAAATGACATTGTAGCGATTGGCATGCCTTGATGCGACGTTGTCGAGTATTTAGATTGAAATATTTCAACGATTTTTGACGTCCGGCCGTCAACCAGTTGTGTGTTTTCACCACGTTTTCGGTAATTTTATAATATTGTCTTTATTTTTTGTATATTGTTCATATACGCTTCAATAAATTAATTTTTCATAATAATAAAGCTAAACAACATAACCTAACCTTATATTTTTGAAACTTCCTACATTCCTCGACAATTTAGACAAGCCGACAACACTGCAGGGTCGTGATCTCATAATTGATATATGACGTGCAACGGGATTTGTATTAAAAATCCTATATTGTCCGTTGCAAAATATAAGAAATGGACTTTCCAAATCCCTCGATAAGCTCTTCATGGGCAGGGTAGGCATTAGGATTGTGAATAATAAGAATGAATATAAATAAATCCTAAAGAATTATTTATTATTTATCATTTTTGTTAATTTAGTTATTTGTTATTATAAATGCAATACTATTAAATTTTAAAATTTTATTGATTAAAAATAAGAATATATATAAACAAAGTGAGGGTTGAAACAGTCATTATAAAAATAAGAAATTACAAAGAATTAAGCTCGCTATCACTATCACTATCACTATCATCCAAATTTATAATAAGACTATTTATTTTTGGAATTGAATTAAAATATTTATCTTCAATAGTCTTTACATGTTTGATCGCATTTTTCCAGTTCTCGTCAGTAATTTTATTACATGAGTCTTTAATTAGATCTATTACACTGACACTTGAGTTTGGTGATATATTATTATACTATTATATATATTTAAAACCATTTGTTTAGTCTCAACCAAGAGATGGGTACGTTTACGTTTGTTTATTTCAGGCGCCCTGAGATCAAATTCGGGAATATATTCTTCACTTTCTGAATCACACATCTTAACTCTGTCAAATTCAAAAATAAAATAATATCTTAACGCGATTACGATAGCACTATTGTCGAAGATTATCCGGTATTAAGCAGTTCGCCGAAATACAACCCTGTTACAAATAGTACTAAACATGACGAAAGCGTACCAATGCAGCAGAAATTTCTACTGAAAGTCTGACGAATGTACAAGTAACATAAGGCTTAATATTGCCTATTCGAAATGGTTTTAATGTCATACTATCGAAATCGCTGCCGTTCTTTGGGGATTTGGGAAGTCCAATTATTATATTTTGCAACTAACTATACCTTACTTTCGGTAACCCGCGTAAACAGAGACTACCGACTACGTCAGTATGACCAAGTCGAAAGAAAATGCAGCGTTGCCACGATCGCTCACGTAGTCGATAATACGTCTGGGGTGCGTAAAATAGTACAGGGTACGGATTCAGTAAGTTGGCAGCAGTTACAGTCCAAACCAAAAGTTTTGAAGACGCGGATACAGTTTTTCATAGATTTTAGCACACGCGGTCAGATTAAGTTTTGGCTCAGACTATCGCACGTGAACTGCCTTAACTTACTAATAACTCGCTTTTCAATACACATTTCGTTTTATTTTTCTCCTATTTTCCACTATCACTATTTTTTTTTATTTCGGCATAGTTCAAACCTGTTTTGCCATATTTCCACAAAAAAAGTATCTTCAAGATATTCGATCTATTTCGTTTTCAGTGCCGCTCTTGGTAAATTAACATTGAGGTAGAAGTCCCGGAACGTATTTCATAATCCAAAATGCTTTAAATTAGCACAAACCATGACCTGCAATAGTTCATTTTACTAAACAAATTTTGAAACCCACTATCTAAGTTCAAACATTTTGTATATTTGAAAAATGGTCGCAAAATATTTCAAAAAAATATTTGACAGTTACCTTTTTGGTTGCAGGACAGGCAAATTGCACTACCCTTCTGATGTTTGCGGACCACTCTTTGAAGAAGAATTAGAATTTTGGGGCCTTGATGCAAATCAAGTAGAGCCCTGTTGTTGGATGACGTATACACAGGTAATATTTTTATAATCTTCTAAAATTATGTGACGAAAAGCAATATGGATTCTAAAAAGGAACCATTGTCGTCTTTTATTTTTCATATTAAATTATTTTCACTCATCGTAAATGTTTGCCACTCTTGAGTGCCCCAGTAGAAAAGCTTTTAGCTTAATATTATCGACAAAAACATTACAGCCATCATTTTCAGTTACTGATGCTACAAGAGAAAAAATGTCTTTAGGGAGTGAAAAGTGATTGATGAATACATGTTTTACAATTGGGATGATTTTTATTTTCAATTTCATAACCATATTTCACCAGAATAATGAAGCCAAGTTTAATTTCTTCATTGCTATCCAAATATATTTAAATTGGTTCAATGCCTTTGTAAAATTTGTAATAAAAAATTGTTATTCGTGAATTTTTAACTAGTAGTTATTTATTGTGTCATTCATGTATTTGTAAGCGTTCAGCTATTTGATTATCTTCTTCACAAATATTACGTACTTTACTTTTTTATTCAATATATACGATGCATGTTATTGATAATAATGATTTCCATTGATATATTACGAAATACTTATTCAAAGGACAACCCGCTTATAAACATTATATTTTGTTCCAGCATAGGGACACTCAAGAAACTTTAGCAGTTTTAGATAGGTTAGATTTAGATACTGAAAAACCAAGTGACGAAGAAATAGCTAGAAAGTTTGGATTCGAAGAAGATTATTTTAGAGGGACGCTATCGTGGTGGCAGCTAATCAAACCTAAAATATGGTCGTTATTTGATGAACCATATTCATCAACAGCAGCCAAGGTAACGCAAAAGTATTTTGATAAATTGATTACAATACTACAGTTTAATCGACTTTACTGATACCTCATTCATTATATGCACATAACGTAAGTAGAGAAATTATAGTGTCCAATTCGAAAGCACAACGACCTGGCTACTAATCCGACTAGAGGCTATAGAATTATGTTTTAAAATATAATTTGTAAAATAATGAAATGTTTAGATTTGTGTACCTGTTGTGATAAAAAAATCAAAATGTTCTTTTTTTACGTTTCAATGAATTTTAATAGTTGTATAAAACAGAATAGAAAAGGCCCTAATAGTGGCAGTTACAGATTCGCCATTTTTGAAAAAAGTTTTGATAGCGAACGCACGTTGCTCTCCAGACCACGGCATGATAACGACTGAAAACTACATCACTCACCCCTCTGAACGAGACCAACCTACCCTTCTAAAACCCACCGTTCCCCCACGGCTATTTTTTGAAATATGGAAGGTTCCCTTGCTCCACCCTGTATTTTGTGTTTTATTTTTTATTTTTTTTGACATTTAGGAGATAATGACTCAACTGTACTTTTATTAGAAATCTCTTTAGTAGTCCATTATAGTTCAAACAAAATTAAATTTGAGTTTTTTCAGTTGCATCCAAACTTAAACTAGGTTATATATATTACGTAAAACGCATAAAACCATGAAACGTTCTAAGTATGGGTTTAGTTATCCAGACCAGCTGTGTTACAATTGTGCCAAATGAATTGCGAACAAACTTAAAGGCAGTAATTATGTGTGTAAATTTTCGAAATGTAATGGAAGTCAGTGCTAAGGAAATAGTTAACACGCAAACATGTCACGATTCTAAATTAACTGGAATATGTTTGAACAACCAGTTTACGAGGTTGTATAAAATAGAATATAAACTAAAATAGACTATTTTCGTAAGTTTGCCATTTAGTGGGCTCACAAGTTTTCTTCTCTACTATTTTATTAATAATTTGAAGCTAACTGCTACTAAATTCGAAAGTTTATTTTAATAAAATATTGCTCTAGGTTCTTTTATGAGGTCTAGTTACTTTATAACTCTACTTTTTTGTTATGAGTATGGTACTTACTACATATATAATATACTCGTGGCAACAAAATTTCTGATTTCGATGATAAAAATTGTTTATCCTATTCCTTTACAAAAGACTATTGTATAACTGGACTGTTTTATGGATGTTGCAATATCAATATTATCAATATGATGTTTCCATTACTAATATTAATGAAGATAGTGACAGTAATTCTTATTCTGAATAAAGATTGAATCATAAAATTATTTTTATCACTGTATTTTATATTGAAATTAGGTAAAAGCTACATAACCTTTAAATCAAACTTTTGATTATTAGAATAGCGAGTGAATATTGAAAGGAAAACAAAAAACAGAATAGGGCACATTTTATTGAGTAATATATTTTGAAGTGGAATAAAAATATATTTCGAGTAATTTGTATTGTCATTATAACTAATTTTCTCGAACCTATTTATATTATTCAAACAAAAATTTTCTTTAATTGAAAACTAGCTATAATTTTATTTATATATTGGTTATTTCCATGTCAACTCCTTCATTACAGACTAGATATGATGTACGTTATTTGTTCACATAAATTATTTTTTACTTATCCTTTCATCTCTTTTGTATGTTTCCTTTATCTTTAATAAAGAACAAAGTTAATATACTTAGATTTATTAAAGTAAATATACCGATGGATATTATAAGCCTTAAATATCCTCAAAGAAGAAACTGTTGACGTTAAATGAAATAATTTATTGTAAATAATTAAATCGTAGCGTTGCTTTACTTGTAAAATGGGCCACTGAAAACTATCCATCTCTATATCTGTAATCGGATTTTCAAAAATGCTGAAACAGGTCTAGTTTTAATATATAGGGGACATATTTTTTCGATATAAACCTCTGTCAATCTATTATATGTGAATCCCTTCCTTTCTACATATTTACCAAGCTTCTCAGTTTTAAATAGGGAATATACTTGATTACGAAGATAATTGCGATAGAGTATGAACTCATTAGATGCTTGTATATAGGATATAATTTATCCTTTCATATTTATAACAGATTTATTATTATTTACAGAATATCCAAATAATTATTTAAAGCCGACAACCCTGCGCTCCGTTTCAGGTAGATACAATGGGAAGCGCTTGTCTACTATAAACATAATGTTAGAATAATGGAGAAATTCGAGTTCAAATACAATATTTATTCTGGAACATACAAATAGTTTTTACTTTGACAATAAATAAATTAATTAAGCAAACATCAACGTTGACATAACTCCAAAAAATATGTAAAGGACGTTTTCTCGTAACATACTCCGATCTTAATTCACTTTAATGTTATTCGTGACTTAATTAATGTCTATACTGGCTGAATATCTTCAAGGCGGTTTTACTTTTCTTCCATATTTTGTGACAGTTTGTTCTCGATTTGTACTAGTTGAAAGCTTCTCAGAGTCGTATATTTTCGCTGCCTTTCTGACTTTCTTATTAGCTTTTTCTATTACAGCCTTCGTCCTCTAGTCCAGTTTCTAGTGGATATATTCTTTGAATTGGTGGGAGTAAATTTCCTTTCGTTGTTTTGATTTTAACCACTCTTATTTTCCCATCCTTTCTTTCTAATATTTCTTGAACTACGGCTAAGAGCCAATTTAATCTCTTTATGCCATCTTGCCTCAAAAGATTATCAAAATATTTATTCTTTTCTAAACATATTTCTAATTTGTTATCTCAACTTTGTCTATACTGATAATGTCTATTTAGTGAATTACACAACTGGTCTGCCTCTTCTAGCAAGAAACCTACGTAAACCTTGAATAAATTTATCTGTGATCAGTGTACCAATTATTTCCAAGTGCACCATACTATAAACGGCACACGTGAACAGACATATCCAATTTTTTTAATTATTTTTCAAGTAAAACGGTCCAGCATAATTTGTCTCTCTTATTATTTCAAATACTGCTGCATCTCTAACTCGTTATGTAGAAAGTGTAACCTATATTTATTTTAGCCTCTTCGTATTTAATCTGCAACAACTCATACATTTATTTATTACCGATCGTACTGCTATTCTGCCATTTAGAATCCAGAACCGCTCTCTCAAAATATTCATTATGATAATCCATTATCACTACTACTTGATGTATGTTCGGCAGAACGATGGGAAATAGAAAATCTTGTAGATCTTTATGTTAGGAGAAAAGGAACATCCTGGAGATATTTTTTGGAGTTATGTCAATTTTGATTTTTAATTAATAATTGTTTTGTTGTCAAAGTAAAGAAAGATCAGTGTAGTAATAATTCAATTTTCGCAAAAAAAGTTTTTTATGGAACTGTAAATGGGCCAACTTATCTACAATTTTTAATGAATTTTTTTATTCCAATTTTAATGAATTTATTCCCTAGTGCAAACATTTCCGGAAATATGGAAGATGGGGCGCCGCCACATTATTCAGCCGCGGTTCGAACATATCTTGACGAAGTTTTCCCCTATAAGTGTATCGGTAGACGAGGACCCATTGAGTGACCACGAAGGTCACCGTATCTCACGCCATTAGATTTCTTTTTGTGGGGTCATCTAAAAAATGTTGTGTATAAAAGTAAACCCCACGACATCAATGATTTAAAAGATAAAATAAGGCAAGATATAAATAACATTTAGTAGGAAACCATTAATAAAGTTCAGCAGGAATTTATTGATCTGTCAAGTACAAGAAGGAAGACAATTCAAACACTTACTGTAATTTATTGTTATTGTTGTATTATTTTATTTTGTTATTTCAATTTAATTAAAGGTTTCCAAAAATACTTATTTTAAAATTATTGTATCTTCAATACTATTAATTACAGAATACAAGTATGATACATTTTTGGTATCGTCTAGAAAATTGCAATCTAAAAAAGTACAACATACAGGGTGTGTAATTTAAAATAATTGTCAACGATATCGTTACTCACAAATGATTTACCCTGTATATTTCATTGTTATGTAAAAATACATTAAATTAAAAACAAAAGCCCGACTTCTCTCATGATGTTTCCTCAAAATTATCAACCAAATAAAATCTATAGTAAGCATAGAAGTTTTAAAACACTCTTATTTATTTATAAAAATTGAGGGCATGTTATGTTATACAAGTTAACAAATTTTTTCAATTAATCTAGGAAGCTGGATTTTAAAAAATTAAGAGCGTGGACTGTATGATATTCCAAATGGAAGAAAGACAGCCAAATGACATATCATTTATAAGTTTTGAAAATCACAGCTTTCTAAACACTGTAAAGTTATGATTTGGTATTCCTTAAACTTAATTTTAATACAAAATTAATTTTGGTATACCCAGGATTTTTATATAAAACATGTTTCCATCTTAAATAATTATAACAAGTAAATATCTATTTTTTATAACTTAAGTCAAGTGTATAATTTTCGGTCATTAAAAATTTTGGAGACATATTCCATAACTTATGTTAAAATATTCACTCATTTTTATAAAATGTGCTCTTATTTATAATTAATTTGGCACTGTGATTAAATAAATTACTCTTTTTTGCTAAAAAATGTGTTTACAAAACATTATTTGCAATAAAAATGAATATACAGTTTGTAATAAATACCCTAATATGAGGCTAGAATTAATATTTAAATACTAAATTTAATCAAGCATTAATTACTTAAATTAGACCATACGCCAAAAGTAAACATGTCATATGAACTTACTAACTAGAATTTGCTCTTAATTTCATATATTGAGACTCGTGAATTTAAAGTTCCTTCGTAAATATTCAACTTTTGAAAACGATTCTAAATTTATTTTAAATTTTTTTTGAAATTTATGTAAAACTCAATTGTAGGAATTATTTGTTTTATAATAAATTTAGAATTCTTATCATATTTATTGATTTAATATTGAAAACTGTTTGCATATTTTGTAAAATTTAATCATATGTACAATAGAAAATTTCCCTTACATTATGTGCATGTAGCAATAGAATATATGTACGACTTTAAAATAATATTAAATTAATTATGGATTCAACTCGTGAGATTAAACTTAATTTTTGTTTTTAATTATCAATTTTCTAAAATATATATGAGGAACAAAGTCTACACAAACACAAGGCCAATCACTGAATACTTCGTACCCGATGATAAAAAAATAACAATTGATATAAATAATTTTCTATATTTTTTTACAGGTGATAGGAGTTTTGTCAGTGTTTTTCATTTGTGTGTCTATCCTGTCGTTTTGCTTGAAAACCCATCCAGATATGAAAGTGCCATCGATAAAACTAATAGGACTAAGGACATCAAATAACGGTACCGATTATTATTTCGACAAAATCGATACCGATGCTCACATAGCTTTCTTCTACATCGAATGCATTTGCAACGCTTGGTTCACCTTCGAAATTTTAATCAGGTCAGAAAAATTATTTGATTCCATATAAGAAAATCAGTAACAAAAATTTAGTTTGAGTACATGACTCGCAATTAACAATAGCAGTAATGTACTGCTTATCTTTGGGCACTAACGGAGTAATCCAGAAATTACAAATTTTGCAAGCCAGTATTATTAGGGGTGCTTTTATGTTGGAAATATTCACATTCACTACTAAATCTATATATCTTGCGAAATATTAAACAAATAAATGTCATTGTATTTAAGTTTGTTTTATTTTACTATAATCTGTAACTTATTAATCTTCAAATCTAATAACTCTTTTTATTTATAATTATTAAGAAATGTTTCGTTTATGTGTAAAACAATGTACATTTGATTTTTTTTATTTCGTTTGTATTAAGATAATCCACTTTTTGAAATTATCATTTACACTCACATTTTTTTAGATTCATCGCCAGCCCAAATAAATGGGAGTTTATCAGATCGTCCGTAAACATCATCGACTATATAGCGACCGCAAGTTTCTATATCGATCTCCTTCTGAGAAAATTTGCTTCGCACGTCGATAATGCCGACATCATGGAATTCTTCTCCATCATCCGGATCATGAGACTCTTCAAGCTCACGCGCCACTCGTCGGGCCTGAAGATTCTCATCCAAACGTTCAGGGCATCTGCAAAAGAACTCACCCTTTTGGTGTTCTTCCTAGTTTTAGGTATAGTGATTTTCGCGAGTTTGGTGTATTACGCCGAGAGGATTCAAACCAATCCCGATAATGACTTTAAGAGCATACCATTAGGGCTCTGGTGGGCCCTGGTAACCATGACCACCGTAGGCTATGGAGATATGGTGCCTAAAACTTATATTGGAATGTTCGTGGGTGCTCTGTGTGCCCTGGCGGGTGTGCTAACGATAGCCTTACCCGTACCTGTTATCGTTTCCAATTTTGCCATGTATTATAGCCACACGCAGGTAAGAAAGTTTAACATATTCACGACACCCTTTTAAAAATGTATCATTTAAAAATTGAATTCAAATAGAATTTATTGTAGCTGTATTCTTTATTGCACATTAATGTATCCAAATATAAAATAAAATTTCGCTTTAATATAAAATGTATTATACAGCCTGCTGTTGACACAATAATGATTGATTAAATATATCTATATGTCCAGTACAAATACGTCTATATTAATCATTTTACTCAATGTGTTATTTTTTATAAAACGTTTATTGATAATATTTAAACACAATCTAAAAGCTAATTAGTAGTAAAAAATTGTTAATGTTAATATATTTCATTTGAATATTAAGAGAAAGTAAATTCTCAGAAACGTTTTGTCATAACGTCAATATAAAACTTAACAAATTTCTAGGACTATCGTATTATTTTACAATATTTGATTGTTATTGCAGGGTACCTATGAAGATGAACCCTAGTCATAGCCGTAATCGTAATAGAAATTATATTTTAATGATCAAAAGTAATTGATATTTTATATAAGCAAAATGCAAGTTAAGTTTGTAGAAATTCGGTTATTTAGTTTTCGACAAACGTCAAAAATAGTAGTGACTGAAAATAGATGTAATTGTAAGTATTTACCGGTTAAAAAATTAAAACTAGACCATATGTCACTTAATGTAAAGTGGGTTATACGAATGTCTTCAACTGTCTTAGACAACATAATCCTTCAAATACTGTTGGCTCCGTAGTCGGAATGTCATCTAAAGCAATGGGATATAGAAAAATCTGCGATATAGTCGTGGCAACAAAATTTTCGACACATAAAAATTTCTTATCCATTTGGACAAATAAGTTATACTTGTTAATCATAGCTCTATTCTTTTATAACAATGTGGCACCATGTAACTTTAATGTATTACGAGATGTTGTTGCCACGAGTATATAAAAAGTTTTAAAAAAGGAAAACTCAGGTGGATTAACCTCACCAAAGCCAAAACCAGGTACACGAAAATTATTAAAAGTCGACGTGAATGAATTTTTAAAAAATGTAATGCGTAAGCTTGTTCATTCATTTTTTTTAACAATCAAATAGCAACGTTAAATAAACTTTTGCAGGGTATAATCAACGATGCTGATTTGCCCACAATAAGCCGAGATAAACAGTGGAGAAAATTACAAAAATTAAATTTTAAATAGGGGAAAATGGGTACACTACACGCTAATTTATTCTGAATAAATTGTATATTGGAGACAGTATCTTAGAAGAATAAAAGAAATTAGGACAGAAAAAAAAATATTTTTGTTCTATTAAAAACGTGGATTAATACTGGATACTGTATAGGAAATTTTTGGCAAGACAAAAATATGAACTTATTTCAAAAAGCATTTTTACAAGGATTTGCTACTGATATTAAGAAACAAACAGGTGCAGCTGTAAGAATAACTGATTGTTATATAGGCAGTATTAACGATTTTCTTGAGGGTGGTTTACTTTTATTTGACGTGTTTGAGGAATACTTCGAACAAATGATTGAATTAATACCGAACGATTTTGGTTACTTTAATGGACAATACAAATTACCCCCTCCAGATTATTTAAAATCTTATCAACCACTAAATAGAAGAAAGGTGATTTTGCAACAGAATAAGTTCTAAAACTTTACAACGCTCAAATTATTAATCATTGTCAGGAGACATGAAAAAAATTACAAAAGGTACATTATTGAGGAAACTCCCAAAATTGATATTCCTCGCTTACCAACCTAAGAACCTAAAACCAATTAAAGGTTACATTGTTAGAAATAACACAACTTTTAATTTACCAGATGTTTATTTATTCAATAAGTCAATATCTGAAATTACCTATGAGAATTAGCAAAAATGTATTAATCATGTTATAGGAATAGTGTAATTGACATCCTTACAGAACCTGTTATAATTTCTCTGGAATCAAATGAGAAATCTCCTGAAACATAATGTGAGGAACCATAATTCTATTATTATTTCCGAAGATTATTTAATATTTTCAATGTTTATACATTTATTTATGTAAAATTGGTGATCGGTAAATTCATAAAAAGATAATTTTTATATTTTTTAAATAAATTACAAAATACAGTGTTGTTAAATTTTCTTTAATTTTGAAAACGCATGTCAGGGGTTTATTAATTTTGGGATTGATTAACGCAACATATTTTTGGGATCTTACTCTCTCATACTTCAAATAAATTATAAATAAAAATGGAATATTCATTATTTTGGGTTTTTGGTGTTTAGGCCCGAGCCAAACTTCCTAAAAAGCGTCGAAGAGTTCTTCCAGTAGAACCCACAAGGGGACCTCGTTTACCAGGTCAGCCCCCGACCTCCGGTCCGATGGGCCCCTCTGCTACCGAGCAAAATCGAAGAATGAATGCCATCAAATCGAATAATCCGATAGAGAACATGATGGGTGCACCCCTTCCTAAAATGGGTAAGTTATTAAAAAAATAAATTCCATTACCTAAAAAATATCAACATTAATTTGCATTGGTAGTATCTCCCATAATCGAGAATATCATATGATAAACTCAATTATTGATTGTTAAGACTGAGAAATTACAAAGTAAATATGAATAGTCAATTGATTGTGTGGGTTTTGTGAGAACGGAAAATTTGTCTTTCGCAGGTACTGAAATGAAATACGAGGATACGATGAATAATTTCTAGTCTGTGGGATGTGATTTTGATAATTTGTTTATTACTTTATTTAATGTCGTATGTCATTAGTTTTTCTGTGAAACATTATAAGTTTGTGTGCAGTAGTTTGACAGCCAGCTATATTAATTAAGTTCTAAGTTCTAAATAAAGAAATTCGAAGTATGAGTTGTTACATAATATTGTCACAGTAAGGGTTTAAGTCCAAAGGAATTTGAAGCTGCGCAGGATTCTATTTTAGGTGAGTTGTTAGGGCCTCAATTTCACAGAACTTTTACTAGTAGTCTTTAATTTTTAAAGAAAAAAGATACAAATCTGGAAATATAATTTATCAACTTTATTTCATTTTATGGAAACCATATTTACTTGTCAATATAGTTCTTTTCAATTCAACTAGGTTACTAGGCTGACGACCGTTCGACCTTAAGGAGGAAAGGTACAATATTATTTCTTCCGCTGGTTAGCTAATTGATAAGATGTGCTATTTTTCCTATTAGCGTATTCTGGCTGGAAAAAGTAAAAAAAGGGTTAGAGTCGTTAAGTTAAAGTAAGCATTGAATCCCCTTTTATATTTAAATATGTCCCTGTTCTCTTTTATCTAAACCGGCTCATTCATCCTAATTGAATGAATTGCGCTACGAATAAGTCTCTCATTCTCCATATTCACCGGACCTAGACCCCAGCGACTTTTTTCTATTTCCAAACCTGAAGAAATTGTTGGTTGGAAGGAGATTTGCCTCAAATGAGGAGGTCATCGCCGCTACAGATGCCTATTTTGCGGATCTCGAGACATCCTACTTTTTCCGATGGCTTGAAGAGATTGGAGTACTATTTGAAAAAGTGTATTAATAATAAATAAAATAATAATAAAATAGTAAATCAGTATAAGCTAAAGTTTCTTACTGACGAACCCAAACCTTATTTTTTTGTTTTTTTTTTGTTTGGCATCAACCGCTAAATATTATTAGCCTTCAAACCTTACTTGATTCTGTTTCTTAGCAATAAAAGCAAACGGAAGAGAGACTAAATCCCACGAGTAACAAAGTATGTTATATCACTTTCTTCAGTCAAAAGCAGGGTTACAGATTTGAAATGTGGCCATTCAAGCACTAAGGATCCATAGCATCTAGGTAGCCAAAATCTGCTAGGATTAAAGATATGGTCCTGAAAATACAAAAAACTATTGAGCTATCGATGGTTGAAGTTGGAGGAGATAGCTGAGGCTATGGCGATTTTAAAATAATGAAAACATTACTTATGCGAAATTTTGAAGATAATAAAGCTCTTTACAAAATGGGTGAACGTTTCATAAGCTATTTAAGCGAAATCTAAAAGACTTTTTGTGCAGACCTAACAGCAGCTAAGACAATGGATAGGAAGTAGCGAATCAATTCCAAAGAAGGCGAAAACGGTTGTATCAGCCGGAAAAGTTAAGTCGTCGGTATTTTGGAATTGAAAAGGCATTATATTTATTGATTACTTTAAAAAGGTAAGATTAATCAGCTTGGCGTTGAATTACTGCCCTATGCACCCTACTTGCCAGACTTCGAACTATAAAAGAATTTTTGACTCCGTATTTTGATTTTTTTCTTTCTTAGACTGAAAATTTTTCATTCTATCCTCGTATGTATAAGTCGAAATTTCATCTATGATTCACTTTTTACTGACAAATTCCCGTTTATGCCCGCATTTTTCTTTCTAGTAAGAACGAACACGTTTACTCTTTCAGGTATTTGCATATTAAAAATATTTAAAATAGCAGTATGTTATCAAATATTTAAAAATAGAAATGTTAAGTATTTCAATTTTCACTATGTACGACGGCATTTCAAACTTTTTAGTTGCTTTTGAGTTTAAAGGAGGAAAGCCGTATTTACTAGAATAAATATAACTTAAGCTTTATTTAAAAAGAGTTGTAGTTTAACTGGATTTTAGAATATATCCAGGATTATTCTACTGACTTCTAAAGAAACACCCACTTCAATTTCATTATTGGGTGCTAGATACTGTTCTGGCTTCTCAATTTTCATAGTTCAAGTTCTTAATCATAAAGGAAAAGAACAATGACTCTAATGCATTTTAGATGCTTTTCCAATAGAAAATAAATTGAATCGCTGTGAAAATTAAGTCCAAATTCAGTTCTGATACTAGTAATCGGTTATACTATTCTGAGAATAATGTATCTGGAAAGTTATGGTTTTCTATATGTACGTAAAATTTGTATAGGATTGTATCTTTATTTAAAATTACCAATGTATTAAAATTAATGCAATAAATAAATAAATAATTATATTACTAATTATTTAAAGTAACATTCTAGATACAATTATTTTAGAAGATATTAGAACAAAATTTAAAATACAACTAAATTAAAACTACGAAGTACAAAAGTCAATTATATTTTGTTGTTAATTGAATTTATTTAGTTTTTAAAAAGCTTTAAAAAGTAAAGAACTAAATCCATTTCTGTAGGTTGAAATATTTACACGCAGACAACAACCGTTGATATATTAAAAATGCGGTATAACTAATTTATTTCATATTTTGTTGTATCCAGTGTTATTCATAACGTAAACAGCGAAAACCCACGTTTTGCAGATAATTGGTCAAATAAATAATGCAGGTTTTGATTTATTCGCAACAACACGACTGATATCATTGGAAATTAATCCCGAAATGGATGAAAAATGTGTGTATAAATTTGCACTGGAAATAACGACAAGTTTCAGCAAAGCCAGTACAAAACTGGCTCAGAAGATAATAATTTTTGGTCTCTTCTAGGGGTGTTACAATTTGATATAGATTTCATCTATATAGGTAAGACCTAGCATTCTGCGATTTTCTAAATATTCATATTAACACTACATTTTAGTTTTTATCTTAAGATCACTGGAGAACTATAACATACTGCCTTGTAAATTAAAAATATATATTTCTTGGGTTAGTTTCAAATGTCTACTGATCGGGAAAATAAGTAAACCAATAATTAAGAAACACCTTCTTGAAAAATCACATTTCTATGTGTATCGAAGAAGGATATTATTCTGTTTTTTTTTCTATTTGACTTAATTTTTTACAGATCAAAGTCGCCGTCTCTCCAATTTTAGATCAAATGGTACCAAAAGTACTGAACCGGTTGAATAGTACGAGGGGTATAAAAACAGCTACTATTAATTGTGACTTTCTTCAGATTTAAAATAGACCAATTTATAAAATAACATTGGCACACATATACACAATTATTCTAAGATATATTTTTTAATCAATGAAATGTGCATGTTTTTGTTTGCTAGTCCTGCAAATATTTGACTTTCTTCATTTTCAAGGTCACGAGACCTCTATCCAGAACTAGCTAAATACATCTACTAGCATTAAGCGAAAATCAAGTGTAATTTTTTATTCATTTTTAATACTTGTTTAAAGAGGTCTATTTAATAAATTCGGTCTATTTTTAAGTTTGTGTGGACTCTATTTCTACCGCATGATTCTCTATCTCGATGTTTTAAATGTACGTTGCAATCTTTAAAAGTCTAAACTATGCATGAGCGATTTTCACAATAAAAATCAAGATTATTGACTGAATTGAGATGTACCGTAGCAATAAAAGTTTCCTCTCGAAAATGTAGTACATAAATTTCTCAACAGGCAGTAGAAAGTTAAACAGTTTGTTTGCCTATGTAATCATCTAAGACAAACTAGCTGTTTTCTATGCAATTGGTTTGCCTGGTTGTACCTTGAATAATACTTTAATGGAATTAGAAACAACTAGTCAGTAGTATCTAGTTTTTAGAAAATGTAATAATAAATAAACATATAAAAAATCATTGATGAAAATTTTTTATTAATGTAGATGTAAAATTAAAACTGATAGTACCCACACATTTTTGATGTTGTTCAAAATTTTCCCAAAATGGA
Source organism: Hermaeophaga mercurialis (assembly GCA_951812935.1). Classification (NCBI taxonomy): domain Eukaryota; kingdom Metazoa; phylum Arthropoda; class Insecta; order Coleoptera; family Chrysomelidae; genus Hermaeophaga; species Hermaeophaga mercurialis. The sequence goes on along the minus strand of OX638361.1, from coordinate 29,754,654 downwards.
TCATAAAATGAATAGTTCTTTAACGGTTACAAAAAAAAATTAATTATTTGCATTATTTTTAATGTTATGGCACATATTGCTTGTAGTTCTGTTAATACGTGTTTATTTTAACTTTGTAAGAAGCTTATAATTTTTTTAATAATTCATATTTTTTATTATATAATCAGGTATTTTTTTAAACGTATTGACTGGACTAACGCTTTCATAAGCAGAACCTCCTTTATACTGGAAAAATATTATATTTTAATATTTGCCATATTAATAAAAACAATAAGTTTTTCACCTGCACGCACATTATGAAAGCATGATTTATGACCCATAAAGGAAAAAATTAAAAAAATATTCTATTAAGTATTATCTTATAATACACAAAAAATTGTATTTTTATAAAATTTATTATAAAATTATAACTTATAAGCAGAGTCTTCCAGCGAATACGAAATAATCTGTACAGACAACAGGACTATAACATAGATATATTTTAAGAGACTATAATAAAATACACATTGAGATAGCAACATTAGAGATATGCCAATGATTTCTATATGGGAGAATAACTTGCAACGTTGCCAAAATCTTTAATAGCAGGTTCAGGTTCAGGTTCGATTCCTATGAAAAAGTATTATTGTATTATTTATTGAGAAAAATATACACATTGTTAAAAAACATAAATATATTGTACTTGGGCGTAAAAATTCTTTTATATAATTTTTAATCTTGGAATTTTAAAAATAGATATCTACACAACAAAAGGTTATTACAAAATAATAATTTATATAATCCCCTTATGAACTAAAAATTCTTTTAATAATAATCCAACTTCCTGTTTTGTTGCTATTTTTTCAAAAATATATTAAAATAACGCTATTCCAAAGTGATTGTTTTATGATTTCTTATGATGAATTATAAACAATTTAAATTCAAGTTTGAAATTGAATTTTTCATATTGAAATGGAATATGCTCTTTATAGCCTGCAATTGGCTTCTTAATTTCCCTAAGAAATACGTGTTTTAAGGAAATAATAACTTCGTAATTTATTATGGCTTAAATAATGACGCTTTTTTGAACCTAAATCATATGAAATGTAGTTCCATTTACAACTTCTTCATTAAGGAACAGACTATTCCTATTCATATTTACGAAAAGTGGTAGATAGACATTAAATGTGAACTTTGTATGCAGTTCAGTGACGGATTAACAAAGCTTTAATCTAGCAAATATATCATCAGCTTTAATTTGAGCGAAATCCGATGCGTTCATTCAAAAGTATTTATAACTGTAGGTGTTTTGAAAAGACCAACAGAATTGAAAATCAGAAGATTTATTAATAAAATAATTCTATCGCTAAATGTTGTCTTCTACAGAAAATAACCGAAACTGTAGTTAAATTTCAACACGTTGGAATGTTTAATTACCAATGCAAGTTTTAAATATTTTTATCTGTTGGTCCATCTGTAATAACGGTAAAAATGTATCAGAAGTAGTGCGGAAAGTTTCTGTTATGATTGCAGTCTCTGGACGAACGATATTACGATACTGACATAAAAGTAAAAACCGTGAGAATAAATTTGATAAAGATACTCACCCTAATATAAGAACAGTTGTACACAATTTTTTTATGAACAGCTTCCTAATTTTTCTAAGAGTACAATGAGATGAGTATTGCAAGACATCGATTTTTGTAGCAGGGTACAAATTCAGAATTAATAGAAAAACAAGAAATCAGTGGGAGACGCGAAATTTAAAAAATAAGGATCCTAGAAACCAATACTTATTATATGGACGAATTATGGGAGAATACTTTCACTGCCATTGGAAAAGTATGGCAAGATACTACAATAAAAAACCCAGGACATGTTTTTGTAAAAAGACTTAAAAACCGAGCAGGAAAGGACCAAAATTAGTTTTAGTCCATGCAGGAAATAAAGATAGATTCGTTGAAAGTTTTCATATGACGTTTCTCATTAAAGACTTCTTGCTAAAGATTACTAAGAAAATATTATCGGAAACGTATCTAAGAAATAGTTTGAAGATACTTTATTATCGAATCTTTGAAGAAGATTACCTAAAATGTGGACTTCTCAGATAAACATTATCAATAAACATTTTTTTTTCTAAAGTATATGCAAGATGACATTGAACGTATTATATGTATCATTAAACGACGACTCGCAAGGTAAATCAGATTATAAAACTGAAGCAATTACTATTTAAGATCATATTTGAAATTATTTAAAGATTATGGTTCTGGTATTCTAGTTCCGTTTTTATTAAATATTAATAAATGTTCACAAATGATGTCCTTGCAATTATCAATCTAGTTAATACAATTTAATGGCTGTAATTAACTAACAAATTATTTTCATTGTAAAAGTATCGTAATTTTCTTACTAAAATTATATTTCATAAAAGTTGAGTAGACTCTTTCTTTTACAAAATAAGCAGAACGTGCAGTAGTAATAAAACCGACAATGCTATCTTCGTGTACTGCTATCTCAATCTGGATTTCACAATAGTTTTTTTTATAAAAAAATAATATATCTCTTAAGCCCTTACAGATTATATCACATTCACCCGAACACCCCTTATCGCTCTTTTACGGTCGAATTTAGTGCATCCAACACCCCATGGAATCTTGCCGATGATGCATGGTGTGTAGTCATAACCAATCTAAAACGTAAACCACCTACACTTTCTAATACTGTTTATTTTTCCAGGACTAATAGGGGTGACGTCATCCCTAAATCCAAACGGGGTTGGACTCGAATCAAATCCAGCGTTTTTGATGGGCAAACCAAAATTTGAGAGCACACCAACCTCGCAGCCCACCCAAGTGAATCTGGCTCAAAATTCAGGACAATGTTATACCACGCTTAAGCCGACAACGTGAAAATATTAAATACGTTTCGTCGGTTAAAACCCTAATTAAAAATGACATTACATTCCAATAATCGTTCTTCGAATATTAAGTGGAAAAAAACATGTACTGAATATTTTATTGATCTATTTGTTGTTTTCTTTGCATATTTTTATTTTAAAAACATATATTATGTGAATTAAATTCTTCTATTTAAAAGATTACTTCTCTCCGTTTCGATAATAAAATATTTTATGGAAAGAATATAATGAAAATCATTGGTCAAAACTATGCATAGAATAAATATCATGAAAAGTTGTGTCAGGATATCTCGAAATCTAATTATAGAATTAAGTAGGCAATTATAATCTATCTAAATAAAAAGTTAGTTAACAGATTTTTAAACGGTTATTATATGTAGAGGTATTCTTTAAAATATTTAGACGGGATCATAGAAAATATTTTAAGAATATTATCTGCCTCTTTGTTTTTCTTCATTAATTTTATATATTTATAAACATACGAGTAATTTAAAATAAAACTGGATTTGTACATAATTTAAAAAATCTATTTAAAGCTAGTTTACAGGGTGGTGTAAAATATTGTAAATTTCTTCTAAGTAAGTAAGTAAGTATACATCTTAAGCTATAAAATCGTTTGATCCTTTTAAAATAAAAACTCCAAAAATTTTTTTTTAAATTTGTGAAATGGAATAAAATCAATTGATTTTATTTGATATTATTATGCTTCTTATTCATTTATTCAGTAAAAGAAGCCAAAACATATTTTGATATTTTACACCATTTTTTGTATGTATCTCTCGAACTGTTAGATAAGAACATAAATTAAAAGTGATAAACATAAGATATATCTGATTAGCAATAACCTACATTCATTAAACATGTGCAATGTAAATTTTAAATACAAACTTCTATTTATTAGAATTTAGAACATAATTTACTGAAATATGAAACCCTTGATTTTTAAAAACAGCGGGGTTAGTGTTTTTTGAAGTCTAAAAACCACTAACCCTCCATATCGGTCAAAAATCAACTATTTTTAAAAAAATATGTATATTGTAAATATATATAATCGATTCTAAACTTTTGAACATATCTGTGTATGAAAGAAATTGTAAATAAGTCAAAGATATTTATAATCATTTCTGATTTGGACCAACATCATGTACTTATTATCTATAGTAATAATATTGTGATATTATTTTCAATTTACTAAAATTACTTCCTATCTATAGATATATTGCGGTTGTGTAAAAAAGCTAAAAGAGAATTGGCATATTTATTGATCTGTATTGAGTTTTTTATTGATCTAGATCCCTTATTTTGATGTTCTTTATGAGGATTATCCGTAATTGGCAAATATATTCTTTGTCTACATATCTAATACATTTTACGAGGCTTGCTGATTCAATTTCGGGATACACCTAAACAAAAACATTTAGGATTGAAAAAGTGCTTTATTGGTTTTTAAAATATTCCCCTTGACAATTCTATGCACTTTTATATGCGAATAAACCAGTTATCATAACAATTTTTCCAATTTGAGCATGGTTCACTGATATATTTTTAAACGTTTCAATTGCATTCCATTTTTCCTCTGGAAGCGTCCCAGCTTGACATGGTATGAATTGGAAATTTTTATGAATTAGGACAACACAAAAAGACGTTTTTATTTGATTAGTAACGTTTCGATCGTTTATTTGATCTGCTTCAGGCTTCCATATATAACGTCAGCGCTCAAAATAATTCGAAGAAACATATGATACATGGCACATAGAAAACTACCGTCAATCTTTTGTACACTTAACAAACAAACCTATTGTCCTAATACCCGAAAATTTTCAATTCATATCGTTTCAATTGCATCTTCTGGCCTTGAAAAACTTTAACCGCGCTATTGATTTTTGATTATTGGAAATGTATGAGAGTTGTTTTGACTTGTACCAGAGCTGTATGGAAGATGATTAATTAATTCTACCATTTGTGTCATTAAATATTCAATTATTTGTTGCACTATGCCGGGGCTTACATTGTCCTAGTGCAGAATGATGCGAGGTTTCGAGAGTTTTCGACACAAAACAAGCATTTATTTGCTTTAAAGGCTTCAACTTCGAGTAACTTTTATTGGATTTGCTTCATTTTGAAACACTCACCATTTGACTCGAACCTGTTTTGGCCCTTTTGTTAGATTATGCGGTATCCATCCCGTAAGTAACTAGTAGCGAAACTGTTAATACAATACAAAGTAATACCTAATACATAGTAATATTTCTATATAAACATTTAAATTTTATTAAATAATTCTATCGATTTGAGATAACCATATAGATTTTATAAGGGACCTTCCAAGAAGAACTGTAATGTCATTCTTGATCTGATAATTCACTCGGTGTACATTGTACGTGGGACATTCTATTAAAATGTGGTTTACACTTTGCACTGTGTTACAGTCCTCACATCTAGGGGATCACTATTCGTGAGATGGTAGGAATGTGTGACTCTTCTGTGGCCCAAGCAAAGACGTGTGTGAATTATTTGAATTTTTATATTCTTACAAATTGGTTGCCCCGACAAGATATTGTTTTTAATGTAGCGCAGTTTTCGTTGCTAGTTTTCCCACTCTTGATTCCACAAACACAATATTTCCTTTTTGAAAGTTTCAAATTATTCGAGAAACTATAACGTACTACTTCTGACATTTACTATCGCGTCTCATACACCTTAGTCAGCTTCTTCATTACCAAATACTTCCTGAGAGAAGGAATCCACATAATGCTGGTCGTCCGGGAGTTTCTAATAACTCTGATTTGATAATTTTAGCTATAGGATTAACAGGATATATTTGTTGCGATATCGATACTATTAGGATTTGTAGTATGGAAAAAGTCATCGATATGTAAAAAGAAAAAGAAAAGAGATATTCAAAATTATTGTCTCAGCTGGGAAGAATCGGTGTCATATTCTGATATATTATTTCTGTGATTTTTCTTTTTATTGATTTGTTTTTTAAGCGAACATACATTTTTAAGACTGCTAAAAGATGACTGGTGAATTCTTGTATGACAGCGATCTGTAATGGGAGGCCAGTTGTTGATGTTGGATCTCTTCTTTTTCGCCTTTGTTATGAATGTGACAAATTTATTGGTATCTTGACTAGATGCTTCTATTTCTGGTGAGAGAATTTCATCGAAATTGCGGTTCGACTTGTTAGGGTTTTCTAAAATGTTCGTTTCAGCTGTGTGTGCCATGGTATTAACGGTAGTCGATTCTGATACGGAGGGTAATGTTTCTTTCATTGGCGATGGTGTAGGTTTTGCAGGTGAAGATATAGGATTATTGCCATCTGAACAGGAGGCAGTGGACGTTGCGTAGAAGCTATTGGATTTAATGAATATGACTTGAGTAGTTTTAGTTTGAAAGATAGTGTATGGTGTGGAGTTATTGGTTGAGATCATTTGAGGGCAATATGACTATATTTTTTGCAATTATAACATGTCATGGCATCTTGTGATAGAAAAACTTTATAGCTTAGTATCTTCAAATTCTACAGTCAAAGGTTCATGTAACGAGAAGTTGTGTGGACTAATGTACACTTGCCTTCTAAACCTTATATTCAAGAAGAGTGCAGCTAATTCTAAGGAATGTCAATGGTGAGATAGCATTTATGACTAATTTCTCTATTTCTTTTAATAGGCTTTCGTCTGGTATGATTGAGCACATATTTGAAAGAAGGGAAGAAAAGATAATATTTTTCGATTCGATTAAATTTCCATGTGGTATTAAGTAATCTTTTAGGCGTTTGTTTTCCTAGGCAATAAAAACGATGGCTTGATCTTTTATGGGAAATTGTGGTTTAGTATCTACTGCTAAGCAACTTGAAGCATTATTTTGGATGTAAGTATCATAGCCATTAAAAATTCTTGATACTACTGTAAAAAAGTTCTTCTTGATAGTGCCTTGTCGCCAAAAACAGTTTTTTGATAATCCAAACAATCCTTTCACTTTTTTAATAGACAATAAAAGAAAATCATTGTTCGAAAATGCTCGCGATTGAAATCAATACTTTGTTTTCAATTCGTTATTTAAAAATTAAATTATAATCGAACGGCTCACTATATACAACTTCTGTCACTTTTGCTTATCACAACATATACCAATTTTTACAAATGCTCATGCGACAAATATCATAATTACAGTGGTGTCACACCCCGAAATTAAAGCAGCAGTCCTAATTTTTTCAAAATCTACATTTAACATATAAGACTGTATTAAATATTTTTTGTATATATTTAACGACTATTTTTTAATTTCGAGATTCTAGGAATCTATATTTGTCAGTTTATCTCTGCTTTTAAGAAGTTTTAAGTTTTCTGATCATTCATAGAATTAAATGACATTTGAAATTAACAAAAAATATTAGATTAGATTAGATTAGAACTTTTTAAATTGTGTAAAAAATGTTCAAACCTTGCTATAAGAATACTCTAATCAGAAAATATGAAATTATGTAATAATTGTTATAAAAACAATGTTTTGAGGGTAGCTTTCATTTGTAGCATATTGGAAACAATATGCACAGAAACAAGTTTCATAGAAAATAAAATTGCAATGGATGTATATGAATAAACCGAAAAAAACGGTTACTTTTAAATGAAAACACGAATATACTATATATTTTTTACCCTAGATTTTCCTCTACAACCCAATTTCTTTTTCTTACAAAGTTCTCTTTCTTCTGATCATTCAGGCCAATGCGAAAATTGATCAGTCTCTATAAATTCGTTGGGTTGACTTTAGAGACATCGCCTTTTTTTTGTTGGCTTTGGAATGTCACTCCTGTCTTCCTCTTTCAGTGAGATTGACGACGGCATAGTAGTTCTGCAAATTTATCTTGAAGATAAGTAAAGGACCAATTAAATTTTGGGCCAAGCACAGTTTTAATTCTTCTGTCAAGTAACCATTCATTGACAATAACTAGATCTAACAAATTATAGTGGTACCAATGTTTAGCAGTAAATCTTGTAAGTATTTCATATATTTGTTATATTCTCATGGAAACTATATCTGGACACTCAATTGATCAATGATATTAGGGACACCATTTTATTGTTAAACCAAACAGTTTGCAAAATTGCAAGAAAATCCAGATACGCCAGATAACACACATCTTTAGTCTTAATCTTCCCTTGAATGAGATAATTTGTTGATCACAAAACATATTCTGCTCAAATAGAATATTGAGTGATGCATTTCAAATTTAATGAAATAACTCACAAAATTTTGTCAAAACTTTTATTATGTATGTATGTATATTACATATAATGGCGGAGTTGATAACTGAGACTTAAAAGATCTTATTCAGTTGCAAAATATGATAGGATAATAGCTCATTATTATAGTAACGGTTCTCTTCCAGTGCCTCTTTCCCTTGTCATGTATTTCATGCCTAAAACTAAAGTGTTTCTTCATCATTATCGTGCAAATAAAAAATGTACGTTTGTATAGTAGGTATTTGTTGGTTGGAAGAATATGGCTCAGTGATTTCATCTTCCGGAAGCTAAGAATTCTTACTTTGAGAAGGGAAATATCTGTATCTTTATTCTGTAAAACACAACGCATTCTTGAGACACATAGTAAAGTATCTCATTTGTGCTAGGGAGAGCTAAGATAATTCCACTGTCATATATACAATATGGAAAAATTCCGTCATATTTTTTTAACTATTTATTCAATAATAACATTTTCAGATATCTAAAATTGGAAACAAAGTAACAAATGTAACGTTTTAATTAAAGTTTTCAATCAAATGAAATTTTACTTTCTATGAAATAACATTTAACGAAAGCACTGGAATTGTTTTTTTTTATAAATATATTATTTTCTTACTTTGCAAACATTTTAAATATTTACTATTAAATGAAAAATATGTCAATTCTTTCATGATACTGGTAAAGAAATCCAGATTTGACCTTTTCTCTATTTATTCACTTCTAGATAAAAAAATAAATTTACCGATATGAATACTAAAATACAGAGTGACCTTTAAAAGGGGGACCCTGAAATTTTTTAAATATTTTTACCTGAATGAAGACGCAAAACGGAAATATAGAGCAGAGGGACCGAAGATTTTGCTAAGAAAGTGTTACTGTTGACGTTTAATTCTAGTATAGATGACAAGTTGAACAGAACTTTTTATATGAAAAAATAGTTATCTATTAAGTGCAAAGATAGTAATATGTAGTTTAACGAATCATTTGTACATATGGTCTACATAGGTTTCATCAGATTGCCGCGGTTTAAAAAATTGATGTATCTAAAGGTACATTTTTAAAATAAATTTTAAATTGAATTCATTATTTATATTATAGTTTCTATTTACCAATTAAAATCTATTTCTGGGGATTCCTAAAAATCTTAACACATTTATGCTTTAATATTCCATTATAATTATTTCTATAAATTAAACAATTTTAAAGTTATAATTTGTTTCTTAATCTTAGGACTTATTAAAAATTTCCTAAAAAAATTTAACAGCAACCTGTTTTAATGTTTTCCTTTAGAAACTAGATTTTAAGTTATAAACAATATATATTTTTGTAGTTAAAGAGTCACTATTGGAAAATTAGAAGAACAAGAAACAAATAAAGGCGTGATAAAGTTAGTGATAAAAATTTTAGAATTCGATTCAATTATAAAACCCATTCTAATGCTTGTTATAGTGACGTTTTAAACTGTCCAACATTATTGTTATCAGAAATTTTTTAAATTTTAGTTATTATATACTTTATATATTAACAATTTTTTATGCCAATTAATTACATGGATTGTTTTATATACTTAAAATTGTTTATTTGTATCTAATAAATTAAGGTATTTACGGAAATATACAAATTATTCACCAGGTACTGCATATGCCGAGTTTTCAGGGGCTTGGGTCAGTCATATATCGAACTAATGGAATTTTTTTAAATCAATTAAGGTAAAAATCCAAGATTGTCTTTCAGTTTTTATAAAAACTATAATAAAAAGATTTTTGAATAAAACGCCCTGTGGATTAATCTGATTGAAAACACAAATTGTTTTTAATTTGTTGAATATAAAATAAACTTGCAACCCTTTTCCAGCCTGCTTTTCTCAGTAAAACTCTTTTATTTATTGCAAACGTAATATGTACTAGGTCAATCATGTTTTAATTAGTTTATTTAATAACAATTGAATGGAGTGCATAATATCGTTACTGACTTAATAAATATAAAAAGTGTATCCGAAAGGTTTATTGCGTTTTGTGAATCAAAACACACTAAAAATTTGAAAAAAACATTTAAAGTTAATGAAAATAAATATAATTAATAAACGGTCTCAGAAAAATAAAAAATACTCGAATAAATTTGTTATGTCGTATTAAAATTTTGAACTTTTTCTCAAATATAAAAACGAACTCGATCTGCAAGATACCATTTATTTTTACATGACTCTATGTATGTGATTTAAATTGTTATTAAATAGAAAATTTAAAACAGAGCTGCAAGGCATGTTCCAATTGACAGTTAGTTGGGATTTAATATTAGAGTAAATTTCACAAATCTAGTAACTAGTTTTCAAAATAAGCTTGACTGACCCTCTGAGCTACTCGGTATAACATATATATCTTCCAAAATCCTCTACAAAATTTTAATATTAATAATTCTGATAACGGATTGTTTAATTTTACTTCTAATGATATGTAAGAGTAAGCCTAAATGCATAAAGCACTTTTGTATAGCACCAGACCAATATTTGGAAAATTTTCAGGGTTTGTGCTTTAATTAATTATAAAATAAATTATTTCGTCATTTGAAACACTTAATTAATTTTCATAATCCACGAAGCACTAACATTTTTTAATGGATATGCTTCGTTATCTCAGGAAGATCAAAACCAGGTAGTATAATAGAGTTAAGAATACTGATATTTACATGCGTAATTTACAACTTGCTTTATTTGGTTTTTTGTCGAACAAAGTGAGACAAATGATAATTTTTACATACAAATATCCGTTGTTAAAATTTTTAATTTATTTTATTTATGTTTTAAATGTTAAGTATCCTGGTGGTTTTTTTGTGTAACACAAAGGAAAGCTCTAATCAATTTACTGATATTTTCATTTTCACTCACTTGTGTAGGTAAACTACATACACCATATTAACGCTACATAAAAATTAAATTAAATCTTCCTTTAAATCATAGTTCTATTATTATGTAGATATGCGAATAAAATAAAATATTACAAATTTTTCTAAATTTGTTTCGATATAACCCTTCCGACTTTCAAAAATCCCATATTCCTACTAATTCAAAAACAAATGTGTTATTTTCTTTTATTAAACAAATTATACAATGAGAGTACTTATACATAAGTAGAAAAATAATATATCAACTAACCCTGAATAGAGAGAAAAATTGAGATCTTAAAAACAAATTTAGTTATGTCTATATAAATCTCTTACCATAGTAATTTATTTACTAATTTAAGGTTACATACGAAGTCTTGCAAAGATTTTTTTAGATATTTCAATAATAATTTAAAAAATAATCTCCAATATTTATTTTATCGTTAATCTGAGACCCCGTTTATAACTTTTGCACAAAAAGATGAGCATTATAAATTAAATTCAATATGATAAATATTTGTAATATTGCACAAAATTATTTTTACATACATTATATATACATTTAAAAAAAATACAACTTCAAAACTCCAGTTTTGCAAGAGTTTATCAACACGTAATATCTAAAGTTTGAATGATAATGATTTTTATTAAATTATTTAAAATAAATCTTACCCAATTTTCATTAAATTGACCCAAATACTTTCAATACATTAGTTCTAAAAATTTTGTTGACATAATTTTTCAAACAGTAATTATATCTTTAAATATCATCTCTGAAAATCACGTGCTTCTGATGTTGCCATTATTTTATTAAAATATCCAACCATATGTGTGATAATAATTGCATTTTTATTGATTGAAATTAACAAAAATCTTTTATTTTAACAGACTAATCCAAATAACTCTTAATACAATCCTGAAGGATAATCGGTTAATTTCCCAGAGCTTCTGCAATCACTTCCAACAACTTCCCTGCTTCTCGAAAAGTAACGGTGAGATTCAATAGTTTGTCCAGAATAGAGGCCAGCATTACTATAGCCTCGATTCAACAAAAAACTGGAAGAACTGCTATGTTTCCTCTCTTGTATCCTGGGAAAATAGTAAAGCATTTCGTTTTCGTCGCCATTAGATGGGAGAAACATCCTATGTTTCTCATCGGTGTACGCCCCCAACTTAAATTTTAAATCTTTTTGAGGATTAACGTACACATTTGTAATACTTCTGCAGAGTGAAGTTGTTGAATTATTACCTGAATCACTTTTTGATCTAAAGCCAGGGTCTTTATTTTTATCATTAGAAACAACGATATTAATGAAAGAATCAAGACCATCTCCCAGTCTGTCGACGGATTTAGTTTTCACAGGATCTTCACTTTTTTTCCAAGAAACAGATTCATTGTGGTAGGAAGTATACCCTTCTGGATCACTGCTTCTAGATCGGTTGAGTGTTTTTGGTGGCTGCTTAAACGACTCTGCACGTTTGATACTAATCTTCGAATTTCTCCTCTTTAAATTTGAGTTAATTTCTTGCGATTGATGCATTTTATTTTGGTACAGAGGAGGAGAATAGTTAGAAACATCAACAACAGAGAAAGAACTGTCTGTTGTTAGACTTTCTGTTTCAAAAAATATTTCTTTAGGATTACATTCGTAATCAGCTGTGGGTATAAATAAATGAATGAGGCTTCTCGTTTTTCTAGGGGGTTCTGGTTGCAAATTAGAAGGAACTATTTCAAACTCTTTTGAAAGAGCATAATTATCAATATCTAATCTTGCATAAGGCTTATCAGTAAGTTGCGTTTCTTCTTCAGTTTTTCTTTCATTCAACTTTAAGTTTTCTCTGTTGTATGCCTCCGTTTCTTCGTTACTTATGATGTCTCTTAATTCTTGAATTACCTCCTCTATTGTTGTTTCTTCTTCAGAATCATTATCATCTTGTTGGGGTTCTGGTGCAGTGTAAATTTCGAAAACAGGTGATGTAGTTTGGATATCTACCTCTGGACTAGGAGTCCGCTCTGAAGAAGATATACCTTCATCTTCCGGTGTCGACTCTAGAGAAATATATTCGGCGTAAATATTGTTTTAAGTATTACAGTAATTGAGAAGTTACCTAGATTTTTAGATAATCGTGTTGATGCGTCAATTGATTGAGCTAAGGAATGAACTTCGTCTCTTAATTCACTACATTTTTCTCTTAGGCACTGGTCCATCGATATTAAAATGCCTTTTTCTTCTTGCAAAACCTAGAAACAAATAATAACAGTAACCTATGATTGCATGAAAAGTCGGTCTCAATGTAAAATAATTTAATTTAGTATTGAATGTATAAACAAGTATCTATTAAAAATTTTACTTGCCTGGATTTTTTGTTCCAAAGCAGAAAGCTTATCTTTCAAATTGTCGTTTTCTTTTTCTGCACTCTCAGTTCTTATTGTCAGGCTCTCAATATCAATGAAATGTTTCTCAAATATTTCCATTTCATCCAGAAGCGGTTCACAAGAGCATAAATTAACACCAATGTTCTGAAATATAATAATAAAATAGAAATTTTACACATGATAAACTTATTATTAGTGTATTTAATTTTTACCTTCTTGATTGCGGCCAAGTCAAATCCGGCCTGTTCCAGCTCAGCTTGAAGATAAACTTTCTTCTGAACGGATCCTGCCGTCTTCAGGAATGTATTGAGAAACTTCAGTCCTGCTGAGAGTAGTTCCACGTGGCTTCCTGTTGAACTTAGCATTCCTACTAAGAATCGGAATCGCACTGGTTCTCCAAATCTCAACCTTAGTGTCGACATGGCTTCGGAAACTGCTGTATGGCTGTTGGTTGGTGGTTCACAGGCTTTACTTAGCAGCTATTAAAAAAATGATGTTATGTAATTATCATTTTTATGTATTATTTATACAGTAAAACGTAATATCTAATAAACTAGATATAATAAGTAGCATTTGAAAAAAACTGTTTGGAGCCCACAGAACTGTAGTATAAGATAGCTCAAGAAGTTGTTGTTTTTTTAATGTTTCTTTCACCATACCAAAATATCTAGTTGGTATGACTCGAGGCAAGCAATAATGTTGAGGTATTCAAATACATTTGAGTACAATGTTTGAATAAAACAGATAAACAATTATAAACTCTGCAAGCACAATAACTTGAAAAATCATTACGTGAGGAAGAAAGGTTTTAAAAATTAGATAATATTAATGGTCATTATTTCTTATCAAGCCTCCTTGTATGTTATATATTATCTACTTGTTCGAGTAGTGCACTCGATTGCACTTGCCATTTGGAAAGCAAAACCGTGAAGATATTGATGAACCTGCTGCTTGGTCTATTTTCGTAATTTACATAATAGAGGGATCGCAAACGAGTTCCGGCTGGTGATTTTGCAGCTTCGGTGAGCAATAATTTACTACGGGGATGTTAATTAGATGTAAACAAAAACGAAAGTTTTAATGAGCGAGTCTTATAATAATTTGTTAACAAAGATGTTTACGATTTTACGTTTTTATAGTTACGTATACTTAGATAATACACATTAATTTAAAATAAGAGATTTAAATGGCATCTTATCATAACCAACATATCCAACTGGGTATTTAAAATTCACACATTTTATATAAATAATATCAAAAATACTTTCGTATACAAGATATATCTTCCAGATGACGTCTTGCATTTATTTGATGTCGGTTAAAATCGCTGTTTTCAATTCCAACTAATCAAAAAATTAGTCAAAATCGCAACTCTGTAGTCGGTCTCTATTCTCGAATAAAGTATTTGCTCGTGGCGAATTTAAATAAACCGCTAGAAGTTGTCTTATAATTAATGACATTGCCCGATTTATCATTATTGTTTCACACTTTATAATTAATAGTAAAATGATAAATCTCTGTAAATTAGTTTTAATTTATGAATTAGTGAAAAGCGAAAATTTTTAACATAATAAAGCTGGAAATTTGGATTAATGTGAATATTGCTATATTAAGTGTATTTTCAATTTTTTTTTTAATAAAATTAGTAAACAACATAGTTCATCATATATTTAATGAATGCCTAGAGTTAAATATTAAGAAAAGGAAGCACAGACATTTTTTATGCAGATATTTTTGCAACTAACTCCTTACCGTCCATTTATCAACAACAAATAATAACGCTATGTATAAAATCGTACACAGGGTCTCCCTGATGCACTGATCTGCTAGAAACTGCTGAAAACATGCATAGCTCAAAAAAATAAACAAAATCTGTAAATTTTTTTAATAGGACATTAGAACGTTTTAGTGTAAAATACTTAATTAGCTGCAAATAGTTACAACTAAATTTTATATTGTTTCATTTATGATCAATTCAGGAATAAAAATAAGTAGGACTCTATATACCTATGTACAATTTGCAAATGAAAAACTAACCTGTAAAGCAACTATTCTTGATTTATTAACGTTGCTCATGATACAGATTGCTAGAGTGAACAAACCCGCTGAACAAGTTGTTAATTTCCTGACAGCTTCAGAATATCTTGTGCAGCAGCTGTGAAGACATTGAAGACATGAAAGCTCATCCAAGAGAGTCCTTCGTTGAATGGCCGGTGGAAGTTTAAGAGTGGTGGCACCTGGAGGACCCTGTTGGGCTTGCCCGTTATTAGATTGACTCAGCTGGATAGCACGAAGAAGGTCCAAGAGCAGGCTGACGCCGTCTAAAGGATCCGCCACAAATTCTTGGACAAAGCTAAAAAAGTATATTTACTCAAGACCGTATTATTAGATTTAAGTAAAAAAAATCTTAGATATGTTGTACATTTCAACTGTGTATTGCTACTTAATATTTTGTTTGTGGGTAAATACGGAATACTGAATTTAAATATTTGTCTGAACAGAGCTACACAATATTGAATTTTGGTCTTTAATTTCTTAGCAGCTCTTTGATATGCCTACTCGTTAGAGTTAGTTAAGCAAAATAAATTTATTGGAGATAAATATTTGATATAACCATCGTAAATAACAATGTATCCCAAATTGACCATTTCCCTGAACGTACCTATAATACAAAATAAACATTACACGTCACACTTCTTAGGGTCATTGTCGGAGTTCAAATACCCGAAATATAATATTTCAATTGTAAATGAACGAGTGCGCATAAAAAAGCGTTTGAATAATTAATTACATTGTTGTAGACGATAAAAAACTAATGATTTAATGTAATACCGGTACGTTTTTTAATTTAATAGCTGCGGTGTATTCATGATTGCCTACTTTTCCAATAGATTTACTTAATATTTTTTATTTTATATTTAAAAAATGCCGTTAAACTTAGTAGAAGGATATTTGGGATGAATTATTTTTCCATCTGTCCATGATAATTTTGTTAAATTTATAACCACTTGATTTGAAGTTAGCGTTTTTTGTAAATATTTAATTAGTTAAATAAACATCATCTTAAGGACGTCCAAGTACTTAAGTAGTTATCTACCTTCTCTTTGGACCTTGATGGATTTTTCGATGAGCACTCTTTTTAAATTTTTGGATGGGACCACTTGAGACGAAGGTTGTTCCTATTGAATAAGTTATTGAACTAAAGTTCTTTAAATAAAGGTAATATTATTAATGGAGTTAATCAATTTAAAATATATTCAACAATAAGTTTATTCAGATTTTTGTATACAATCATATAAAATATGAATAAGCTTTGTTGGTAAAGGTTAATCTTAACCACGTGTCCTCATTGCCCAATTATTTTAATACTAAATATGCGTATAAATATAATTAATTATATTTACCTACTATCATAAAAATGGATTTAAAAACATTAAAATAAATAAATAGATTATGCGATAATTTTGTGCAGAGAAATGAAAAAACCCGGGAACCAGAAGTAATGTTCATCAATGGCGGAAACCCGACAATCAACATTCCTAACATCTACGGAAAGAAAACTTTACAAAATCAACCAAAAATATTGGAATGCTCGTTACTATCCAAATGCAGTTAGCAACACATCCACAACATAAGCATATAAGCTCAGAATGCAATAATGTGTAATAATTGATTATGAAAAATATAGAAGTTTTAAAACAGCAATAACATTTTAAACATAGTTTATATATTAAAGAATATATAATTTATCGACAATTTTTATAAACACAAAACAAAAATCAAGAATAGCAAACATTTTAAGTTTAGGAGAGGTCATGTTTCCTAAGAATTAGTAGTATATAAAATGTTGCGCGAATTTGCAGAAATAAAGGTCATGTTGAAAAAATAGTCATAACATAAAATGAAACAATTTGATCTAGTTCTAGAGACTGAAGTGGTCTAACCTGGTAACTCCAAGGGAGTCCTAATGGCTCAAAGTGATTAGGAGGACTCCCGAAAAGTACGTGAGTCTTACGCGAACTCTCCGAAGAGTTGCCCTTCTCACCCCGCATGTCACTAAAAGAGAAACAACTTTTTTATCAATAGCATTTTTCTAAAAAAAATCCTCTGCGATATAAATAAAGAAAAGATCATTTACGTGGAGATTCTCATATATCCAGGAGTGATCATTATGTAATTAAAGGGATTATCACAAATTTCAATGATGTCCAGAGGGGCGACCAACTTTTACAGACTTTTCAAGGCAAGTGGAGTTTTGTTTTAAGTTAAAATAATACTAACTACTTTTGAGTATAGTACGATTCAGCGTTAGTGCCTAAGTTCTTTTCCCCGTCTAAAAGAGAAACATGTACGATTTTTTAGAACTTTGTTGGGGTCTTCACTCAATTTTGGGAATAATTAGTTACATTATTTAGACTGGGAGTAGTTAAGGTTTTAAAATTGCATTAAAGAAAACTTCTGGCCTGTTGTTGGGGTCAGCTAGTTTTTTTAATTAACTGTTAAGGTCATAAACGTGCACCCATAAAGGGGTATTCTCCTTATTGAACTAAGTAGCAGACAAGGATAAGTTGGGCCTAAGGTTGAGAATCTTAACGTAAAAAGTAATTTATGATTTTTTTACTAATTCGACGAATTAATGTCGTAGTTTTAGTAGAAAAACTGATAATTTAAGAATTTGTTAGAAAAAGAACTAAGTACCGTCCTTCGCTTCCATATCCTCAAGGGTAGTCTAATGTATTGGGTTTCTTTCGGGACAGGAATGACCCCATTTGGTATTTTGGTTTTTAACTAGATTTGCTTTTAAACAATGCTTCATAAATTTCTATTTTTTCGTATGTTTAACTTTTTAACACGTGAGCGAATTTCATTTTTTTCTGTTACCTATTGAAATAGAACTTTCACGTCCCTTAAAGGAGAAAGGTAAGTAAAACTACTTTTCTAAAGCAACATCAAATTACTTGGATTTATTTGAAATTAGGATTATTTTTTATTGGTGATAGTAGTTTGGAAGTATCGCAAATTTCGGAGGTTATACTGTAGTCTTAAGCCTCAATTTTCTAATTATTAGGTGAAGAAAACATTTTAAAGAATAAAATTTTGGGCAGGGTTCTTGCAACCCCATTACAGTTCTGATTACGGTTGTTTTTAAACTAGTCTTTGCTAGACATGTCAGTTTAAGTATCGCAAGAAGTAGGAGCAGGCACTTATCGGTGACCTAATGATGACAAATATGATCTTAACGATACGTCATCAAACCGGTTTTTCTTAATACTAAACAGCGGATACACGCAAGAAAACTCAGAAACCAGAATTAATGCATATCAGCCGCGAAAACGTGAAAATCAACGTAGATAATCCCTACGGAGAAAAGACTTCAAAAACATTGGAATACTCGTGACCATCCAAGTGCATCGAAACAAGATCTTCTAAAGAGCATATAACCATCGCTCAGAACCCAATAATTTTAGTTTAAGCATAGCAGTAAGTAGAATCAGACACTTGTTGATCACATGAAAACCAGCAATCACGGTCTTTAGCAAAACTAAAAAGAGGTTTCGCGAAAGTAAACCCGGAGTAACATATATATCTTAGTAATAATCTTTGGATTAAACCAGCTCTTTTTTCAATTTGTCCAATTAATTCATAATATGTGCAGCATTCGACATATTTGGAAAAAACAAAAGCCCGGATTACCTCATTATCACAGAAACGAATGCTGTCTTCACCTCTTTGATGTTAGAAGGAGGACTAATTTTCATTGGGCATTGACTCTACGATCCTTAAATAACCTAAGAAAATCATTAAAATCTAATGAATTTTCACTTTTATTTTTTTATTGTATTAGTGAAAATTTGACCCTTATAAAATGACATGAAATCATTTCTGTATGGGTAAGTGTTCTGTGCTATAACCATGTCATCAAAACTAAAATATAATCTAGTCGTCAGCGGCAGCTACTGAATGTTTGACATGTTTATGACAATTTTAAAATAAAACTCAAAATTTTTCCATTCATTTTTGTCCTCGATTCTGTAGTTACAGTGCATTGAGATGGCTTTTTGTCAACCCTGTGGAGGTAACCCGTGTATGCCAAGGTCCAACATTACTTGTCCTCCCTGTCCACCATGTTGCCCCCCGTGTACCATTCCGGTAATAGCGGACAACCTCCCCAAAGTCCCGGTGATGCCCATACCCGGCATGGGTTCTCATCCTGATTATAACCCTGTCTGCGTACCCATCAATGCTCCTGCTATGCCAGAACCCCCTATGAAACCCAGAAAAAAATGCAGATATGTCCAACCAGCACGACCGAAATCGTATGCCCCACAAAGAAAGTTTATTCCACCCGAAATGAAAATGGAAAATGGCACCATCTACAGGTAACATCGAAATACCTCCAGAGTAATTTTATTTAAACTTAAATTAGATCTTCAAGTATACCAGTCAATATTTCTAGATGTTTAAACCACTTCAACATAAAAGCAATTTAAAACAATGTCTCATAATAACGAATTTGCATTTTAAAACTATGGTGGTTCTTAAATCTGTTTGTCATTTAAGCATTAGAAGAAGTATTTTCGTTATTTAATATCTTTCATCTTTGGGAAAATAGAAATAGTTTACACATTTTTCTCTTATATTGTCCAGTAATTTTAGATCCCATAAGAGAAGTTAAACAAGTGACTGGAATCTAGTAATAATATATGTACTATTCGATTCTAATAAAAGTCTGTTTTTCCAGAAAATCATTCATTCCAGTTGAAGCTGAAAAGCCAGTACAGATAATTCCCGAGAACAACTTATGTGTTGGCGAGGGAAAAATATCTGAGAACACAGTGAACCGAATGTCATATCAGCCCCATAGGGTTAAACCAGCATGCCCTATATACCCATGCGAGCATAAATTAATCGGAGAGGGTCCAATGCAAGATATTACCACAGCGAAACATGATTATGTACCTAAACCATTCATAAAAACAGAACCCGTGAAGCCAGCAACGAATCTATTCTCGTCTGATTGTCCTCTAAGTGACAAAACTGTGAATAGACTTTCTTACATGCCTCAGGATATAGAGAAAGCCAGAGTGGTACCAATAAGGCCAATGAATGCCATTCCCGCGCCGACAGGAAGAATAAGCTGTAACACTGTACAAAAGATGTCGTACCAACCATGGCAGCCACCGGAGAGGATTGATATGCCGTGGGCAGAAAAACCACGATATATACCTCCGAAGCTAAGGATGGAAGACAATACCGTTAATAAATTAAGTTATGCACCACCAGGAGAATACGTAGAATGTGATGATAATGATCCTAATTCTGTTGAACTTCCTGATGGTCAAGCTGTTGTGCCCGCTTGTATGGGTCCTTCGTGCTCAATGCCCTGTTGTTGTCCACGAGCGGCATGTTAGTAGAATTCGTTGATTTCTTTTAAGTTAAATTTATAGCGTAACTGTAACACTGGTGACCCTTTTTATATATTTTATACCTAATATATATATATATATACTTTTATATTTTATACAATATATATTGTATAATTTACAATTAGTTGATTCATTGGTGCAGAAAATTATTGTGGAATATTATGCAGCACCATGGTTATTTATTAAAAATAAAATGGCCTGATAATGTATTTGGAAAATATTAAAATTCTTAATATCCCTCTTATAGTTGCCTTTCTTTTTACTTGATCTGTTTATAAAATAGATAATCTCAGATACCTGAACTTTAAAGAGCATTTGTATTAGATGGATCCATCAAGATGCATTGAAAATTGAAAGAGAAGATGTGAACATATTTTATATTAATATCTTATATATAATCAAGATAAATGTTAGATACAACATACTTAATCTTGAATGAAATTTTAAAATATGTACATGAATAGATTTCACAAATGGTAGAAACAATCATTATGATATAATCAAGAGATGCAAGTGTTACGTTTTCTGGAAGATTGTTCTTTGTACTTTGTAACTATATACCTTACCTTGGATACGCCAGTCTTAGATCACATTTTAATTTGGACAGCAGTTCTGAAACAGTTCCAAATTGCCTTAAAGTCATTTCCATTCCTGATGAGCTGAACATTGGGTTCCTGTAATCTCTGAAAGTACTTATTTGGGAGTGATTACTCTCTAGGTCTGACATACTTGTGGAAGAATAGAGAGACATGATACCGTGCGCAGACTTCTTTCCCCATTTTTTCAACAAAAATGCATAGTCCTCCGGATTATAAATTGGAGGCCTCTGTTTTTCCTGTAAAAAATAAAGCACAAAACCATTCAATTTACATCATTTACTTTAAAAGGTCGACATAAAAAAGTAACATACCCTTGCAGTGTGATCTGATTTTGATAATCGATCTGTGTTAATTGTTTCTCCTGATTTTGGGATCATTCTTCCTCCTGAGTCTAGCAGCTGTCTGGAACAAAAAGAAAATATAATTAATTTAAATAAATCACTATCGAAAATAACACGAAAATCATTGAAATATTGTCTTTGAATAGTTATTTTGGTGTTTATTTATCCAAGATACTATAATTATATTTTTTAATATTACTTTAATATTAAAATCAGATATAAATAATGCTTAACTAAATAGATTTTAAAAAAACTCCAAATACCCTAAGCGTCTATTTTATTGCTAATAAACATAAAGAAAAAACAATACAAGCCATATTATTCTTATATTTTCTTTAAGATAAAATGGTTAATTAAAATACTCAAAAATTATCAATCAATAATAATGTAAAATCTACATATTATTTGAGTGTTGTTTGATATAATAATGAAATATTTAAAATTTTATTTTTACGGTATCTCTAATTACTTTATTTTAAGTCTGATCCTATTTCTTTTCTACCATACTTGTAGATGCAGTGACATTAGCTGAACCCTCATATCTTAGGAAGTTTAGTTCTTTCCATAGAAGTGCTTTTCTTGTCAATATTTTTTTTTTTGATATTTTGCTCACCTTTATTTTATGTTTTCCTTGGAGTCCCTCTGCTATTGAAAGCAAAACTTCGGTTTTCATACTATTTTAAGTAACTGTATTCTTCATTCTAACTAGTTATCCTTATCATTTTTATTTTTAGTCTTCTCATAATTTCTTTCCCTACCGTTTTTACTAAATTACTTGAATAATTGCCTAGCCATCCTCTCAGATCTTAAATAATGATTAGTTCCCCAATCTATTTTGAAACGTCTTTGATTAAAGTATATATATTATTTGTTCCTTTCTCATTGATATTCTACTCTCAATATTCTTTCTAAAATTGCTTACATGTTATTAGATTTGCTACCCCGACTATGCCAATGTAGGCAATTCTGGGCCTTACTGCTATTCACATTTTGCAGGAGCAGGAAGCCAGATTGGATTTTAGATCCCCAATAATGTTTAGTTCTCTATTTTTCTAAGCTCCTTTTATTACAATATGATTAAAGAATATTATTTGATATTTTCTCGTTGTTATCCTACTCTCAATTTTCTCTCTGAAGTTGCTTACACGTTATTATTTTATTATTATTTCTACTCCGCCAATAGAGACACTTTTTTGTCTTACCCCTCTAGATATTTTGCTAGAATAGAAGACCAAATTGGCCCCTTACAGAACCGTATCGGTGGTAGTCAAATCAAAGGAGAGAGGCTATGGGGCCATTATTGTCTGGTGCTGAAAGAGATATGTATTCACTAAGAGACACATATACATATCTTGTAACGAACTTCTTCCTGGAAGACACGAAGAAGAAAAAGGGAGAGCTCCCTTCTAAGAATGGCCAGCGTATGAAAGCAGATGGCCTAAAAACCCAAAATAGGTTCTTGTTTCCATGCTTTATAGTGCTTTTCTGTCTATAATTTTGTTTTCCTTGGTATATCTTTATTTCCCACACTGTTTTAACTAACTGTATTCTTCCGTTCTTTCTAACAGGCCGTGTCATTTTAGTAATAATACTTTTAGTTTCAGTTTTTCAAAATTTCTTTCTCTATAGTTTTTGCTATATTACTTGGATCATTTCCTACTTTTCTCTTCAAATCTCCAATAATGATTAGTGTCGTCCTGTGCTTGATTCTAAGCTCCTTTGTTTATAGTATAATTATGAATAGAGTATATTACTTGATATTTTCTCGTTGATTATCTAATATTCAACTCAATATTGTCTTCGAAATTGCTTTTTACGTTATTATTTTGTTGATATTTTTCTTCTTCATAATAAATCTAGTCACTGCTTGGATATTTTCTCTTATTTATTTTCCATTATATATCATTATGAGTTCCACTCATTTATATAAATGTACTTATCTTTTTTAGTTTCTGTTGGAGCTCTACATAATTATAATAAAAACAAAAAAATATTCACAAGAATGTAGTCTTGCATAATAAGATTGACCAGAAACTATAAATTCATGTAGATACTCCTTAATGCACATTTCTATACTTAGTAAAATATTATTTGCCTAGAACTAGTTCATATTAATCACAATAGAGGTTGAATCCAATCACAATGGTAGCAATTATCCTATCAGAAAAAAATCAAAATACACAGAGCACATTATGCTAATATAACTATAGCGAATCAATCTTCTATGTGTGATTTTTTAACCTGATTTTCATCGATTTACAACTATGCAGAATTCCGGTCATAACTGTATTTGTTTTACTATTACTTCTCTTGAATGCATGAAGGCAAGCAAAACTTGATTTTTAAAAGATATCATTTAGTCATTTAGTCATCGCAGTCCCACAAAATGATTTGCAGTTATTCTTTTTTGTCGAATCTAAAGTAATGAATTTGAAAAATAAATGGAAGCTTATTAATTTGCGATAACTGAATAATAAAGAACTATATCTTGTGGACTAAGAAACTTTTCCTTTCTGTCTACGGTCTTAAAGATTATATGAAAGATTCTATACTATTTCCTGAAGCATTTAATCTTTTAATAATATATTTTAGTTGACAGTATCAAAAGCATTACTAAGATCAAAATAATTGAACAAGATTGAACATTTTTGTAAATCGTTAGATTACTACATTATCAATTGTTTTATTTTTAAAGTTTCTGTCTTTTTCAGCTTTTTGGTTAAACAACTGTTTTGTAATGTTTCTGTTTCGTGTAAAAATTCCCATTTGGTGAATTTAAAAAAGACTACGATTACGATAAAGTTCGTCCAGTGTAACGGTTAGTTTAACAATGGACGTAACTGTAAGATACCATCAATTGATGTGACAGTGGAGATAATTCTAAATTGCTAATAAATTGGCCGTGGCTATTGATTATTACTCAATAAATTACTTTAATGATACTTCTTGAAGGCACCTATATATCTATATGTGTTGACATGATAAACTTCAAGAATAATTTTGAATTAATGCATAATATCGAGACCACTAAATCTACCTTCCGGTATTATACATAATGGACGAAGATCTATTTTTAGTTTGAAAGCTATTTTAAGAAGAATATCCTATATCAACAATAATAAATAAAATTCTGTTTCTCCTTCATTTTGTCCGTGCTTGGGCCCATCACTTCTTCTAGGTGTTAGCATTTTCCAATCAGTTTTTCTGCTTTTTCTTGCTTCTTTATATTGTTATTTCTGGTCTAACCTGTAACATCTTTCACCTTTGTTGCATTTCTAATAACATAATGATTTATCTTTTTGCCATTTAAAGCTATTCCTATCATTTGCCTGCTATTTCTTTTTTTACCATTATTCATATTTTTCCTTTCATAACTTAACTTTTTAAGCTTTATTTATTAAAGTTAATCATTTTTAATGATATAACGGCTACTTCGTTACCAAACATAAAATTCAACATTAAAAATAAATACCATCAATATCGTTTCTCTAAGAATTTATTTTCGTCAAAAGATCTAGTTAACAAGACTTTTTGTAATAATATCATGAAAACAATTAAATAAACCACAATGGCTACTGTTGAATACTGGATAATTTCTTTCTTGTGTTAACGGTAAGGTCTTTAGTTGTTTACAGAGGCGTCCAGATAAAACAGTTTTTTGGTGCTACTTGATTTTAAAGTAATAATTTTATTTCGATTTTTATGATGATCATTAAAAAGCCCAAAAAGGCAGATAATAATAGATATAAAAGCAGTAAACTAGTATTCAATCATTTTGTTTTTAACACTATTTTTTACGCTGATATTATAATGTTTTAATATATTTCTGTATACCGAAAAAAGTTTAATGAAGATTGTAGGGAAGATATTTTTAGTATTATCCTTTTAGAAAATTTTTTGGTTACGACTATGGTCGTTTTGGTTCAGTGTCGGTGTTAATGATGGCATTGTGGCCACAAATGAAAAAGACGTGAAACTTATTGCGAATGAAGTGAAGAAAAATACTCAAACTCAATAAGTCATTATTTACAGTTATTTTAAGTTTTTGTGGTTTTAAAATCATATAATTATAGTTTATTATGATTAGATGATGAAGTGAAGTTTGATTTCTAAGCTAGACGTGGTGTTTATTATAGCATTGTCTTATTGTTTGACTATGTTAATGTCCTTTTGATTTTTGAAATCGTCATTGGCTATATATATATATATATTTATAAATTAGGTATAATAGAATTAATATTGAATTTTAGATGTTAGTTGAATAGTATTTTGTGATTTTGTAATTCAAATGAAAATTCGAATCAAAATTAATATTAAAATTTACTAAATTAAATTAAAAATAAATTGAGCGCCAAAATTAGTTTTAACTAAAAAATACATAAACTTGAAACAAAATAAATATAAACAAATAAATAAGTAAATTCCATGGCGAGTTCCAGGTATTAAATAAACTTAAAATTGTTCATTAATGCTTAGTTTTTCACCAAAGTTTCACTAATTGTTTAGTAGTTTAGTAAATGAACTCTCATACTTTCATATAGTAAGTTTACAACGAACTGCTTATTTTAATGGTGGTAAATGTTTGCAAAAAATAAAGCAGGTAAATACTTCTTTTAGCTTTTTCCCCTAATTAAAAACAACTCTTATTTTTACGTAAAATATGGAAATATTAAATAATTATATCAATTCAACCTTTCTTTATTTTTCAATGGGGAATCTATAAATTTCCATTCATATTTTACTTGACTAAGAAATCTTAAATTTGACGGATACATGTTCCCTAAATTAAATGTAAATTAGTCTATTTAAAAAAAAATACTATTAATTAGCATCACGATCAGCTAAGTCATTTCATTTATCCTATTTTAATAAAAACAATTGTTTTCAAAACATTTACTAAAAAAATAATATACTAATATTCGAAATTATTAACTTCATATGATGCTAAACTTAATATTTAAATTACAAGTTTACTTAAATACTAATTATTGAAATTAGACCATACCTACTCAAGAAGATAACATATCATATGAAGTTACTAATTAGGATTTATAAACAAATTGCTTTCACTTTTCTTTATCTGGACCATGAACTTATTCTAAAATTTGCTATAATTTATATAAAACTCAATTGTAATAATATTTTATTAACCTTATTTTAAACATTGATTTCATACTGAGAAATACATACATATTTTCAAAAACTATGTGATAAATTCCATTGTAATTAATATGATCTAGCGATGGAAATAAAAACCGTCTATTAAAATTTTGTAATTATAAAACATAAAAATATGTTTTTATATACCAATACTCCAATAAATATACAGGGTAAAGATCGAATATTTGAACAGGGTATAGTATGAACCAAAATAAGTCTTAACAAACATGGATCCGAAAATTTACGGTTTCGGAGATACAGAGAATTATTTATTTTGCGTTTACTCATTTGTTTTATTATTTACAAACAAACGATAGAAACTTATAAACAAAAGAAAGAAAGTTAGATCCTGCCATTTCCAAAGAGGCACGATATCTCTACCGGAAGGCTATTTGAACTCTCTCTAAAACTACATTAGCTCGGAATTGGTGACATTTGTGATTAATTCGTTGTTGCAGCTCTTCGAAGCTATTTACAAGAATAGCCTACACTAACCTTTTTAAATATCCCCCAAAAACGGAATCAAGAAGGTTTAAATCAGGTGATCTTGCAGGCCATGATACAGGCCCGCCCCTTCCTATCCATCGACGTGGAAACGCTTCGTGCGAATGCTCTTGAACTGCAATGGAATAATGAGGTAGAGCACCATCATGCTGGAATCATATTTTTTGCCTTTGGTTCAAAGGAATATTTATTATCCAACAGATCACGCATTGTGTTTTGCAAAAGTTTAGATATGCAGTTCCTCTTAATCGATTTGATAAAACAACAGGACATAGTAACCTTGCGCCGAAGATACTCATCCAAATATGTAACGAAAACCGTACTTGATATCTGGATTCCATTAGAGTATGAGGATTTTCATTGGACCAGATAGGCGTGTTGTGGAAATTAACAATTCCATTTAGTTGGATACCGGTCTCATCAGTAAAAAAAATATTGGAAAGAAATTAAGGATCTTCAGCATCACTTTGCAAAGAACCAAATGTGCTCCATGATCAGCTGAATTTACAGATTAAAAATCAGATGGGATTTGTAAATTTTTGATCACTCTTTATCAAATATTTTGTAATGCCATAAGCATAGAACTTGAAAAGTTAGAATAGGGACCTGTAAGCCGTTTTTATTGATTTTCAACGTTTTGTCTGCTACATACATCTAAATTAAAAAAAAATGTGATTTTAAGGTTGCTGTAGATCCTTTATTAAACATAATAGACATCAAGTGTGATACATCTTTGAAATTAGCTCGGCAAGAGGTTTATAAGGATGTAAAAATATACGGCGTGTTCTATTTAAAAAAACATTTTTGTCTGGTACTGCGTTCCTCAACACACTGTATATTTGGGACTAATTTTAAAATGAGAATCTCAAGACTCCCTACACTTTCTGTAAAAACTTTTTTTCCTAACTTCAATAATAACGGATATATCGTACTTCGACGCTCTAATGCCGCACCATGTATATATATTTCGATATAAAAAATTCTTATGTTATTTGCCCTCTAGAAATCTGTTTTTATGATGAGTTTTCCAATTTTCAATTTCTGGATTTTTGCTATGTAAGTTTTACATAATAAATAGAAATGGTTATAAAATTATACACTCTCATTTTAGTTTTTTGTCTCAACTTTTATATGTACAAAATTGTTGATTTTTCTTATTCCCGAATTTTATTTTGTTTTTAAGATGTATCTATTTTATGGTATATACCGTAACTTTACTTTTCATTTATTTCTATATCAAAAACAGAAAAGGTTGATAAGAAATATAACAACAAAATGTTAAGAGTGTTCGGAACTAAGAAGCAGGATATTAAAATCTGTTATTGCAATATTTATAAAATATAATTAAAGGGAGGAACTACTCTAACTTAAAATTATTTGCAGAAGATCAAAATTAAAAAAAAAGTTGTTTAAAAATGAAAAAATAAAATAGATCTTGCACACCTTATAATATATATATATATATATATATATATAGGGTAATTTTAATAATAATATAGTATCTTTCTGTTTTTTTTTAATGTATTTTTTTATTTTTTAAAAATTTAAATTCAACTTTGCAGAATATATAAGTTTCGAGATTAATAAGTTGTTTCTGACAGTAAAAGAAATGAGATAGGAAATACCTGAACATGTTTATTTTTTATTCGTGTTGAACGAACAAGTTAACAAAAAAATGACTAGTTAATGTAACATATCATAATTATTATAAAATTAAGAAAACTTGTGACAATTTCACTATTTCGTAAAAAATGTTAACGTAATTAGTATTTACTTGCTTAATGTACACACTATGATTTACTATTGGAAAGTGAAAAATATTGCGTGTTTTAAGAAACTTTATTACTATTTTGCTCAATATAGAACAAATTCATTAGTTGATACTGATCAAAATTCTAAACAAAATTAGCATGGTTGAAAACGAATTTTACTTTCTTCACTTTTAATTAATAGTTTTCTGGATTAATTATTAGTTATTCACTAATTTCTTTTTGTTAGATAATGTGCAGTTAGTTGTAAAAAGACAATGAATTGGAGTTGAGAGGCGTAATTATAAAATTCTCTTAGTGAAATTAATATTTCTATTCTTCGCTAATATTAATAATTGTCGGATAAATTGACTGATTATTATATCTTTATCTCGTATTATCTTATAATAATAGATATTTGCAAAAGATCTGATAAATAAAACAATTAATGGAAAAGTAAACTTATTCATTAGTGTATTTTCAAATTATTTTGAAATGTAACTTTTAGTTAAAATTAAATAAAGTCTTTGAAGAAAAAAAATCATAAACGGTTTGTAATGGAATTTTGGCTTTATGTTGAAACTTAAAGAATTAATAATATTTTAAATAATTACCATAAAAACTGATGTCTGAAACACAGTTAGAAACTTTCCATGGACTAATTATTCTTTTTTCACTTATTATTAATTATTATTTCTTTTATTTACATAAATAATACATTTAATTAAAAATCAATAATTATTACTTGCAAATCAATTAGATGAAACAGGATTTCTTTAATTTTTTGCTATTTTTCTTGAAACAATTTCAGTTTAATAAATAGCATTAAACAATTATTTTCTTTCCTTTTAATTGACAAACACAGTTATTTTTTTTCACCTGATACGAGTGTTCCCATACGACAATACAATTGATATACAGCGTAATTCAAATCTTTCTTCATGTAAAAAAATGAAAGAAATTTAAAATATATTAAAATTAAACCACACAAAATAAATTTAATGAATGATAATATTAAAGAAACTTTCCGAAATTTTATATATATTAAAAAATTAAAATTAGGAAATGATATTAAAAGCAATAATGGTAGAGTTCGAAAAAACAACTATAATGAAGTACTCCTTCAAAAAGTTTATTTATGGTGTTTCATTGAGAAAGGGTCTAACTTTAACTGTAGATGAGTGTCACTTTGATGGTTCCAAATAACGTATTTAATGGGTCTTCCACCATTTATAACTGAGACACAGGGTTTTTACCAATTTGGCGTATTTCTTTCGGAGCTCATGACTTCCGAATTACTTTATATATTATATATACATATCTGGTATGCATAATAATCATTAATTAGAAAATCTACCAAAGTATTACCAAATAGAAAAAAAATTAAAAACTTGTCGTTCCAAAAAACAACAACCTGTATATCTAATTTTTTTAAATTGCTTTTTATAATTCGAAAGAGCAGAAAAAACTGAATCTACTCATCTACTATTTATTTTTCTGCAGACAATCTTACCTTAAAAATATAATTTATGTACGTTTTGAGGGTTACGAAATGGTATCGGAGAGATTTTTGTGTGTATACACTTCTGATAGTCTATGGACTAGATACATTGAAATTTGTGTCATTTGTCTTGCATTTTCTTTTTTCGTAGATTTTGCAAATAATGATTATTACGCGTATCAAATATCAAACTAATATACAAAGTAATTCGGAGTTTATGAACTCCGAAAGAAATAGACCAAATTGATAAAACACCCTGTGTCTCAGTTATAAAGGGTAGAAGACGCATCAAATACAGGTTATTTGGAACCATCAAAGTGACTTCCATCTACAGTTAAAGTTAGGCCCTTTCCCAATGAAACACCCTGTATTAAAACGTATTTAACCAAACATTTTTTTACAAGTTTGAAATATCGTGAAGTTTGAAAAGCAACATTTCAATCAGTCGAATAAATTATAAAATATTATTCTAATTTTAAAAACTAAGAATAAGATAATAAAAAACCCATTCATAAAATATGAATACGTTTTGAAGTAAAGTGGTACTTTACGTAAAACAATATATTCAAAATCTAAATTACAAAATCTGATCAACAAATTAAGCATCATTTAGATCAATATCGCGTCCAGCAACATGAAATGTGTTTTCTCGCAATTATTTCTTTGTAATGGTTTTTTAAGAGTCCATTGTTTTTTTATTTTATTATCGTATTTTAACTGCTAAAGGAGCTAAAAGCAATTTAAAAATTTAAAAACGTATAATAAAACCGTTATTTCACCCTTGTCATCGTTCTTGCTATAATGTACATTTTTGTTTTCCTTATATAACGTTTTTATATAAATTTATATATAACTATACTTACAGTCATTAAAACATAAGTTACTCCTTAAACTAATATCTTAGACTCAACGAAGACATTAACCGAATAACTGAATACATTGAATTAAATAACTATGATATTATCGCATTACTCTTAGATTTCTCTCTTAGTGTCTCTATGATAATCACATTTATTTTCAAATTCTTTGACACTGATCAATAAACGGAAAACCTTACAGGAAATGAAAGAGAAATTTTAAATAACAATAGGTTTGGTACCATACTTTCCTTTTCGTACACGAATATCATACAATTTTCTAAATTTCCTTAACCCTGAATTTACAGTAAAATGTTATCGTGATATTGTGTAGGATATAATTTTGAAGATGTGCTGAAAGTATGTGCATCATTAACGATTATTGTGAGACACGTTTTAACAATTTTTGAAATATAATTGTATAGAGTTAAGCAAATAAATAAATTCACAATATGTTTTCTATAGGTTACTTCCGGTTATTTCTGGAGGTGATAATAGAAATAATTTTTAACATTCACAGGTGGTCTTTGCTCCTGAATATTTTGCAAATTTAAATTACTGTAATTTTTATTAATGTTTATATTTAATTGGAATGCTTGGGAAGTTTCTAATATATTTTTTATTAGTAATAAAATTTTATAGTAATCTTTTGAAGCTTAAATTAGAAATTTGAAATGATTTTTAGCGTATAAAGCAGATTTAATATTTTTAATAGGAAGTAAAATGAGATTTGTTATGCAATATTCATAGGTACCTATAAAAATAGAAAAAATGCCATAAAAAATAATTTCCCAATATTTTGATTTTATTTCTTTAATAAACCTAGTTAGGTTGGTATGTTTTAAAGTTTAATCTTAATTGGCATGGTATGGCATAGCACTGATCCATCACTCGCTGTTTTACTGTGACCGCCGTGACATCAATGAATCTGTTAAAATTGTATTCTATATACTTGTTTAGAATACTACAAAATGATTTACTAAAGCTAAATTTGACTTACGCTATTGGGAATACACAGATTTTGAAGAATAATGAAAAACTCTTCCGTTACATATATTTAACCTATTTCTAATCGAATTTAGACTTATTGGTAATTTTTTGTTAGTCGTAAGAAAAAATGTATTCATATACGAATTTAGAGGTTAAAAAATGTGCGAAGTTGAACTGAAACAATTTTTAAATTTAAGTGAAAATGCCATTTTAATAATAGGCCTGACCTTACCTCAACAAACTATTCTAACCTTACCTGTACTAAGCTAACCTAATCTGACTAACCTAACATAATATAACCTCACATAACCTAGCTCCACCAAAAATGAAGCCAAATTATCTAGGTATACTTATTACCAAAATTTATTTTTCTTATTTTTTATATATTGTCTAAACGGACCTTTCTGCTATTTGTCTCACCAAAAGTGTTAGCTTTTGGGATCTATCATTATAAATATTTATATTTTCGTTAATATTTAAGTGCCACATCTGCTATAGTTGTTTAAATCGATTTCTTAGCTTGACAATTTTCACTTTATTGGAATATAGAATATTTATATCTAAATAAGTCTTAATCGTGGCAATTACATTAGTCCCATCCACTTAATAATGATTCTTTGTTATTAGTAATCAGCCAGCCTTTCAAATGGCTCTTGGTTCCTTTTTTATTGCGTAGAGTTTGACAGATTCAACTGCTTCACCATATATTGAATTATTTCATCGGTAATACACATTGTGAAAATAAATATCATACGGCTCTTTATTTATATATTGTCAATAAAAGTTTGATTTGATGCCAGTTTGATCTACTATAAAATCAAATTATTTCCACTTTCAGTTCTTCGTTCACACTTTAAATATTGTCAAATACGATCCTCTATTATATCGTATATGTATATGTAAGTTCATTCAGCTTTGACTAACGTCATCATCAGATATTAACTTCTCCATTAATTTTTGTGAGGACTTACATAGACCTTAAAAACTTAGCATCAAGACGTACCACACCGTCTTACTGAATTTCAGTAACTGAACATTGATAAAAGTGTAAATGTTTCAAACTGTGTATGATATGTGTTATAAAATATCAAAATCAACTATCAAAATAATTCGGCGTCCTTAGTGAAAAAAAAAATCTGCTCTACATCTACTATACTTAACGTGTTACAATATTATCACTCCGTACCTTTATTCCATCAGCAACAGATTACTACAAACTCAATTACCAATCTAACAAAATTTATTGGGGTAAACCACATTCTAGGGAAGGACTGATGGGTACTCTGGATCTCCCATTAAAATGACAGCTTCAAAACAGAATCAGAACTTAAAGTCGCATATTAAACAGTCAACGAAAGAATAGAAATTATCTAATAGAAGAAACATCACCGTCTTCTAATCAAAGGTAACGGGTATACAATGGTGATAAATCGAGATGTTAAGAAGCAAAGAATATCTATCTACTCCAAAGTCAAACATGTTTGAATCCAATAAGCAAAACCAGGCAGCCCCAAAATTAACTGGTACAGGAATGTCAGAGGATCTGAAATCAGATTAAATGTAGAAGCAACGAGAAGAACAACCAACTAGCCAAGCAGGAAGCTATGCAGCTTCTAAAAGGACCTTAATCTTCCTACAGATTTATTAAATACCTAAACAGGCAACAGCTTCCATAGTGAATAAGTAGCTAAGCATTGTATGCATATCTTGAATACCATCAATGCACAGTTACACTTCAAGCTCAGATTCATCTTATTTGCTTAACGAATATTCACAAAACTATTTCTGAATATTTAGAGATTTAACAGAAAGCTATTTCTGTCCTTATTATTTATATATTTGCTTCGAAAGTCAGAATAATTCTAACTTGAAGTCTTTTAATAGTCTAGAATGTGTGATTTTAATGTTATAATTCTCTCATGTTTGTTAAACCATAAAATGAGGTATAAATAGTTAAGCCGCATTTTTCTCCTCTGAAGAATTTTATTTACAGCTTCATTAACGGTACGATTGTTTGTATTGAAGATATATTTCTAATCGAAGTAAATTATTTGAAAAAGCAAGTTTACTAGATAGAATAAATAATGAAGTTTCCGTTGCAAATAATGAAAGGAAGTGTGTCAACAATCACAATAAATAATGATAAAAGCAAACAAACTAGTTAACACCATTTATAAAAAGAAAATTAATTAATTTTTCAGTTGAATACAATTTCATTTAAATTTCCATTCATATATTTTATTCTCATGTTATCGTTCCTACCAATATTATTAAGTTAATCTAAATTTTGTTTTCTAGAAAATAGATTATAGCTGGTTGTATTTCTAAGAAAATGAAGCCCCTTTATAATTAGAGATCAATATATTAATATTCGGTGGTCCCCAAGAATTTTTTGTATTTATAAAGAGAATAATTTTCATTAGTACTTATATACTGTTATAATAATAATAATAACACCTTAGTATTTGTTTTGTTAATATTTTCATTTAAATATAATCTCATATTTCACAATACTTTTGTTAATATAATGAAAATCTGTTACATGAAAAAGACGAACTTTCGCTATAACTTCCGGAGTTATTTTTGCAATCTCAATGCGTAACCGTTCTTTGAATTCATTAAAAATTTGTGGTTTATTTATATAGACTTTACTTTTCTAGTATCCCCATAAAAACAAATCAAGAGGAGTTAAATTTGGAAAGACGTTGTCCAAGTAGTTTCTCACCAAGACAGCTTAGTGCGGTGGTGCACCAACTTGCTGCAGCCACAAATCATTTCTGTTTGGGAACATCCTATTTAATTCTGGGTGCAAGAAGTTTCTTGTTTTCAGATATTTGTTTTTTACTACCTTTTGGGAGGTCTTTTACATAACTCGTTTCTCTAAATTTTTTCTCAATTTTGCTTAATGTGGACTGTGTAATTGGTTCTCGGTTGGGATATTTATTATTGAATAAAGTACATGCTTCTTTCTGCGAACGTGTTTTATCTCCACAACCAATTAATATTAGAATTTCAATTCTTTCCGTTTCAGTCAGCTTCGTGTTGATAAAAGAGTCAAACATTTTTGATTTCGTCTACTACATCATTAACCATTTGACAATAACAATTATGTGGAATGTCAATAAAGGAATTTTGATAAGATAACTAGTTTCTTAAAACAAAAAGGTAAAAAGTAGTTTAGACATATTTTCATTGTCATTGACGGCCTTTACCCAATTTATTTTTGGGTATCAATAAATACATGATAACAATACTTAATAAATTAAGAAATCTGTTCGAATATCATTAATACTACTTTTGTCAATAATCCTTAGACATAATTGTTATGGGTGAATAGATATTTAAAAGACCTTTTAATTGATGTATTACAAGGACCAGTTTTCTAATTAAAAATTTTATTGGTGACGTCACAATGCTCACAAAGATGACGAAGCGCCCATTTAAAAATAAAAATCGACGGATTTTAGGACTTTCCCCATAAATTGCCGATTTACGAAATATAGAATTTATTCCTTTCATTTAGACCATATTGTATATACAGTAGAACCAAAACCGAAAAACCTTCTAACTAATATCATAACAATACTAACGCGTAAATAATATAAAAAATGTAACGCTCGCATAAACAAAACAATACCGAATAAAAATTACGTAACTCTTTTTGCCAACAAATAAAACTGAATTGTTTTTGACATATTCTCATCCATCTGATTACTGTGGGTAAATAGCTGTTTAAAAACACTTAAACTAATGGTTATAGAGTATTGTTAATTTTTTTTGCATATAAAGTAAGCTAAAATTAATTTAAAAAAAACATAAAAACTGTTAGAGAAACAAAATGATGAGAACTACTTAATTCTGGAATTAAGAAAATTAAAATTTGCAGTATAGTTAGTGATTATTTAGTAAAAGGTAGAAATTAAATCTAGCAATTTTATGCAATGTAATTATCTGGGTGTTCTAAACCATTAAATTAAGGTATCATTTTCAAAGACCGCAATTAAATGCAATAGTTTAGATAAAAATAACAATTTATATGCTTACTTTAAACTGTTTTTATTATGTTGCAATTATTTTGACACAACTCTAAACTATACGTGCATAAGAAAATTCAATTATACTTCTAATGTTCAGTATCACATTAACGTGATACATTTACGTTTTTGTTTAACGTTGGCTTATTTTTACTACCAGCGCGAATCACTGAGTTAAAAAAATTATGTCGAACTCTCTCGTGGGCCAACGTGTGTATATGATAAGCTCTAAGTTTTAGTTGTAGAGTATATGCGTGGTATTTCCTCGGTCACCCATCTAAGAACTTCCGTACTACTTCATAAGCTTATACGAGTACTTATTAGTTAACCTCTGATGTACGAAACTATTGAACGTATAACCTATTAGTTTTAATGAAGTTAAAGCAATTGGCATTTCTATACATCTGTATTCTTTATATTAGTTTATAGCTTACCGGGTATATTTATAAATTACTCCTTTAATAGTAACAAAAATCTGATATTTACTGAGATAGGTGAGATTTAGTAATCATTTAATTTTTTCTAATGTGATTTCATTTTAAAATAGTCATTTTATGATATTGTTAAATTATCACATTGGTCATTTTAATAAATAATTTAACTTAACCTAGCCTAACCTATGATAAATGTTTGCTATAGTGGACGTTCTTCAAAGCTTGGGAGTACATTACTCTGGTAAGTACCAGTTTCCTTTAGTAATAATATAGTACGGTGATCGGCTGATGAATCTCTATGCTAGATATTCATTGGTCAATTCTATCATAAGAACTCGCATGCTTCCGCTCGGCATAATATATTATTATAATCAATCGGTCAAATTCAACATCAACAGCTTGTGTACATACAATACGTAATAAAAAAGCGATTGCACTTAAAAGGAGCCAAAATATAGAAGCCAAGAAATAGGAACCAAAAAAATAAGGGGCCAAAGGAAAAATGAGTCAAAAAAACATACATATCTTTTCAATTCTCTTAACCTAATCTAAATAAACCTTACTTAAATTAATCTAATCATTAAAAGTATCCAAAAAATGAGTATTTTTATATAACTCCATAAATACTGATTTTCATGCTTTTTTGTCTTTTTAGCTCATTTTGCTTCTTTTTATATTCTGTTCCTTTTGCCTTCTATTTAGTGCCTTCTAAATAACTAGTCGCCACGCTCACCCGTTGCTTCACAACTAAGAGTTCTTATTTTACAAAAAGTATTTGAATGCTTCAACTGAAGAGTATAATTTTGTTACTCTACCGAATGTTCTAGTAGATGAGTAACTACATTTTTTTACTAGTTTTTCTGGACATCCTCAAGCCATCTCGGAGTTAATTACTATCTAACTTAGCGGTTAAGCTAAAGACACATTTCTCAGCAGATTTTCAGAGTGATTGGTCATACCTTTCAAAGAGCTTGTAGGGTAACTTCTATAAATGAAAATAACGTTGATGAACATGAAGTAAGCGGTGGATTCGTTTATTAGCTTCTACTATTTGCTTGACACTTTTAAAACCTATATTATTGTATGTATTATTTGGCACAACTAATTATATATAATTACATATCTACTTAATTCCACTTTTTCATGATCTTTTGTTTTTAAGAAATTA
This sequence comes from Hermaeophaga mercurialis, assembly GCA_951812935.1. NCBI lineage: Eukaryota > Metazoa > Arthropoda > Insecta > Coleoptera > Chrysomelidae > Hermaeophaga > Hermaeophaga mercurialis. The sequence goes on along the minus strand of OX638361.1, from coordinate 29,716,486 downwards.
GCGTCGTCTAGATAATATCAGATAGATATTCTTGTAAAAACAGAGAAAGTTTGTACGCCGTATTGCATGTCTTCAACTGTGTCATTGTTTTGATTTTGTTAACCGGGGTCATTAAAAGATTTTAATCGAGAGTAGGCAATTAATGGTATATAAATAGAACGGATGTGTTCGACATTTTTATTAAATTATTTTATTTCGATTTTTAAGGAAGGAGTATGGATAATAATAGAACCAGGATAACTAAAAGATGTGGTAAAAGAAAAATGTATGATATAATTATAACTGAAGAAACAAAATAGAATTCATTGATTGAAGCGTATATTGGAAAAGGAGAGAAGGAATTACAAAATAATAACGGCCAAAGAATTATAACCTTATGTACATAAAATAACCTAGTTATAACCAATAAAAAGTGAAGAACCAAATTTATTATGTTCTGATAAGTAAAAACAAATGGAAGCAGAAAAATGATATTACTAAAAAAGCCGAAATAGGAAGTGGCTACTACTTGGTTAAAATGTACATGAAAAAAAAAAAAGAATGAAAAATTTACAAAAGAAAGAAATATAGAAATAAAAAATAAAATGCAATAAACTAAAAAATATCAGCGAGAAATATTTCAAGAAAAATGAACAACAAAGTTTGGAGAATACACAAATGGGAACATACTTACACATAAAAGAGAAAGAGGATTATGAAGCCTACTAACAAAAAAGGAAGGAAGTAAAAATAGGCTAAAAGAAAGCGAAAGAAAAATCGACAAATTTCGAAAGTAAGATGACCGAAAACATAAAGGCAAATTAAAAACTATTTTATGGAATGCTGAAACGAATAAGAAAGGAAAAAGAACATAATACGATAAACAGTAAAGACAAAAATGGAAAAATAACAGAAAAACTAAAATAGCATTAGTGGGTCTGGGAATATACTGACAAGAATAATGATAAAAGAATCAGAAATAACCTAGAAGACATAGTCGAGGACTCGCAGTGTGGATTTAGAAGTGGTAGAAGAACACAGGACCTTATATTTATAATAAGGCAAAGAAGCAAAAAACAATTAAGATAGTTAGGATATGTAGGTCGCAGGTCAGCTAGCAAACATATAAAAAGATTAACTGAAATTAAAGCAACAGGGAAAAATATCAAGGTAAACTAAAAATCGGAACGAACAGAAGAAGTCGAAAGGAAAGTTGACCTAAATAAATCTATTTTTATTTAAAAAGTTCAAGATAGGGGAGGGTTCAGTAGGTCCATCAAAACTTATCAATATCTACTTCGCGAGTGGTCCCCGCATGTACGTAAATCCTCAACCAGAAATACCGGTTATATTCATGTTGCTTTACTAATTCATTTATCTAAAACATACTTTAATTTTTCGCGATTACATAGTCTTTAAAAGTATATTTGCCTATGTGAGTTCGATCATTTGAATTCTCAAATTCCTCGATGCATTTCAATTTTATTAATAAATAGCATCCAATAAAATCCTGACAAGTAATTAATTACTACCGTTTATTAATATATTTTATCAACACTTCCTTATAATTAGTTCCATATATCAATCGGAAACGAGTTCTGGATACTCCAAATATATCAAGAAAGGTCAAGGGGACAGGGTAAGCGTAAATAGTAAAAGTCCCGCTATTATATTCACGTTCTTCAGCAAGCTTTGATAGTTTCTTGAAAACCAAAACGTGTGCGGAGTGACAAGTACGCGAGGAAAAAAGACTTGATGGCCATTACTCGATTTGTTCATTTCTGGGTGTTGATGTTAACAGGGCAGGTGCCAAAGAACGTGCGTTATCCTAATTATTTCAATATATTGTGTACCAGTACAGAATAAAAAAAACCATATCGCAATTAATCTGAATCATTTTTGTCAGAGAATATGGTGCCGAAGGAGAACCAGTTCTTGTTTAAAATATATATTGTGAAAATGCCTCAAGACAAAGTATAGTTGTCGCCGTTTACTTAGATGTACTAGACAAGCGAGACAGCAATATCTATTATTTCACGTAAGACAGCAGTTGGTTAAGTGCGCTCGAACGAACACCCAATCACAAGAAGTACTCAGTAGCGGGCTAGGTTTAGTCTTTTGATAAAGTCTCATCAAAGTGAAAACAAGCGTAAGCTTCGTCTACACGGACAAACTCGTGAAGTTATATTTAAAGTGTACAATTATTTTAAAACGGTTAAAAGTGAACAAGACACTCTAACAGATGTAAAGATAAAAACATCAGAAGTGATAGGTAAGATAAAATTTAGATTTTATTAACATCACATTTTTACTTTTTGCATAATTATTTGGAATCAAAAACCACATATTTTTTATTTGAAATACGACGTTTCGACGAAGTAATTAGGTATAATGTGGTATAAAATAAAGTTTTTTAAAAAAATTAAATTGTAAAAATTCCTAAAATAAATAAATATACGATAAGTACCGACGCCACTGCTAATGGAACCTTATTTGTTTGACCAATGGTTGTCGCTCGGGCGGAGTTAAAATAACACTAGATTCGATTTGGTACATCTAAGTAAACGGCGAGAACTATATCTCCACGTACTCAAAGACAAGTTAAAAAAGGTAAAAAGGGAACGTTTAAATGGAATAGACAAGTTTAATCTAAATATAACCAACATTTCTATCTTGTTGTAAATGCCTTAACGGAGCTGCAATTTAGAGTTATATTAATAAAAACTTTTTAATAGAGTCTTCTGTGAAAAAATATGTTGGCTAGATCCTTAGAAATACGTAATTAGGTATAGTGTACACTTACGAGCTTACAGATTAAAGCAGCCATATAATATGTAAAACTCCTCATTGATACCAAACACAAACTTATATTTGACAAAATAATAGAAACAACTATGGAAATGCTCCACATATGTGACAAGAAGCATGAAGTTGATTTTTTTCAGAAGAATTTGACTTAAACAGACATCTAGAATACTCTCAGTACTAAAGAAACAAATAAATTTGGGAAGTTTTCCTCTTTTAATTTACTTTCTGGGGTAAATACAAGTATATAAAACTAACCAAATGTTTTAGAAAATAAAGAAAAGATTGCTATCGATTGGTCAGAATATCAGTAATTAAAATCAAGTCTATATATTAAATTATAATGTTTTCTGACGGTGCCATAGAACATTAGTGAAACAACTGTCATTAAAATATTTAAGGAATTTGATAAAACATCGTAGAATTTTAAGATAAGTATATTTTATCTTTTACATTTAAAATATATTCATCCTGTGTAAACTAACGGGAACAATAAAAAAACAATAAAAATATCCAAAAGTTGAACGAACTATTCTGATAGAAAATCCTGGATTAAGAATAATATTTGTAGTGTACTTGTATAATGAATAACCAAGTACTGTATGGCATCAACAAAATAAGCAAATTAACGAATTAGCTGAAAAAAAATGGAATCATAATGCTTTAGAATACCAAATTACGAAGAACATTAATGTTGAAATCAACTTCCACTGAGGTTCTAAAGAAAAATACAAAGTGCTAAAAGAAAATTAGGTTATGGGGTATGGAAGGAAGGTATAATATAATAATAACTTTAATACTTAATACATATTTTTTTATATTTTAAATTTTTACTAGAACCGGATCTGCAGATCGCACGCTAAGCAGATGACACTCGGTACCGTTTGTTTCTTACATTTCTCGGTACGAGTACTAAAGAGATCTGACTGGGTGTAAATAAAATAAAATACTTTGTTATAATCTTGATGATGGTTCGTCCCTAATCGTCAATTAATTTTCTCGCAGGTACGGTATAATTAATGGTATTTATTAGCCCCTGGCCGCCTACTGAACTTAATTAGAATCGAATAACAATAAAATAGGCGGTAAATATATGCAGGGAAGATTAGTTGACGATGCTTCCATCTAGGAACTTTCTATTGTTTTTGAGTCTTAGAAATTTGATGAAGGAGATTTAAGACCTGGGGAAAATAGACTAATCAAGTAAACAATGGGTTTTGAGAGGTAAAATTAATATTGTTTGTATCATTCGCGTTGGTGGCACTACTATATTAGGTACAGCAATAGATTTCTACAATTTTTAAATGTCTTAAAAAATAAATTGGAGCCCCAATGATCCATCTACATATACAGGGTGTACCAATAGTGTGTAAAAGTCCAACAGCTCCTTTATTAGATCGGAACCAAAAAATTAATAAAGTTAAGAGAGAATGATGCAATAAAAGGTATAAAACTAAAGTTAAATCATAAACACATTTTATAAACACAGTTACGATAAAATACAAAAAATAACCAGAGCAGCACTTTAGGTTCTCACTAGTTAAGGGAAATTTTTAATACTTATTTTAGATATTGAAAGTAAGTTTTTCTAAATCACTTGGCCTGTTTGTTTAGCCAAGGGATAATATTTCATTTATAAAGTTAAATTTCTGCGCAACCGTTACACAAAGGACAATACCGGCTCAAACTCTCAAACTAGTAAAATATTTATTAGACATAGAATTAAGTATGGTCCTTTCCATACCATCTACATGGGTAACCTAAGTTATTTTTTTTTAATAAAGTGGTATTTTTGTCTTTTGTAAAAAACGATTTCGGAGCTTACGCCCAAATCAAGGAAGAATTAACATTTTAGTCATTTCTTTTGTCGTCTCCAGTATCGTTTTTTTTTTAATCGTTTGAAAGTTATGTTCACTCAAAAAGAAATTGTTTTATCTCCTTTCAATGTTTTAATTTCTTTGTTATTAAATTGACCTTATGAATTCCTTGTTTTGTTTGCTTTACACATTTTTTTAATCACTATAATTAGGTATATTCCAAAAGGTATTAAAATCTCTAATTTAGGAACCTGTCTTTATAAACTACAGTACTAATGTGAATTCACATTTCTCAAATACGGTTAATGTCAAAACAAGAACGTGAATGCCTAAATAGAAAAAATAGAAAAGAATAGAATCGTGTTCAATAGTCAATTAATCGAATACTACCCTGATAACACATTTTGTCTTCCGTTCTCCTGCTCAATAGCGATACGAAAATTTGTAATCACGAAGCTGGTCACTGTTTACGTATTTGAAATGTGAAAATAGTATAAGCATTTTTAAGCCGTCGCGAGCTTTAACGACCCTTAAGGTCAAAAAAAGGACCAAACTTTATTCAACCTAAGTATTCTAAAATTTTTTTTCAGAATATCCCGCTTTTTATTAACAACAGTAGACTTTAGGTACCGTAATGTCCAGAGACTAATATTTCACCATTTCAATTACAAATTATTAGTTAATATAATTATAGAACCATGTAACGGAAAAATAACTTATATATAAATATAAATATGTATGATCTTTTTGAGATGTGAAAACAAGAATAAATGGAAAAATCAAAATATATCGAAACTTCTCAACTCCTAAATAATTTCGGTTAGATAGAAATTACTTATTGGCATATTTTTATTTTAATATTTTATAAACTTACTCATTAACAACTCTCATAATAAAACATACAAAAATAAACAAATTAATATTTAAAACGAATTGCATAAATGCCACGCAAATTGTTAAGGAATCTTCTTAATTACTTATGACAAGTTAATGGCATTAACAGGTACCCATAAAAACAGAATATACGGCTTAAGTCCTATATTATCATTATCAGATTACAACAAATAAATCTGTCTATCATATAAGTTTCATGTAACTCTGTTTTAATTGGATCAATCCCAATTATGAATATATCTAAATGAAGACCATAATATACAAATTATGCAAATCTAAATAATAAATACTCAAATATTTTATGGCTTTCAGACAGAGAATCCCAATAGAATGACTATAACGATAATTTAACATTCCAAGACTACCGTGAATTGATTTGTTTGTATATCAAGATTTTTGTTGAGAAAAAAAACTATTTGTATCTATAATTCAATAAAATGATGGATTAAAAATGATGTAATCCACTCGTTGGTGTCTATTTTGGACATAATTTATACTAGTAAGAGTCTAGAAAAATTAATTATTAATAGTAACTACGAGAACCAGTCGAATAAATTCGAGAATATCGGTGGATTAAAGTTTATATGCAAAAAGATTATATATCGAAGTATTCATCATTACACTCTTTACACACTGTTTCTTACGTTCAAACCAATTATCAAAATATTTCCATTCAGAAGTTGATATAACCAAAATGTGTGCTTTGAATGCATCCACAGCTTCTCCACAATAGGAAAAACGTTGAACATGCATTTTATTTTTAATTGTAGGAAACTTAAAAAAATCAGTTGGTGCCAAATCGAGATTATGAGATGGATGGGTCATTAATTCGACATTTGTTCTTTTCAAATAATCGACTGTTGTGCGTACGGTATGCACTATTATGATGCAAAATAGTTGCACTTTTACGGTTTGTTTTTTGCCATTGATCAATTACTTCGTTCGGCAAGCAAACTGTTGAAGAGCATTCCGAATTTACTGTTCGACGATCTTATTATTTTTATCGATGTGCTTCTTGACCGTACAACTTTTGTTGACAAAATAATGTAGAAAGGGACAAAGATTTTACCAATCGGAAAAAACTAATAGGTTCTGGACATACTGTATTGTATCGCTGCGCAGACGTCGACAAGCAGGGTTGCAAGCCTACCAAATTTATCCAACTAGTTGCAAAAGATTTTATGGAAATAAAAATCAAATTGTTAAATTAAAGATATTAAAAAAACTAGAGAGGGTTCTAAAAATATATCTGGAGATCAGGTACAAAATGGACAAATGCAAAAATTAGAAAATAAAGAAGTCAGTTTTATATTTTTTGAAGTTTGGAAAAAAGCAAAAATTTATACAACCTGAACGACTTAATTAATTTTATTACATAAAGAAATATTTATTAATATCAGTAACTCCAGCGGAACATAAAAATTTAAATTTAAATTTTTAACAAATTTAATATATATCATACTCATAAAACTAGGGAAAGTAATTTAGTTGATAAAGCATTTTACGTCAAATTTTGGAAAATATCTAGATATTTTTAATAGATTTTAACTTTATAATTCAATCTCAAAACAAACTACAAAAGCTGTATATATTTGTAAGTTTAAAAGTGACTTAAAAAATACTAAAAAAGTAATTAGAAAAAACAAAAAAATCATAATTTTTTAAAATTTTCGTATTAATATTATTACTATTAATTACTGATTTTCATTGTATTTTATTATTTATTAATTTGTAATTGTCCCTGTCATGTATTCCTAAATCTTGGGATATTAATAATAATAATATCAATAGTAATAAAAAAGAAATCTACATATATCCTGTCCCAAAAAAAGGTATTACTCATAACATATATAAATTCTCTATTTTAAATTAAAAAAAACGTAGATTCTCATTTATTAGGTAATTTAAATTGTAATATTGTTAGCAATTTTTTTGACATATTTCACTGAGTTCAGATATAATTGTTATTGTTTTAAATGGGACAAATTACTTTTATATTAAAGATTATCAGTTTATTTTTGATAAAATTTTGCATAAGGTGTGTTGTCAATTAACTTAAATAGGAATAATTTGCATAAAACTAAAAAAGCACATAATTATCATCAAAAACCCTAATGATAGCAAATGTTCTAAAATTCCACCATTTACAAATTGACCATGACTAAAACGATTCTCGCCGCTTTTAATGACATTTTCAGTTATATCTGATGTTATATTTTAAATTTAATCTCTTATGTATTGGTGACATCTGTTTATTTCGGCCTTACCACTTACCTGGACATACATGATTGAGATCATTTCTTACAAAATAGGGTAAGGCATCATCATTTACATCTGTTTATTAAACCATAAAATCACTTTAAAACCACCGAAGTTATAAATAGTATTTTCTGTAGATAGGGTGATTTTTATAGCATAGAAAAAAATAGCTTAACAATTGTTAAATCTACTGACTGTAGCCTTTAAATTAATTTTAAACCTTTGAGTACGTTACCCAGTGTCAATTAGAACTAGTTATGAGGATAATTTAAAAAGACAGGCTACTCGAACATCCTGTTTTCGTCGTGTGAAATCGAGCTGAATATTCCAGACCAATTATTAAGAACCAGAAAAAATGGCCATTAATTTTATCAAACAATTTCGATAAAATCTTCTTTAGCTTGTTCCTCTCCTCTGGAGATGAACATGAAGCATTTAAAAAAGCATCGAGAAATTATCTTTGAATTATATCTGAGCGGAAATAGGCGGGATGTGGCCATCACTAACGGTCAAGACCAGTGGCGTATTCACGCTGAGGTAAGAAACGAAACAAGTGATAAAATCATTAAAAAATACAAAAAAATCAAAGCACAAATAGAAATATAACGTCAAAATTGAAGATAATGACTGCAGTGACATCAATTACTTACACGCTTCTATCATAGTAAATTGTTCTTAAGACTTGGTAGACCAATGTAGGTAAACAAGTAGCAATTTCATTAATGGTATTTTTATGTTAAACCACCGAGTTCTCTTTATCTTGGTCTTCTTATACATCTTTTGCCTTCCTACACCAACCTGACTAGTCACTTTATCTATTCATTCTAATCAGAAGAAAATGTCCGAATTATTGTCTTTTGCAATATTATTTGCACAAGGTGTTACTGTCTAACTCTGGAATTTCTTATTTTATCTATTTTTGTAATACCATACTTCATTTTCATAATATTCATTTTATTGACGGTATTGGGTCAGATCTTTTAAAATGAAATGAATATTATTTTTAAGAAATGATTGTATTATAATACAGTGTGACGCACATTGGAAACTCCACCAATTTCAACATTTTATTGTGCATCTAAAACTTTTAAAACAGTTATACCAATTTTTAAGACACACTATGATATTTTCTCATAGTCAAAAATCCATAAATATTATTAGGGATTTTTTTATTAAAAAAATGAGTCCGCCACTGGATTTATGTCCACACAACATTTAAAAAAAAATAGTTGAAATTGGTTAATAACTTCAAAGACTATTTTGTGTTTCCAATTTAGGTAGATCACACTGTACAAAAGATTGTCGTATTTATTGACGGACAAACCCATGCATACTTTCTGAACAATTGCTTTATTTTAGGAAGATAATTCGTTTTTCTTAGAGTTTGGTTCGTTAAACACTCAATAAAGTTTAATTTTTTTACATATGCCTATATTTTCGGATGATACTTTTTAAAATCTTGGTTACGTCTTAGCCTATGAGTTATTCTTTGCGATATTTCAAAGTATTTTTAATAAAAAATAGCCTCCGCCACTGATATATTGGATGGTAGATCGTAAGCCTGGAAGCTCACTGAAGATATATTTTCTTGGTAGGTAGTAATTTTAAAATTGACTATATAATGTAGAAATCGTAAAATAACAGTCATTTTTGGCAAAATAATTTAATAGCAATTAACATCTTTGTAGTATAGCATACTTTTTAATAAATAATGATGGATGGCATTAGTTTCGATTGCTAAAATTTTCTGTAAAGAATAAAAAATAGAAATCTCAAAATAAACATTTTTTTTTGAAAAGTAAGTTATGTAAAGGTTACCTTTTAGATATATGATTGAAATAAACAAAACACCATATATTATTTATTCAATTATTATATAAATATATATAAATTAGGTATTTTAGTTGTAAATGTACAACTAGGAGATTATTTTAGCACAAAGTTTTATACTTCAAGAACTGGACTTAATAAATTTTATCGAGTTTTTATCATTTTTATGTATTTAATAAAAGTTCATTAACTTTATTATCGACAATTTGTTCTGTATGCATGTTGTAGTCTTCATTTCTTGTGCATTGTTCATCATGTGTTCCTCCTATTTCAGCTTTGATCCCTTATTAATCCAAACCCCGATCCATATCCTGGTCCATATCTTCCTTCAGTTATTTTCTTTGTCTTCCGTTTCAATTTATATGTCTTCGCCGTGTATTTCCATGCCATTTTGACATGATCGTATCGGCAGTGCCTTTGTGTTCAGGCTCAGGTTGCCTTTTCTTCCTATGGGCTCTTGGTTATTTTAATTTGGCTACCAGATAATCCGTAAATACTTTTTTCCTCAAGACCAATAGAAAATTATTGCAGAAAACTAATTCTACCTGAATATTATAGTTAATTAAATGATTTTAGGCTTTAGCTTTAGCTTTAAGCTTTAGTCTGTACATGCCTAACCTTTTTTTTTTCTGTTCCCTTAATATCTCATCTTTGTTTCAAATCTTACCATTTTTGTTTTTTTTAGATTAGTGTACAAGAGTTTCAAGAAAATAAAGTTAACATGCAATATGTAGCAAAACGGCTAAATTTTTAAATGGCTTTTTAAAACGTTGCACTTAAACAGCTATAATTGATCGTGAATTAAGTTTAATGTGGTTTGTGGTAAATTGTAATTTTTTCATAGCAACTCTTTTTAGTTCGTCTATTGTTGAATTATGTTTTACCGCCTTTTAAGGAGGAATAAAATTAGAGTTAAATAGTTATTAATTAAGAAAATTAGGGACATTCAACATCATCTTATAAATTTTATTACATAAACTTAATAAGCGTTGTTAATAGCAAACGTATTTTTTTATCCAAAATGGTTTCTATGCTTTCTTTTCTTAAGACGAAACACATTTTTGATGTATTTATAAAAATTTAACAAAAATTCAATTTTCAGTTACACAGCATTTTGTTCTTACTATATATATATATATATATATATATATTTATATATATATTAAAATACCTAGTTTAATTATAGAAAATAATATTACAAAAATGTAAATACATAAACGTACACAGAATTAGCCTTAATTTATTGTTTATGTTGATCTTAATTTTCCTGCAGCTAAACTTTCCTTACTCTATAATAATTGTGTTCAATTTTTTTAAAGTTATAATCTGTCCCATTAGGCAAATTATTTCAATGTGGGTTAAGTCTTATTTAAAATAAATCGTTAAGCTCTAGTTTGTTTTAAAATGCCTCTGGAAACATTAAAACTGGCGTGAAACTAATAATTAGAGTTGTAAAAATTTATTATACAGGGTGTTGCATTTAACTTTAAAATGGTAATGGGAATTGCTTAAAACAAAGTAGAAAATGTATTATAACTTTGACTAGTTTCTTAAGAAAAATTGGTAACAATTCAAATAAATTATGTTATTACATCAGTTATATTGTAGATATAATGTTTATTTTTATTTCCTATAAATTAAATATCTACCCTAATATACCCTGAAAATAAAAAAAAATAGAAAAAAACAGTTACCTTTATTTCTCAAATAAAGTGTATTTTGTAAACAATTTTTTGTTAATACAACCTCAAATCCTTTGCATACAATAATAAATTCTTTGAATTAAATGCGGAGGATCTAAATTGATTTTGTTTATGCTTATGTAACTTATTACAATATTAAATTCTGCTCTAATTGACAACTTTAAGACTTTCACTCCCAACTTCAAATTAAGTTAAGGAAGCGTTAAATTAATTTATAATAATCTAACCAAAAACCACCGCTTTTGTCTAATAAATCAGATTATAAAATATGAACTGCTATAATTAATCTGATAATTATAATATATTAGATAAGAACAATATAATCATAAAAAAAATTAATGAATCTATAAATTTCTACCCTAACATCTTCCGACCCATAATTAATGAATCTCAACCACACTGTCTAACAAAACTAGCAAATGTAATACCTCTTTAAAATTCTACAAAAAAACTAAGACAAATTTAAAAATTATAAAGAATAATTTCCTGCAAATAGTAACAAAATATCATCAAAGTAAGTAAATTTACTAATAACAAATCGTCAATTGTCACACCAAGTTAAGTTATGAGTATAAAAATGTCTAGTATATTTGTGGGAAACATTTATGCAATGTTACAAGGTTTGTTATTTGCTAAGAAAAATGAAACCCAACATTCCTTTGTACACAGTGCATATAGGACAGGTTCAAGTAGACTTCCTTGCGGTTCTCCTGCTTAGATGTTTTTCAGATATGAATAAACTTCCTCTTCTTTGATTTTTAAGGGCCTCCTTGACAAAGTTTTAAAAATCTCTACATAACGTCTTGGCATTATTTTATTTAGCTTTTAGATGAGTCCCTCATGCCAAACCTTGACAAAGGCTTGCCTAACATCGAGAAATAAAAGTGAGCAGGAATTTTTCTCTTCTAAGGCTTTCTCTATTAAAACTCTTATTCGATGAACTTTAACTATTTTCCAGTACTTTTGTCACAATCCAAACTTGTGAACAGGAACAATTTTGGTTATTTGAATATTTGTTTTATTATTTTAATAAAAGGCAACTTAGAAATTTCTGGTAAAAGTGAAGTCAGTCTGTAAGATTCATGTTGTGGTTTTCCAGGCTTTGCTAGCATGATGACCTCTGCTAGTTTCAAGCTTGCAGGTACATATTTTAATGTAAGGGTTGCATTGAGTAATTATGTCAGCATTAAAATACCTTATCTTCACAGTTGTTTCCATATTTCATCGTTGATTAAATAAAATTTTATCGAACCTTGGTTAGATTTTATTTCTTTTGCAACTACTTTTAAACTAACAGGGGAGATTTCTTCTGAGAATATATTTAATATTATTATTCTCTATTAAATTGTATCAAAACTTGCGCCAGATTTTCTCCGAATAAGTTTGCTTTTTGATTATTTCTTACCCAATTACCTTCCCCTCCTTCAATAAGAACAATTGATATAAGAGGCCTTTTAAAATGTGTTATGGCTTTTCACAACAAGTAATTAGTTTTTTCATTAGCTGTTCAATTAATTAATAATAATTTCATAGATTCATAATTTGCGTATCCCACGTATCAGTTTTTGTGTTTATTTATTTGAAGTATTGTAACCTGTATGAATTGTTTCTTGCCATCGCCGCCTTGCTAACCTTTTATCTTTGACCAAGTTTCTTATTTCAAATGATATGGATTATCGCTTTGGTATTATTCAATGCAGCCGATTGAATTAGTTTGCTAGAATATTCAAGTTTGTCTCTAGTTAATTTGCTTTTAAATTCTTATCAAAACAGTCAAAATTTTCCAAAATTATAATAAAATGCTAAATTGAAAATAACTTTTACTAAAGCAATGGTCATTAAAAATATCATTAAGATTTAATATAGGTTACTCTACTCGAGTATACCGGTACCCAGACCATAATTCTTGCTATGGTTTTTATCAAGTTCAACATCAATGTGTTTACCGCGAAGAACGGTAACTAAATAATTCATGGTTAGACGATTAAATGCAACATACACTAGTCGTAGATTCAACTTCTAAAAGGAAATAAGTGTTTTTATTCAAACGCATCTACGACACTCTATTTCGTGTAATGGTTCTTCAGAGGCTATTCGTTTCTTACTGCAAATTCTTATTATTTTATAGATTACCTATAAAACTGTGAAAGATTTTTATTTTAGTGTTACCGTTACGTATATTAAATTACATTATTTAACATATAATTTAGCATACAATAGCCCTTCAGGAAATAATTATTTTTTCTTTAAAAATCAAGTTAACAGTTGATTCTTATGTTATTTTAAAACAGATTTACACATGTATAATGTATTTTATGTTCAGTAATTCTCAAACTGCACTCTACTAAATTCGTTTTAACCACTATAAACTTTCAATTATTAAACAGAACAGAATTTGTAAATTCCTATTACTTAATTGAAAAGGAAATAACTTTATTTAAAATAAATAAAAAAACTGATTTTTAACAATAGTAAATGTGTTTTAGTAATACTGTATTTATATATTACTTATATACTATTAGATTATTAGATTTCTACACCATGATAAACGATTTCATAGTTAGTGTTAAGGACAAAGATATACACTGCTGAAAATTGTCTAAGGAAAAAAACTCTTCTTGAAATATACTTTTGCTAAAAATATCTAACAAATTATCAATATATCCAGAATATTGACTAGATGTGATACCATAATATGACAAGCAAAATTATTTCATTTACAAGTTTAATTTTTCGAGATAAATATATTTCGACAACAGGTGAACCATAAAAAAAGGTTGCTTTCTATACTGTCAATTTTTCACCTGATCTTTCAGTATATGTGGACAGTTCATTGTTTATGTTGACCACAAAACAGCAGTTGCCAATGGAACCCGACACAAAATGTTATGTCAGTAGGGATGATTTGTGAAGGTTGACAAATTCAGGTAGGGACCGAATTTAAAATATCACATAAAGTGTAATATGTCGATACTGAGGCCGATACCAGAATTAGAAGAGCAATAACACCAATCCAATACCAGTTTGATATTCTTCAAGCCAGGAGTAACTCATCGATAACAGCATGTGAAATTTCTGCGGATTTCTTTAATCTAACGTAACGATTTCTACCAAAATAATTAGAAATTGTATCCGTGATGGCTTTCGTCCTCTTCATTCAATTATAGTGGCAGCATTTCGATATGGAAATCGGGAAACTGGTATGGCATGGGGTGAATAAGGTGAACAGAATAGTCCAACGTTGTGGTTTCCAACTAATCTCGATTAGGAATTGAGCTATTACTAGACGAACGAAAGTCTAAAGTGAAAGTGGAGCATTAAGGCACTTCCAGGAAATCCACAATCATCCAGAAAGTACTGTGAGGTGGTATGCTTTTGGACCTCGTTAGTCTGGATGAAGCCATAAACCAATGACGCTACATGCAACAAGATCGTGTGCCTGTTGTTCAACGATATCCGTGTAATGTTGGTTATATGCAGGAAAATGCCCATCCTAACGTTGTATGTCAGATGTAAAATTGATTCTAAGAATATTTTCTTTTTGTCATGGATTCTGTAATCTCAGGACCTCAACCCCATTGAACATATATAGGACATGTTTCAATGGCAACTTAAACCAATCATTAGTCATTAATATCGTTTTATACTAAAACAAAGAACAAAATATAGGATTTTCTACTTTCAAGCTAGCTACTTTCGATTATTAAACAAAAAAGGCAAAAATTATTAAATTTATTTTTAAAGTTCTTCGGCTTTCACGGCCAGAATTAATCTGAGGACTACTGGTTTCCAAGAATCCCATCATTTTTGAGATATTATTCAATATTTCGCCGTCTGTCACAAGCGGCTTATTCAGGAAGTGAGCTGTTGACGGCATCCCAACTACTAAACATCTACCTCTATTTACGTTTAGTAGTTGAATTACCATGCACATCTTTCTTCACACTATAATTTGTAAGTTTAAAAATGCAAGAGTAATTACTGATATTCTTAGATAATTTTGAGCAGTGTACTTAAAAGTGCAAAAAGACTAACACAAAATAAAATATTTGTAAGAATTTTAAACGCTGTAGGTATTCACTTATTTAGCCATATAGTGGTTGAGACAGACGTAGTATCAGAACACAGATTGAACCATGTATTTTTCTTTAATTATTATGTTTTTCCTTTCCTAGTAAAACAAATTAATTCTAGGGAGAGTATTATTTGCATGAGCATTATTATTAATACCAATAATATTATTATTTTTACTGTTATTATTATTTTTACTGTTATTATTTTTACTGTTATTATTATTTTTATTGAATAAATAAAACACATCAGTTTTTCGAAGTCGGAGAAGTAAATTGTAAACTGTATACTTATTAAAATGCCTAATATCTTAGTTTTTTCCTATTTATAATAATCTTATATATTTTTTTTTCATTATATTAATTTTCAATAAAAACAAGTTCAGTATTGCAAAAGTTCTATCTCTAAACTGGTTTAACATATAAGTACAAATTGGATCTAAAATTAATTCCATATTTGGCCGTAAATTAAGTGTGAGAATTCCGTTAAGACAAAATACAATATTAAAAAAAATTTTGACCGCTATACAAATCCATTATAAATTAAATAATATTTATACTTAGAAAGAAAAATTAATACCGAAAAATTTGCCGCTTTTCTTGAAAAGTATTCCAAAACACTTGTTCTGTAATATTAAGAGCATTTCAAGGAACACTATCTTTCTAAAATATTTTGAACGTATTGATTATCAGGAAAAAAGCACAATAACTTTTATGTATCTATAAATGTAACTTTTACCTCTGCATCCATATGATTATGATTTTTACAAAAAGAAATCTAAAGGTGTAGATCCTGACGACCTAAGTGGCAAATCGATCATTAGACCTCTTCTACTTATGTAACGTGAAGGAAATATTGGATCCAGAAACTGTTTTACTAAGTCAACGTAATTTGGAGATGTCACATCTTTTTCTAATGCCCGTAAATCTGAAGACCGATTATTGTTATTCGATTTTCGAGTTATTTTTGCATCAACTAGTTCTACATTGGTCTATCAGTTAAATATCGACCAACTTTTATAAAATTATCTTTTATCAAAGGTTATAGAACTAAAAATGTCAAATTTATTGTGGAAAATAAAATCTGACTGACTTGTTTTACTAATAGTTTGAATGGAACATATATTTGTGTATACAACATCGAACATATTTACTGGTATTATTTCTATTTATATCTACAAATAGACATATTTAATCTCAGGTAAATTAAAAACTTTGATACAATTTTTGGATGATTTCCTATCAACTCTTTTATCAAATAATCTAGATGTATTTATAAAATTCCTGACATCCTATTTAGGAATTCACAATCATTAATATCTTTGTTAATTACTACGGAATATTCATAACATCTGCATCAGTGTTGTGACGTCTTGATAATCCTGATGTAGTGCAAAACTATTAATATTTTCTAGACCATTTAGTAATTGTAATGAATTGATATCGACCGTTAGAATAAGAAACAAGATAAATGACATAACGCACTAATAATTTTTAACTTGCTGCATATGGGTAAAGATAATGAAGTTCCCATTTCATTTGAATAAAAAACTAAATTAAATTTCTTATGAACTAAAAAAAAGTCAGAAAGTAGAAGTGATATCCAGAGGAATAAAAGCAAAGTACATTTTCACATAGAAATAGATAAGTTGTAGTAAATTTATTGGTGCAATGCTTGTTCTTATTTTTTATAAGTTAAAAAATTATTAAAGAAAAAAAAACGTCTAACTCTTTAAGTTTATTAAAATAAGACATTCCACTATCAAGAATTTAAAATAATATTTATGTTGTTATGAATATGAATATAACCCAGAATAATTTTATTAATTATAATTTACTTAAAGATCACATCAACTAAAAAAAAAATCACATATACATAAATAACATTAAAAATATGAAAAATGATTACAAATCATAATTAAATAATAATTAAAAATAGTATGGCCAGGAATTTTTTAGCAAACCTATTCGCGATATATTTTTTAACATACTAAATTTCATATTAAATATCATTCATCCAATAAACAGATGGGTGAAGGTCGTCTCTAGTTCGGCTCTTAGACCAACTGTGGAAATTCAGATAACTATAATTTATTTTTTCATATTTAGTTTCTAATTAAATAGTTACATTTGGCCTATAAATATTTTAGCAACAAGAGTTACTGAAAATATCAATTTATACTTATCTTTTACGGCAAATAAAATTTAAAAACGGACAATCAAACATTATAGTGAACAAAATGGATATGATTCTAATAATACAAATAAACAAAAATTAAAAGTCATTTTTGTACTGAACATAAGATTCCATCTCCACATAACTCTGCAGTCCTGGAATTTCGCAATAAACCGCGCTCTCTGAATAGTACATAGTAAGTAGTATTTATCACTAGACAAACACATGGGCGTGTAGCACTATATCGGGAGTTCCAGTTATTGAGACAGAAAAGAGCAACCAACGTGCGTTACCTTATAAGTACCATCTGATGCATTTCAGATACAACTGTTTGGAAGAAATCCTAACATACTTACTCTTGACCCCATGATGACTATTATAATATTTAGATAATGCAATACTTAGCATTCTAGTTAGTTTCGTTGATTTTCTTTAGTTAATCGAAACAAGCATAAGAAAATAAATTCCAAAATCTAAATTTGTTGTTTTATAAAAAAATTCAGAAGTTAATAATTAAAAAATAAGCTAAATTATATGTTTATACAATTACAATTACGCTTTATACTGATTTTTTACTTGATTAATGACATGTGCTTGTTGGAACGCAAACCTTGGCATTAAAATTAATATCAAGTTCATGATGGCTGGCATTGTGATATGGGAACGTATTTTATGTAAAATCCAAATTCTGTTTCGCTAAAAAGTTCATTAATTTCAACAACAGATGGTCCAGTGAAAGTATATGAAATATACGAAAAAAAAATTTAATCAAAGATATCGGATTTTATTACTGGGTGTTTACGTAAAAAATTTCTTTTATTATTACTGAAAATAATATTAATTATAAAAAATATAATGTGTTCTCTAATGAACTATTTTTGTAGAACAGCAATAAAAAATATGAATGCTTTCCTAATCTTTCCATTGGCATTATGAAATTTTACGAAACTTGGTAGTTATACATAGTATTTAATTTAAAACTTTTGTTTTCAAAGTAATATTATTTGGTTAAAGGGTATTTCTCTACCCATTTAAATTGTTTAACATATAGCTCTAGATATTGAAAACGGTACATGTTTCGTTATGTCCCAATGCAACTTTCATGATTTATCAGTGGGAACCTATTTTAGACAGTTAAAAAACGATTTTTTTGTATCACACTATACTATTATTCCCTAAGTTGTATGAAGAAAACAATTCAATTATCTAGTTCGGAATTATATTTTGAAAAAATAGTTTTATGACAAGATAACTTTTTAAAATAGGTAGGTATACAAATATAAAAAAAAATTGTAAAATTCAAATTGTAAAATATGCAGGGATTTTTGTTACCAAGAATTACAGGAAATATTTAAATGAATATGGTAGAGATCAAAGTTTTTGGTTATAATTTGTAATTTGTGAACCGTTACCATTACCATCAATTGTTGAAAGGACTATACATTAAAATAATTATTGTAAGTACTGATTGTAGTTACTTGAACAGAAATTGAAATTTATCCAGGTTAGCAGTCAAAAAAATTCAATTTCTCTGCTAGTTGTTCTTGCCTCCATCGGCATCTTATCTAATGTTACGCTTGCGTGCGTTCCTGATGAGTTCTTAATTTTTTTAATATATTATTAATTTAATAAAACAGTTTCAAGTAGTTGTCTACTTGTCTTCGACGATACAAAATTAAGTTTTAATAATATAGTTCGAGTTTACACATAAACTCATTTATCACAAACGCTTCTTGCTTCATAAAATGTAGAAAAATAAGTTCTTAAAACAGGACTCTATTAATTAGATTTTCTATTAAATGCTTATGAGAATGTTTAATATTTTTTAAAATAAAATATTTTAGAATAAAATTATAATTGCACTATAAAACATAGCCTACTTAATTGTCAGTTATAGAGCATTAATAAATCGTTTATAAAATATCCTAACCTAAAAAAAAGCCATTACAAGGTGCGTTCCATAAATAACGCGACCAATTTGATAATAAACAATTAATTAAACATATTATTACGATAGTAAGTATAGGAATTCACTTAAATATAGACCCTGTACATAAAACTTATTTTTGATTTAATATTTTCCAAATTATAATATTTACTATTTATTTAACACGACGTGAGGGTGAATTATTTGACAAGGCTGCGAATGAATGTTAAAGAAATATTTTTAAAAATTAATAAACATTGTGGTCTTGGAAAAATAAAAGGACATCGGAAGTCAAGTTTTGGTTCTCGGATAATCGAGGAGTATAGTGCCTACCCCTGCAATTAAATGTATTAGTTACTTAAATGTGTAAGTCACCCTTATATTTTAAATGAGTTGTTTTCTTTAGATAAATAAATTGTTATTGTTTTTACTCAGCTCTTAACCAAGTTACGTAGTAGGTTAAACCCTCCATGAAATAATGTTAAGAGATTTTTCGTATATTTATCATTCTAAAAACAACCCAGTACTTAACAATATTCGTACAATTAGTCAAAAATATGGATGCATGGATACGCTTCTGGATGCGGTGTTTCAAGACCTGGACACCTTTTCCGAAATTTCTTTCTAGCCTACGTAAGACGAGCATTAATGTTTTTAATCGTATTCCAATGTTTTTCCCTCAAGTTTCCTTTTAACGGAGGAAACAAAAAACCAGATCAGTACTATATGTGAGTTGTTGCGAGGAAATCGTTAACAACTATGGCGCTGTGTGTTTTGGTTATGTTTAGAGTTACTGTTATCAAGCGAAAGCTCAACCGTTTGTCCACATTCAAACAATTACAAGTCATATTTTCCTCGATTTAGGAGGTTGATGGACATCCATTACGGGATTGATTGTGCCATCGGAAGACTTGCGATTTGGACAAGTAGTCATTCCCAAAGGCCTGCTGAATTCATGGAAATATTTCAGTGGTGGACTTTCCAAGTTTAACATAAAATTTAATAGCGCCAAAGTGTACCAGGAGAAGGCAAACAGACATATCATTGATAGTCATATCTTATATCAATTTAAAAATCGTGGAATGAAACTGATTCGATTTTGCGAAAACAAAAATTATGAGTATCTATTTTGCACGCAAAAACATATATAAAGGGAAAGGGATATCATCCGATAGTCTAACAGTAAATCAAATAGATTATTATATAACTAAGACAAAACATAAAAAATTTAAAGAACTGTAGAAGCGCTAAAACAAACTTAGTTAGTAAAAATCACGATAAAACAGGACTTTCTACTGGTAAAGAAACCAATAAAAGAGAGAAGGAAAAAATAAATTTGAGAAGATAAAAAATAGGGCCCGATTAAAACTAATCACTAAGTCAAGAGGGGAAAATAAAACAGATTACGTTCAAAAACAAAAGATATACACAATAAAGAAAAGAAAAGAAATAAACCATCTAATAGATACTATAGAAGAGAATTTTAAAAGCAAACACGTACGAAAATTTTATTTCACCGAACGGTATTTTGTAAAAGTAAAGATTGACGATTATTGGGAGAGACAGACCAAACTAGTTATCGAGGTAGAATGTCCGAAAGTTGAAAAGTTAAGACAAGGAGATCGGATGTCGTCAGTTCTCTTTAATCAGGTCCAACAAAGTATATCGAGAGAGAACAAAATACTATGATCAATGTGCAAACTGTGCTGATGATCTAGTAACAATTACAGGATCGATACAGGAACTGAAAACCGTTTTATCCCCATTGGAGAAGGTATATAAATTATACAAACTTAGAATAAATGAATCAAAAATGAAATGAAATACAAAATAGCTGTAAGAAGGGAAGCACGGTAGCAAGAATGATTAAGCTTCTTAAATTAAAGACTATGATAAAACTAGCGGTAAAACTTAGATTATATAATATAATTATCCAAACCACTGTGCTATATGGGTGCGAATCTTGGACTTTAAATAACGAATAAATGTTAAAGATATGAAAAAGTAAATTATCGCTGCAGATTTTTGTGGCATAAAAGAAAATGATACCTGGAGAAAAAAAACAAATAAAAAATCATGGAGCGGCTTGGACAAGCATCAATAATAATTAAAGCTAAAATGCATAAAATGTATGGGTAGGATTTCAAATTCTAGACATACAAGCTTTGCATAAACATACTTAATTTTATGTTATTAGTCATTTCATCCCTTCTGTGTCCAAAAAGGCAAATAGGCTTTGAAACCAACAATAATTGAAGGCTAGCACATCAAGTATGCCTTGAACGCTATTTACTTATTTATATCCTGAAGATTTGTCTTGAAAAAGTTACTCTTAATTTACTATCCTAAAATTGATCGTTTTCAAGGAATTAAAACTCAAAGAGTTCAAAGTAATTCAATGGACAAACAATCAAATATCCATTATTGTCGGTTTCAAAACCTACTTGTCTTATTAGACACTTTTTTGTTATTATTTGCAAATGTCTACTTTTAAGTGTAAATTACTGGAAAACGATGCTTTTTATCCTTTTTGCGTAAAAATGATATGATATCTTAATATCATATTTATTTTTAAATAGTTACGTATTTAAAAAAATTTGATGTAATCAGTGGAATTTACCGTCTAAACTACTCCTTAATCAGAAGGGATGAAATGACTAATAACCTAAAATTAAGTACCTTTATATTGATCATTTTTAAGATATTTAAAAAATACATTTTTTTATACAATTTTAGAGGTCTGTATCTCCCTTATTATTGAGCTTTCGAAAAAAGTGTATATAAAAAGGTAACTTTATTTTTAGGTGAACTATCACCCCTAGAAGTATTGCACGACAATTTTGACCACCCTGTATATAAAGCTGTTCCATAGAACCTCAAAACGGGGTTTACGAGAAGACACCCTATGAATCTCAGGCAGCTCGGAAGTGACTGAAACCAGGAGTGTTTTGAATTTAATCAGCCCAAACAGCGCTGGGGTGCATCGTCACGTCATTGAAAAATTGCTCGCATTACATATAGAACGCACCCTGTATAGTACATTTCAAAATTGTTCAGAATTATGTTACACGAAACAAAAATGGAATTTTGAATATTTATTTTATGTTTGTATAGGATTTAATTATGAAATTGAAAATAATGAGCAAATTTAATAAAGCAAACAAAAATATACCATATTTTATATTTATTTTCCTTGAATTACAAAGTCACATTTCAATTTCCTTTTTAGTGTGTTTAAATAATGAAAGTTGAAATGTAAATAGCAATTTTGATTTATTAAGATCGATCTCACGCAAACATAAAAATCACAATAAGATAAACAAAAAGATTGGTATCGAAAACAAGATCAAGATCGGTGAAAAGAGTGTTTTTTTACATATCGTAGTAACCTGGATGTGCTTCAATCATTTTCTAATCAAGTAATCCGTGCCGACTACCGTTTTTGTTCTTTTGTTTCGTGTAAAGATCAAGTGACTGTCCTACATACTTCTGCTTTTATAGAATTTTACTCTCTTTGCTTTTCTAATTCATAAGAGCAATTTGTACCTTCTGGTTTTTATTTAAACCACCTGCTATTTTTCATTCTATTTTCTAATACAATAAATTCAACAGTTTAGTTCTTGTTTTAAGTGTTAATTTGTTGTTTATGTTGTTTATCTTTGATAAGCAGGAAAGTTGTAAAAGTTGTTTAAGTGAAAATATAGATTTAAACTGAGCTTCCTGTTGAAAGAAAATTCATTTCAACTGCATAAAATAATCAAAATAATGTTACGATTACTTTTGTACAGTTATTATTATTGGATCTGTGCATTTGCGAAATTCTATGGAAATAAAAATGACGATAGAAATGTTAAATTATGATAAAAACATTCCAATCGGTATACAGGATGATTCATTAAAAATTCAAAATATTTTAACTGAAAAATTCTGATTTCAAAATATGAAGATTACTAAAAAAATACTTCGAATACTTCGATTAAATGCTGAATTTCAATGAGTATATTTGCAACAGAGAACTTTTCAACTGGTGAGTGTAAAAATTTCGCTTCTAGGTACGCGGTAAATTTCGATACATCTTAATACGTATGTAGTGGATTTAGTAAAAGAAATTTTGAAACACTTTGATAAATAATTCCATACAATGAGACAATCCTTTAGTTACTTAGCCAGTTAATTGTGGCGGCTTGTCAGAGGGTGGAAAGTTCATCGGGTGGTGGTAAATTGTGAGTTTATTTCTTTGTCGGGACCAATACTTTATTTATTTCCAATCTCTACGTTTTCGTGGAGGTGAAGTCGATCTTCGTGCTTCTTAGTAAACCTTTTAATCTCGTCTTTAACCATTTAAGTACCAAAGCATCTGTGCACGTCGCTACTCCTCACCTACCTTGGAGCATTCACCATTGTCTGTAGACATTTATTTTGGAATGTTTATATTATTTTGATGTGACTATTTATTGCACACCCCCAGATACTACTTATAAACCAGAATTTTGTTATACAGAGTGTCTTCTTATGAGCCATTTGTACTATTTTGAATTTTAAGTTAAGTAATTATTTTTCTTCTTAATATGTTCCTTTTATCTAAACTTGTTATCCAGTATTGTACCATGGTATCTGGCTCTATTTTCATAGGGAACTATTAATTAATTTATTATCAGAGATAGAGGATTGTTCAATTTTTTGTTAGTAAAGTTAATGTTTATTGATTTGATTTAACTTAGTTTAGATTTAATTTTTGGTTCACTCATATATAGAGACACTTGCTGCTTGTAGTTATCGGGCAGGTCTCTCTCATCTACAATGTTCGTGGGTTTCACCTAATCCAGAATTGAAATGTCACTTGTATAGAGTACATATACGACAGGACCAAGTACATTTCCTTGTAATAACTCTGCTTGATGTCTTTCAGAACTGAGAGCTACTTTTTGCCTGATTTTGAAGAGCCTGTTCGACATATACAATTTTAAACTTCCTACATTCTGCCTTGCCAACATCTTATTTAGTTTGGAGATTAGTATCTCATGCTAAACTTTCTTAAAGAATTGTGCGACATCAAGAATTAAAGCTGAGCAGATTTTTTTCTAAGGCTTTCTCTATTATATCAGCTTTTGGATGAACTTGATCTATTGTGGAGTGTTTTTGTATAAAGCCAAAGTTTTCCAAATTATTTTGTAATTGCTTATAGGAGTAAATTCAATGTGTAAGATGTGGTGGTTTTCCAAACTTGGGTAACATGATGACCTTATCATATGTAGCATTAAAAGAAATTTGTGTGTATGACTTATGCTGGATAATAAGTTAATGTTTACGGGAAGATTCAAAATATAAATGAATTTAAAACACATCACTCTTATAATGCGATTTTCTACAGTTAAAAAATTTGTTGAATCTTCAGTTGCGATTTTTCTTTCTGTCAAGATGTAGAATCTTTAGTTTAGCAGTCAAGAGTTGCAAAGATTCCTTTTATAACATAAGAACATTTGTTTAAAAAGAGTTTCCAGTACTATGTTGTTTTCTAAATTTTCAACCATTCAATACTTTTCTATTCGTAAGAATAACGTACTTTTTATATACAGTTTTCCAGTAAACGGTACGTTCCTTGAAGGGACGTGTAGAATGGGCCATTAACAACAAAAAATTCTTATAATATATTCGTATATTAAGTAAGCCATCTTTTATTTTAAAAATTGGGGATAACATTTTTGAATCAAATTTACATTTGGCAAGCCGGAGCTCTGCACTTTAAGTTTCTGTTACTTAAGTGCTTTCTATTATAACTATCTGAAACGCGGTGCGGTATTGTCGGCTTTAGGTGCTTTTCTGTAAATAATAATAAATATAATATATTGTTATGACCCAATTATAATATAAAAAATCAACAAAGATAGTAATTAAAATTCATAATAAAATTGTTTTTGTAACAATAGAAATTGTTGATGAAAACGAAAGGGACAAAATTCTAATTATATGTAAAGTAGAAGCAGTCAAATTTGAAAAAGATTGGTATAAAAATTATAGAATAATTTGGATACGCGTCAATAGAAAATATTGTCATATCTGAGAAATTTGTTAAAAATGAATATTAAGAGTAAAGAATATAAGAAAAGTAGGTGGATATTTGGTAATGATTTAATACATTGAGTATTGCATCATGGAACTAAATGCACTCAAGATGCAGAAATGTCGATAAAAGAAATATTTTTACATCAGTGCAAAATTTCACATTTCTATAGCCATTAATTACAACAAAAATATGAACCCAGAATAGAGAATTTAAAGAACTAATGAAACAAGATGAAGCTAGAGTCACAAATTGAAATTAGATGGTATTAAAAATCGTCAGACTCAAAAAAGTGAAAAGAAAAGGGTGATGTATATAATTTAATTTTACATTGACATTCAAATGTTACTATCAACTCAGTTATGAGTCAATTTTATGAGTATGAATAATAATAAGTTTTTGGTTACGATCAAATAGGAGATAATTAATAAAAAAGATACTAGATATTTAAAATATTTTAAAATTTTAACACTATTTTTTTAGAAAAATAAATATAAACTGCGTAAGATTAGTAATTTTCCATAGTAATTATTAATCACCTGCTATTTTCAGTATTTTCTAAAGCATTAATTTCTGCTACACTTTTATTATAAGTATAAATTTGTTGTTTAATAGATAAAATCAATTGCGAAAGTGAAAATATAGGTATCATTCGCAAACACTAACATAAATCAGTATTATAAGTAGAAAATGCACTTTTATTCTGACTACTATGTAAGCACAGTGTAAAAATCATTTTCTGATATACCCATTTCTATTTTTTATTTGTCAAGGTTTGTGATTAATATAAATGCGTAATTAGCTTTCTACTAATTTGACAACTTGAACTACTTAAAACAGTTTCACTTTTTATTGTTATTGTCAATTATTTACATTTGTAATTTAATCTGGTAATTTTCTTCATTAAAAATATAACCCATCTTCGATATTAAATATTTTACTAGTGACTGGCTAACATAAATAACTAACAATTTTAATCTACTCTACATCAATATCATTAATCCATATTTTTGCATTTTACAGTGAACAAAGGTTGCAAAATAAATGATTTTTTATGAAGGTTTACTGTTTCAAATCTATCCAATCCTCACAATTTTCTTACAATATCTAACTGTATACATTAATATATATTATATGTATTAAATTATGAAGTTGTGTTATTTCACGTTTACAAACAGCAACGATCATAATTGCTTGTTTTTAATAATAATTGTAATTTATTGTAGCATGTATCATTAAAGAGCAGTTAGAATTTAGCAAAAAACTTTGCAAAAACTAATGTTATATTAAAGGCCGTTAATAAAATTGTTAAAATCAAATTTAATCTACGAAACAGCTGTATTGTGTAATACCAATAGAGGACAAATAACTGTAATTTGAAAATTGGTATGAAGCTCAAAAAACTGAATAAGAAAATTGATACTATGTATTATGTCGATTTTAATGTTACTGCATACATTCTTGATTTAAGTTGTAATTGTACAAGGTAAGTCAAGATATAAATAAAAATCACGTTTTTATTATGTATTATATTATGTTGAATGCATAATTTTAAGACTATTTGTATAGAAACCTTACTTTAAAATTGTTTTAGTAGCTTTCCATTTTCAATGCACACTTATTTGTTTACTATCGACACTAATTTTTTTACATAACCCTGTTCTATTTGTTTGCAACCACCACTAAATGGGTTGCAGAGATCCATGCAAAATCTACTTTTCTTCCATGTAAATCTCCAAGTGAATATCTAAGGTTTATTCAGGCAATTTTGCTATATTTGAAAATTATGGGTAGTAAAATTGCTAAAAGACCTTAAGTTACTTAACTTTTAAAAGTACCCTGCGGAATGGGGAAAATGAGTAAAATTGTAATTGAAGATACTATATGTACAAGGGATTCCATTTATAAAAACAAAGCTTTGATATGCTATGGTCTTATGAAACAACCTGTATATTGCTAATTAATTTTAAAAACTAAAGTTTAACTCCATCTATAACTATTATTTAAAAAATTCTATCGTGTCTCTCAAGACAACGGAGGAATCAATCATAGTCTTCAATAATATGCAAACGCAACTTAAAATATAGTCAAATATTTAATTTATTACAAATAACTAATATTCTTTATTTGTTAAACATAAACTATCTGTCGGTCTTTATACAAGTAATAGCACATAAAATTTCTTGCATAAAATATTAAAAATCTGTGAAGCATTTAAACTTTATGCTAAACTGAATTTTACTCATTTATTACAAAAGACTGTTGCATTATAATTTTCTGTTGCATTTACTTCGTTTCTTTCATTTCCTTTTAAAAATATCATTCCTAGTCCCTCCCCTTTCCTGTAAAAGTTCGTTTTGTTTAAGCTTGGTTAGCCTTTTAAGTCGTTGATTTACAATTCAGAAATCATATAAATGGTTCAGATACCGTAGAACTAGTAATTTTCATCTTTAAATGAAATTGTAAAATTTAATTTATTATACTACTAAATATGGTAATAATACAATAAAAAAGATGCTGTAAAATACTTATATTTGTCAAATATTCAGTTTTGTTGAAAATAATGATAAAGAGCATAATACTTTGCATTGCTGAATCTGTAATTTTGGAAGTAAAATACATCTTGAACTAATGTTTGTAAAATATTAACTTTGCGTATCCTTCATGTTGCTTAACGTTTAACTTTAGACCAATATGCATAAAATAAAATAACCAGAAAACAATATTTATGAAATTTTCTGCTAGTTTCTTACATTATACGCAAGAGCTGCGTTAATAGGAGTATTGTCTATGAACCTAGCTAGTATTTATCTAAGTCATAAATAGACCTAATACCGTGCTTTGCGGCGCACTTTAACATTCACTGATAATTACATATTGCTGTCCCTCACTCAAATAATTTTTTATTAGTTTAAAAATTGGCCTAAGTATTCAGTAATATTTTAACTTATTATTATAAATTATTTTTTATCATTGACTGTAATAAAAGCTTTGGCGAGGTCCATGAAAATAAATGTAGCTTCAAGAATTTTGTTTTTGTTATTGTCAATAGCATCTTTGCCAAAGTCATAATGATTTTCAAAAATATTTTCATGCTTATTAAGAAATAATTTGCTAATACTTAAAACTAGTATTATAATCCGTTTTGGAATATATCAAATATCAAATTCTTCAAATATTCGCTTTATTATTAAAAAACATAAAGTTTTAGATAATTTTACACTAAAAATAATTTAAAAAAATTCTTATTAGAATGATACATTTAAAAATTTTATAATATTTTTTTAACCGGCACATTTATTATATTTTTAAATTCTAAAAGTTTTCTTAAAAAACTTGATTCAAAAAAGTATTAGTATAACCTTAGTTCTATAACAATAAAGATTTTAATCAGCATTTACAAATAATGAAAATAGTATATTTTGGAAACATAATCGAAAACCAAATATATACCAGGTAGCCAAAAATCAAAAAAAAGACAAAAAGCTCAGAGCCACCAAGTAAATCTTTCTTTAAATTTTAAGCACTTTATATTGGCATTGATTAACACTTTGGCTATACTTAACGTTCATAAAATTAGCTTATTTTATTTTAAAAAAATTAAGAATAAGTTAAGAAGAGAATTCAATTAATAAGACATTTTAAATTTTAATACTCCATAGCGTAGGACAGCAACAAATATATTTACTAATAAAGTTATAATGTTTATATAAAATAAAAGACAAATAAAACGTGGAATAGAAAATATCACCCACGAAAATAGTTTCATCTGATAACTAAATTTAAAGAAGAGAAATTAAAACTATCAATGATAATTAATAATAATAATAAGTCAAACTCAAAGTGTATCATTAACTACAATTGAAATATAATAAAATAATATAAATATTTTTAAAAAATTAGACTTAAATTCCCTAATGTACATACAGTCAACATATTTAGTAATACCTTAAATTTAATTAGGTCCTTAAACAAGCGCATATCTAAATCATCGATGATTTGTCAATAAAATAGGTAAGTGATTTTGAATAAAACAATTATTGCTATATCCGTAAAATGCCTGCCAAAAGAACCTTGTTTATCACTAAAAAAGATTATATTCTGGTTTTAAAAAATAAAAAAAAAATATAAAATTTATGTGAATAGCACTTCTAGAGAACAATTTTAAAGAAGAATATTAGATGATAGTATACATAATTTTAGAGTATTTTACATCCTTAAAGCCTGGTGAATAAAATATTAAATCTTTCTTTTTAAATATCACTGAAAGTAATCCATGTAATTTTTTAAAGGAAGTATTCAAAAATGTATTCTTTTATAATTCCCCATAATGTATACAGGGTGACACTGACACTTTAAAGTTAGCCGCATTTCAAATACTACAACCCAATGTTTATAGCCCGTTCTGGTACAAAAAAATATATATTTAATAATTATTGTTTATTTTTCACTAATTGGCATTTTGATCTGTATACGAATACTACAGTCTAATAACGATTGAGTACTTTTTTTTATTATTTGTTAAAATAATAAATAAATAAATGCGTAGTTGCATAAAATCTCAATACAATTTTTACTTTTAAAACAAACACATAAATTCTGAACACGAAATTTGCCTGGAGCAATGTCACGTCCAGCCTGCCGACAATGTAAATTTTAGAATAATGAAGATTATTTAAAAGCATAATTTAACGAAAATACTTTCATCTTTTTAATATAGTGTTATGATAGAGAGCTCAAATGTGAAACCAAAAACGAAATTAAATATTGCTAAAGGTGGATTTAAAAAAAATATTTATCTTGTTTATTTAAATATCTCAAAGCTATAATAGATTAATATGAGAGATATTTAAGATTTAGGAAAAGAGATTATTGGAAACCAAATATTTAATCTTGGAATGTGAAGACAAAATTTTAATCTTTTTTTTAATAATGATCTATACTAGACTAAATTTTGATATATTCATGATTTTATGGTCTCCTTGAAACTAATTTCATCAGATTAGATACAGAAAATTACACAATTTATTAAATCATTTTTAGTACACAATCTTATCCCAAAAAGCTCAGTTTTTAAACGACAAATAATTTTTTCCTACCTTTTTTTCTTGATCTCCCTCAGCGTCATTGGCTTGAATTAAAAGGGGGTGTACTCCAAAAAAAAACCACCACCGCACATACTAGTTTTATTCCTGGTGAACTAAAACTTCGTGGAATTGTCCGAGAGCTGCCGTTAAAAATGTTGAGGCCGCGTGTTCTGTACAAATCGAGACCAGTGACTACTGCCGGTTCTTCTTCTGATCGAAGATGGCATGCAAGACGTTGGTTGCACCGCTACCATAATCAAATAGTAGTGGCCTTTAAATCCAGTGGCAGCCAACAGGTGGGGAGAAGTCGCAGTTTGGCGGAGGCGCCGGTTTTTTTCTTTCATTCCTGTTAATTGTTATACATACGATCGTGGCCGTAAACTTTTCTAATCTATTCCTTCCAAATTTACTAGTGTTTGCCATTCCAACAATGCTGCTTGTACAATTGATCCCAATCGTCCTTACTTTTGTTTTCCCACTGGTTTAATATCCAAAATTCTAAATATTGCAGGTTATTGTCTACTTCAGTTGTCATTTTTTTCTTGTCATTTTGAACTATTGGTGTCTGCTATAATTTTCTTCTGACATTATAAACATGAAGAATCTTAACTATTGAGACATTTGGACCAAAACTTGAGAATTGGATAGGCAAAAAATAAATGAAGTTAAAATTCGTTTTTTGTAATAATTTCACAATGTATTCATAAATTGTAATTGGCTGAGAGGTATAACTTTGGTCAAGGAATATTATTTTATTTATTATTTTATATTTCGATACAGGGGACGCCATATAAGCAATTCTAGATGATAAACTTGAATCCTAACTTTTTTTGACGAAACTTTTTAGTAATCTTATTTAGAAAAATGTTCAGAGAGTTCAGAGTCACGAAAAGGGATTTCAAATATGTTCTTAGTTCAGACAAAAGACTCTTAGTGACAATTTGGATGATTTCTCACTAGACATAAGAAAAATAATGGGGTTTATGCAGGACGGAGCTCCACTTTTCTACTAGTAGTTTAAAATCAATTTGGTGACATATTTCCTCAATATCTAGTAAGAAATCATTCAAAAGTCACTAAGTTTAAAGTTTAAAAAATAAAAATAACAAAACCTAAAATTATATTTGAACGAAGAATATATTTAAAATCTCTTTCCAAGACTCTGAATTGTTCAATTACGTTTTTCAGGAAAATCAAAATGAGCTTCGTAAAAAAGTTTCTCCAGTGGGAATTACTTATGTAGCGCCCCCTATATCAAAATAAAGTAATAAATTAAATAATATTCCTTGTCTATAGTTATGCCTCTGTACCAATTTTTATTTATGAATATATTGTGAAATTATTTTTAATCGACGAAAAACCAGTTCACTCTGTATAAATAAAAATAATCAACTATTAAAAATGTTCTATTATGCTCCAATATAGAAGGAAAATATTGGGAGACACTAAAAATAAATTTGTATGAAAATTTAGAGAGAATGTCAAGCTCTGAGTTTCTGTTTTCCCAAATTTGAGAACGATATGTAAAATGTTGCTCATAGGAAAATGTATAAGAAACTAAACTAAAAGTACAACAGTCACTTCTTTACAAATAAGTAAGTATATATAAAATAACCAAAATATTTATTTTGATCATACTGACTCAAAAATTGTTAATCCTAATTGGGATAGCTGCTATAAATAAAATTCTATTAATTTAGTAACTTATTATCAACTTGTCTTCGTAAAGACTGAGTGATAAGTGGATCAATTTTGTCTTCTAATAATACGAAGCCCAATTTTTTTATGTTACAGGTCTAATTATCTCGATTCCAAGAATACAAACACACACTTCTTTGCAGGAATCTCAGGGTGGTCCTATGAAAACAGGTAGAGTTTTTTATTGTTCCGGTATCTACAATAATGCTTATTAATTAAACTTTTAAATAAAACTTTGGATAGTCTAAAAATTTTCTATTTTTTCAAAAATAATTTCTAAAGTCACAGTCGTTTTCATGGAGCTGATGATGAACTTATTTATCTTTTAGTATTATGTGTATGAAACTTTTTTGGAATGGAGTCGTTGATATTCGTAATAAAAAGAAAGTATTTTGGTCTAAAACTATTTTATTTTGGAAACGGCCTTACACAGAAAACAGTTTTGATTGCTGATTAGTGAAGACTAGTTCTTTCTTAGGTTAAAAAATGATGCTTTAGGTCTCTGGTATTATTATTTCTTTTAAATTGTTCATTGGCGTGTTTTATTTTATTTCAAATTTGACATCGAATTTTAAAGCTGATCTAGGAATATAATCTAAGTGAAGCAATTCTTATCAGATATTTTGCAAAATTTTAATAATTGAAGCTACATGTACAAATAGATAATTCCTGCAAGTTTCACATACTGACATTGGTACCTTCCTTTTATTTCATTAGCGCCGATCACATCCAACCATCAAGTAATTATGAGCTAAGAATTTTACAGAAGTTGTAAACGCTTTCTAATGCATTAAATTAAGTTATTCTGAACAAAATTGCAGTTGATTCGATAGTGATGTACCCATAAATTAAATTAATTGACAACGGTTTCCTGCGTTGTTTACTTTATTATTGTTTATTTATTTAAATTGAAATTAATACAGTTATAATTTAATTCATTATTCAAAATTATGAAAATGGAATGGTTTTAGATGTTTTGATGAGAATTTTGTTTTTATTTTAATAACAAAATGAAAATTTTGACATTAATAATTATAAGTAAATAATTAATTATGGTTTTAAGAATTATACTATTTTAATAAAATTAAACTTACTTTCTGAGATTTTGATTACTAAAATACCACAGTGGAAATACTTCATATAAGTAACAAGAAAGAAGAACTTGATTTTTTGAAGGAATTAAAGGAATACCTAAAATATCCTCAAAATACAATATTGAATGAACATCTAAACCTGGGAAGTTCAATTATCTGAGATCACCTTTTGAACTAAATAATAGTAACCAAATATATATTTAGAAAATTAAGAACATTGCTTAACACTTATTTGTTGTCACATTTATTTACGTTTTTGAAAAAGATCTATCAAACTTCTATTTGTCTTGGAAAATGGTATTCTCAGATACAGAAAACTACATATTAAAACGCTTTGGAAGTCTGTGGAAATTCAAGATAAGTATTATTAATCTTTCTTATTTATTATGAATTATTTTTATAAAATAAGAGTTGAAACAATTAATTTAATTTGAACCATAATTCTGTCTCTCTTTTTCCCACTTTATACCAAAACATGATGATTTTAAAAATCTGAATTAGCCACAACTCTGTTCACAGAACGAAAATGCAAATTTTTAAGCTCGATTTATCTCGATATACTCGTATATTAAATAATAAATCTCCAGAGGTTTCTTCTAGGGTAAAAGTAATTACATAATTTCTCTGATAATTTTCGATTACACGACCGAATATCCTGCTGAGATCTCAAAAGACGATGCTCATCTGATACCACATGTTTTTAATAGTGCATATAACCAAATACCATTTATAAAACCCATCCAAGGATTAGTAATCTCGATTTAGTGTTATACAAGAAGGTTCAAAATTCATGCAAAAAAATTTAGTAGGATGTTTCTCGTTAAAAATTCTCAACTCAAACCCTGAAGATATATCATAGTCGAAATCCCAGTTTATGTAGAAAGTTTAGCACTCATAAAGGGATAATAATGGAATTTTTTTACTAGTACCAATATTATTTTATATTTTATAGTCTACTTTATTATATTAACTACATATCTAAACTGTGCTAATAGGTCATATCTTTCAATTGTTCATTATTAATTTGTTATCTTTATTATAAAGTCATTAAATTATATTAGCATTATTATATCTTGTTTAGATTTAACTAACAATGAACTGTTCCAAATAGTTTTAACTTTTATTTAATATCTGATTTATTCTTATACTGCAAAAACAATATACACTAAGGTTCAATTTAATTAATACGTTTACATTTTCCTTTTATGAAACAAATGTTTCCATATTTGGGATTAGATAAAATTTTTGAGAAAAATATTCCAGTGATAAATGTAATTATCCTTGTTCTACATTTTCAACTTATTCACAGATTCAAATTAGGAAATATGTTTTCTATAATTGGTAACATAATTTTTGTCGACACGAATTTTATTTAAAGTATTTATATTTGATCAAAAAACTATTTGTTTATCAATACATATACAATATTATAAGTAAAAATAGAATATGAGATACACCTAAATTTAAAAAAAATGAAATTAATTGTTTTAATTATATCTCATTTTCAGGTTATTTTACTTTAATGCCATTTTATTCTGTAACCCTAGATTAAAGCTTCCGTCTGTCGTAATCCTCAGTAAATAAACCTTATGGAATTGAGTGGTCTCTGCCAAATTCCAGAACTTATAAGAGCCCATATATCTTGCTGACAATTCGCTAAAGATATTACTAACATCGGGTACGTTTTAATGAACTTGTCCAAACAACATTTTTAACTTATTCGTATGCATCCCAATTCTTTTTGTGAACAGTAAACTTTTTACGGCTATGCAATTTGGTTTTTAAGTGCGTTTCTGGGAACGACCTCTTCAGAGACGGTGCTAGATGGAACCGACACGAATTTATGATAAAAATTCGTATAAGTAATATGTAAATAGCTGTATTAAAATTGAAATGAGGCATTCGAGTATATCACAAAAATGTATATACATATAAGCTGTTTGTAGAGTATTTAGGTCCATAGATTTTTAAGGTTTTCTTCCACTTCTTCCGATTTTTCGTTTTTTTCTCCCGTACTAGTTTAACTTCTAAATCGTCTCCTACCGTTTTCCTTCATCTTCTTGTCGGTCAGCCTCTTTTCCTTTTGCTTCCAGGAGTTATCCATGCTATTGATTCTAGAATTCTATTTTCTTTTATCCTTTGTAATGTCTTAGTCAATGCTTTCTTTTTCAAATTACCTATTTTTTTAAACATTTCTTTTTTTTTTCTCTCCGAATATTCTTCTATTGATTAATAAGTCAGGACAATTCTTAACATTGTTTTAAAAATTCTTATTTTTATTGGTCGGGATACTTTCTTGTTTCTGAGAAACGAAATACAAAAACTCTTCATTTTTAGGGAGGATACAAATTTCCACCGTAAATATCTTTAACTGGCTTTTTAAATCTCACAATAATTGATGTACGATTTAAACATTGAGAAAATTAGTTTTTTTATCTTTGGAAAAAGTTTATAATGTGGCCAAGAAGCTTTAATAAACAATTTGTTTACTCGAGATATGAGAATCCGATTTTCTTCTTTTTCCAAAATGGTAAAAGTAAGTGGGCACCGATGTTGAAAATTAACTGAAAAATGATGATTGTGACATATCAAGGTAAGAACAACACTGTTTAATAATTTTACCATGTAAAATATTTGTAGAGACAAAAAAAAACTTTTTAATAGACAAATTTGTCGTACCTGAGTTTTATCGTTTGAGCGTTTCTTTGTACCATTTAACTCGAGTATGCGTTTGATCGTCTGTTAAATTATGTAATTGTTATATATCACATGATAATCTACCATTAATATTTTTCTTACAACATCAATATTTTTTGGTTGTCGGTCAACCTTCATGATCTTCGTTACTAAAACTGCTCCTACCGAATTTAAATTCTTGATACCACCAAAAAACAATTGTTCTTGTTAGTGCCTCATCGTACAAAGCAGTTTTTGGATCATCCAAACATTATTTTTACTTTTCTTTTATCAAACATAAAACAAAATCATCGTTAGATAATCTTCGCGATTTAAATCCAGTTTTTTTCGATTGGTTACTTTAAAATTAAATTGTACTCGAACAGTCCACTATATTAGACTTTTGTCAATTTTGCTTATCACAATAGATGTCAAGTTTTACAAATGCTCATGCGTCCAATATTAAATAAAAACAGTGGTGAAATATCCCGAAATTAAAGCAGCAGCCCTTGTATTAAAAGCTGATAAGTTTGAATAAAACATTTTTGGTACCACCGCTGTTAGACAAAACCATTACCTATCATTGCGAGCAGGTACTCTGGTACTCCACGTAAGTGCATTTTATCACATAAATTTTGATGATATGTTAGGAACGTCCTCATGACTCACTTGTAATGTCCCATAAATGATTCCACTCGAATGCCCACTGATACGCACCTCTTAGATGGATGACCTAAATAAAGCATTACCAAAGCATTGATGTAAGAATAGAAGATATAAATATGTATTTAGCTGATCCAAGTAAATTTGAGATTTTATCCTTTCAAAATCAAAGTCATTCTTACAAAATAATCATTTTGGAGATTTAAAATAGTTTATCATCATATAGAACGAAAAAAAATAGCTAATATTCATTTGAATGGTTAAACCAGCAACATAATTTTGAGGATTCGCTTCTGGAGATACTATAAATTTAAAACTAACCTAAAGTAACATAAATATACAGGGTGGTCCTTAAGTAATTGTACATAGAAGTACAGTAGAATCCTCACTTTAAAATATTACAATTTGCACTAACTTGCTTTATTAAAATGTTGATAATAAGGGAGATACATGCTGTTAAAAGTGAAATTTTTGTTTTTCAGAATAACTTTAACGTTTCTTGACATGTATATATAAATATTTGGTAGTGGGGGTTTTTGGGCATGAGAAATCATAATGTACTTATTTCAATGTATTTTATAGAGGACGCCATATATATTTGTTACTCTACATTTACACCTTTGTAATGAATGGCGGCATCTTGATTAAGTTTTGGGAATTTCTTACAATAATCTATATCACCATATAGTATAACTAACTCTGATCTAAAATCTAAAAAATCTAGTTGCAACCAGAAAAAGCCACATAAAAGTTTCAAATGTTTTGAATTTTATTTTTTATTAAAAAAAATCTAGTGGAAAAATTTTATTATACAACCAGGGAAAACAAAAAACTAATTAAATATATATATGACTTTTAAATTTTATTTTTCTGGATAAAAGGCCAAATACCAGTTGATAAATTTTAGTTTTCTGAATGTGAACTAGTAAAGTCTCGTATTAAACCACAAAAAGCCCGCTAAAACTTTAAAAAGTATTAAATTCGATATTAAATAAAAAAATTGTAAGAATCATAAAACACTGAAAAATCCCAATTAAATATTTTTATGAGTTTTAAATTTCATTTTTTACTGGAGAAAATCCCGATACCAGTTGAAAATTACAATTATGGGAGCTTTTTGGTGAAGAATTATATATTGCCTATCTACCTGAGAAGTACAAATAGATTGCTGGTCGATTTGCGAAATTATATCTTCTACATTTATTTACCTTTAAAAAAAGTATTTTAATGATATGAAATAACTCGAAATTAAATTACTTTTTAATTTTCTTCCTGATGCGACCAGGTGATTATAAAACCTAATATTCTGATAATAAATTAAGTCCCAGTAAGACAGTAATAGTTTCTTTAAAATACAGTGGAAATTCCCAACTCATATGGACCATTAATTTTGTTCATTATAAATAACTGTTCGAATAAATAATTTTCCATTTAGGTCTTCTAATAAGATTATTTCATTTCTCGTCCTTATTTCTTTGTTTCATCATTATACTTTCTACTTTTTCGTCTTTATTTGGACTGTAAGCTGTGATACATCCTATTTTCTTTCTCTTATTGGTTTACAATTCTACTTTTATTATTCAAATGCTTAAAAATAAGATTATTAAAATTGCTTTTGTAATTCTTCTTCGTTGTTATTATTTTATATGATTTGCTAGTTTTGTGGACTTACCTCTTACAATTTCTTGTTTGTCTATTTATCATTACATTTACTTCTTTTTTGTTTTATATGTATTACTTTTTTCTGCTTATGATAAGGTTTATTTATCTCTAAAAGTTTTTGTCCTTGCTTCTTTGCCATTCCAATTCATTTACTATTAGCCTTTGGAAGCCCCTTTTAATCTTTTTATACCTTCTATTTTTTTCTTTCTTCGCCTTTTCACTTATTTTTCCTGGTATATGGCTTTCTATTTTGCTCATCATCATTTATAAATATTCTTGGTTTCCTTAGTTGCTTAAGTTTGTTTTTATTGTTCATAATCAGTTCTTTGTTTATTTTGTTATTCAATTTGACTAAACACATTTTAACTTTTAATTGCTGTCTATTTTTTATATTTATTTTAATCTGGATTGTCCTTTCTACGAATTTTTTTTGCGGCTGTATGTCCATAATTATATTGTTTCTTCTTTATTGTTTTTCCAATTTATTATCTGTTACGCATTCTAGTTCCTTTTCCCATTTTCCACCCTTACCATTAGGCAACTCACATTACAGTCCTCTGTGTGGTGTGTTGACTGCGTTCTATTTAATACGTTCCTGGTGCCGTTTAAAATCAATCCACTTTATTAGCAAATACTTCATCATGTGCTAACAAAGTAAGAGTTATTTGGATTTGGAGTATTTCTATTTTTTTTTATTAATTTTAAGTAAAATCTACAAAAACGTTTTCGCCAAAAATGTATATAGATTAAATCATGTTTTTTTATATTCAGTTATTTTTTTTTCTTTTTTTAATATCTTCTATACACATAGGGCTAAATACAAAAACGATGCTAAAACTTACATTTTATTTAAATATAACTATTTACAAAAAAACTATAAATAGGTACATATACAAATAATCCATATAAAATATTTTATTTTTCTCATAAAAAAATGAGAGCTGTAAATTTAAATTGCATTCCAAAACAAAACCATGACTTCATCCGAAAAATATTTAAAAATAAATTAATAGTACAAATAAAACACAAACATGAAAGTAAAGAATAAGAAAGAAGAATAAAAATAAAATGAATATACATATGTAAATGGTAAGATGAAGAAACGCAAATGAAGAAGAAAATAAATAGTACAAATACGAAAAAGAACAAAAAGCAAAAGAAAAGTAACAACACTAAAAACAAACGTTCAAAGTTAAAATGAGAAATAAGAGAAAAGTCAAAGAAGTAATAAGTAAAAATAAAATTATTGATTATATGTAGAAATATAGACGAAAAAGAACCAAAATGTAGAAAAAATTAAAAAAGTTAAAACAAACAATAAATAGAAAAAGACAAAAGTAACAAATTAAATATAAGTAGAGAGAGGAAATAAAGAAAGATTAGGAAATTATGTATTAAGTATTAACTAAAAATTTTAGAACAAATTTATGTATATCCCTATTTAAAGTAATTAAACAAGTTATTGAATGTAAGAGTGCAAATAATTAAAGAGAGAATAGAAGTAGAGAGAACTTTATAAATATTTGTGCCTGATAATAACGAATTAAAAGTATAATAAAACTGAAAATAACAGCAAAAAAGAATAGAAACTTTATGGCTTGTTTTGAATATATAGACTAATTAACCTGCATTCCGGAGTTCGATATCTCTGTACTGAGAATCTCTAAAAGGTTTATACCTATATAAAATATTGAGAGTCAAGATCCACATTTTAAAAGCTACAGAGTATTTTATAAGTTATTTTTTTTTGGCAAATCCGTTCAAATTAGCTCAAGATGTAGGTGGTTTCAAAAATGTGATTTGTTCGTCCTTATGAAACAACCTACATAAAAAAAATCTAATAATGTTCACCTCAAACCTTTTTAATATATCTTAAACAATAAAAGATATCGATATACCTAGACTACAAGCTGATCACTATATATACAAAAAATCTCACTTTTGTAATGGAATGAAATAACTAAAAAATGATGATAAAATAAGTGATTGTTGATTTAACATTTTTCTCTATAAATATCTTTTCACTATCACACACAAACATAAAATCAATAATTTTGATAACAATTAATTGTTGGTTTTGTATTAAATAAAAAATATATTAAAATTAAACAGGTAACATATTCATAATTATTACAAAAAATATATGATTTGAAGGAGTTCTCTTTGCTCAAATAATAATAAGAGTTACAGAAATAAATAGCAAAAGTCATTTGAACAAAATTATTTGTAATTTTTAATATTGACAGCTGAACTAATTATTACGGTAATTATCCTGACTACCTACCTGTCTAATTTCAATATTTTCATTGTGAACATTCTAAGACAAATGTATATTAAGCCTCAAATTTATTAAATGACTACAGTCTGCAATATTTTACTCAACTAATACGAATTATTAACTTGGTGGTGGAGCAGGGGTAAATTGTGAGCAGCTCTCAACGTTTTCTGGCCAATCACAGACATTTTGGTCGGGGTTGAAGACTAGATTTGCCGGACACGGCATGTGATGTTTTCTTTCTCCTTCACACATATAGTACATTTTACAATCGGCTTTGTCTGGATGGTAACTTATGTGTCCTTCTTCTTCTTCACAGGTCACTTCGATAGCTTTAAAAGAAACAAATAAAATATCATTGCTCTCGACAACTGTGGGTTTTCTATTTTTAGTCTATTTTAGGTAATAATTACTTACGATTTTTGGTTGTATATTGTCCAGAAGACACGCTCGTCTCATAAGGTCCACTATATTCAAGTTTGACTTTATACCCTTCTAGTTCTTGTCGCATTGCGTTGATAAGAGGGAACTTTCCACTTCCACAGGATCCTCTGAAGTCATCCATGTCAACAGACCATATCATAATTCCACCAAAACCTTCTTCTTTCAACCAAGCCATCTGAAAGCAAACATTAATCAAAACTAGTAACTCAATAATATATTGAGATATTAAAATGTCAGTTATTCCTTCTATAGCATTGACTAAGTACATAGAGTTTTATCCTATTCTAAATACAAGACGCGTTATATTCTATTTTCATTAATTTAATTATATACCTTTGTTTTCAAACTTCTTTCATCATCAAATCCTACCCACTGATTGTCCCTGTAGGCAAATGGTACTTGTTGTTCATTGTCCCATACTAATGTTGTATTGTCTTCATGCAGAAACTCACATATTTCGTAATAACTCATAAAACCAGCTTCAGAAGTATACTTCCCAGGAGTACCACCACCAGTAGCAGGAGCACCAATGTCAAATTGGGAAGTATTTGTAAGTTCAAAGCTGCGTCCATATGTCGCCATACCAATCATTAATTTTTCTTTTGGTGCTCCCTGTTTCACCCATTCTCTAGCCGAGTAATCCTGTAATAAAACCGTGGAAGGATATATCTATTCCAAAGATTTTAGAGGGCAGTAAATAAGTGTCTAACCATATCAGTAAAAAACAAGTGACTCAAAAATTAACAATTTTAAATCTCTCTCTACTCTATTTTTACTTACGACAGTCAGTTTTTTCTGATACTTGGAAGCGCTTTCCAAAGGAAACAGTGGAGCGTTGTGGCCTAGTGTTCGTTCCCATTGTCCATGAAAATCGTAGGTCATAACATTAATAAAGTCCAAATACTTTGAAATCTCCGGTACATCGTAACCTGCAGCTATGGCTTCAAAGGAAGCAGGTACTGCCGCTGTAAGAAGCAACCTTGGTTGCCCGCTACTCTTAGCTTCACCTAAAAAAAAACATAGATAACTTTTTATATTTAAAACAAATAAACAAACAACCTTCGAAAGCAACCCTCAGTTCTTTTAATAGATTGACATAAGCGGTTCTATCATCTGCTCCTCTAGGATATTCCCAATCTACATCTAATCCATTAAATTTGAACTCCCTTAAAAACTCGATGGATTCATATACAAACTGATTCATCCTGAACACGTTTCCTGTTAATTCTTTAAAGGGAGTTGATCCAAATGCCCACCCACCAATTGCCAGCAAGATCTATAAAACAAAATACAATGACACAAACTATTCAATATTAAAGAAAAATATCTTGCCTTCAATTCTGGATTTTTTTCTCGAAGGTCAATAACTCTTTCGTACATTTCTGGATCTTTGCTACTACTTTCTGCTAACTTATAATCCTTTAGAGTTGCAAAGGCATAAACAATATGTGTACAGAGCGCTGGATTGATATCTTCTGGTGTGAATTTACCCGAACTAGGTCTCTTGTATGACCAGCTGGTCATGTAACAAAATACTTGAGGTTTTCGAACTAAAAAAAATATATTTATAAATAAAAGATTCAAACAAATAGTATTTCTAGATTTCTGGTGTCTGTCACTTAAATTAATTTCTATTTCAATTGTCGTTACTAACCAATTTTACCTTTTTTGTTTACTAGTTTGGCCAAATTTGTAGAAGCAGCTGTTTTTTTACTGTTTGGCTTCCTGACGCGTTTCAGAACATCTGACACAGCTATTTTGATCGGTTTAGGTTTTTCTTCCTCTTCATTTTCTTCATCTTCATCGTCCTCAGTGTCGTTTGGTCCAGCAATTTTCTCCCAATCAATATCCTTAGCATCTTTACCTCTTGAAATACCTCTTAACTCCTCTCTGGAAAAAAATATTTTCTTATCCAAGGTAGTAATTTCATTACTTTATCTTAATTGCCCTGAATAAATAATTGCAATAAAATTATTGAATAAATATTACCTCATGGCTCCAATTAAAGGATACTTGATTTCTCCCCCACAAATAGTTCCTGTGAAATCGTCCATATCTATAGTCCACACCATGGCTCCGGCAAATCCATTTTCTTTAATCCATTTCATTTTATATCTGATAGATCTTTCATCATCAAAGCCAACCCATTGGTCTCCCTGAACAAGATAGGGTACTTTCATTTCGTCGCTCCAATAGTAGGTGGCTCCATTTTGCAGCATCTCACAAATCTAGAAAGTAAATTGTGAGTAATTAATTATAGTTTCTAATAATATTTCTTATTAGAGAATGTACACATACAAAAAGCGAAATTAAAATTTTGGGCTATTACAAACTTCTAAATAAAAACCTTCAAGCCTTCATTACAAAACCATAAGTTATCAGTGATTTTATTATTATGCGTCCAATTTCTATTATAATCAATAATACGAGAATTATACACATTAGTTCAAAGAAACACATATCTGTCGTGTATTGATTAAAGATCTTAATTTTGACAAAAAATTATGAAATGTTAAGACTAAATACATCAGTTTGACTCGCTATTTATGACAGAAAAGTGGAATTTTCAATTTATTTTCACTTAATATAACCAATCTAATACTAATATAACCAACCGGAAACTCAATTAAACATGTTGACTATATCAGATTACAATATGTTATATCCTCATGGTCTATGCATTGTTCTACCTTGCTGAATAAAACAGAATGTTGAACTATACAACTAATAACTGGTTCATTCTAAACTAATGAAGACTAGTATTATTTCCTTACTTCATAGTAAGCTAAGAATCCTCCTTCCTTGGTATAAGTCCCTTCTTTTCCTCCAGCGCTACTAGGAGCATGTACTCCATGCTTACTAGTATCCGATAAAGTAAAGGATCTACCATAAGTAGGCATACCAATCACCAATTTCTCCTTAGGAGCTCCCAATTTTACCCAAAGGTTGGCAGCATGTTCGACGTTCAGTTGCTTCTGCCATTGACTGTCACTGCTAGGAGAGTAAAGTGGAGCGTTATGACCAGTTTCTCTTTCCCATTTTCCATGGAAATCGTAGGCCATAACGTTGATGAAATCCAAATAAGAAGCCACTGCGGGAACGTCATAGCCTCCTTTAATGTTATCAGGGCCTACCGGAACGGCAGCAGAAAGAAGAAGACGGTTTTTCTTGATTTCTTGTGATTCAGCTTCGAAGGCTTCGCGGAGCTCTATAAAAAATAGAAAATAAATTGATTGCCCTTAATACTTTTTTGACAATTGAATTTTAGAAAAATAAAGACTAATTGGAAATCGCCGAATACCCCCATGTATATAATTAGAAGCATGGATTGCATGTGAAAATCTAAATCTCGAATCT
This sequence comes from Hermaeophaga mercurialis, assembly GCA_951812935.1. Classification (NCBI taxonomy): domain Eukaryota; kingdom Metazoa; phylum Arthropoda; class Insecta; order Coleoptera; family Chrysomelidae; genus Hermaeophaga; species Hermaeophaga mercurialis. The sequence goes on along the minus strand of OX638361.1, from coordinate 29,672,009 downwards.
TTTAGAAATTTTCTCGATGAATTATATTGTGTTTCCAATATCATGAAGATATATGTATATAATAGAAACACAAATTTAAATTTGCATTTAATCGATGCGTATTAATCAAATTCTTCTAAACTCCTAGTCGATGATACGGAGAAAATTCAAATGGAAGCTGCCTGTCTATTTATTATATGGTAATCGAGGTCAAAGAAAGTGTGCTGGGGAAATTGTTTAAGCATTAGTGCATTTAATTCACCATTGTTTATAACAATTATAGAGATTACCATGGGCGGAACCACCAGTCATTGCCAAACTATCTTGAGAATACATTTACATAATTATATTCCATATTGATTTATATCTATTCTATATATTGCGAAGAGAAAATTTTTAAAGCGTTTATTATCGTTATCACTTGAGAATTTTAACATTGTTTTCATTTGATGGGATCTGAAATTGACTGAAAATTGTTATTTTGATCTTCCAATTACTCAATTATAACTAAAATTAACCTTTTTTTCATATAACCTAATTATAGATGAAAGTAGTTATTTGATTTAAGAATTTTAATTAAATTAATGCAAAAAATTTACCTTTCAAAAGAAGAACGAAATTTTTTTTATCATCTGTTCCTTTGGGATATTCCCAATCCATATCCAGACCATCAAAACCTCGTTGTCTTAAGAATGGGATAGCGCTGTAAATAAAAGTCTGCCTGGAATATCTGGTCGCTGCCATTTCTTTGAATTTGGCTGTTCCAAATGACCAACCACCTGTATATTGCAAAAAAAAATGAGAAAAAGCTTGTAATTGTAAAGTAAACAAATATCAATAGAAAAATTAGTAAATGAATTGTTTCAACTCTTATGGAAATTTTTCATAATAAATATGGGAAGACAATGGTATTATCAGATACTAAAACCTATGTAGACTTGAATACATATTAAAATATTTTGGAAGACTGTGGAAATTCAAGATAAGTATTATTTATCTTTCCATATTTATTTAAAAAAAAGAGTGTTTTTATTTTAACATTAATAAAGTAAAATGGTTATAGTAACCAGGAATATGTAAATATAATGGAAGGTTGAGTTTCTTTACAAAATCTATTGTAAGTTCTTAAGGCCCTTATTCTTTTGGCAAATATAGGGCTATCTTAACCGAGAATGGATTGTCTACTTTACTTGTTAAATATTCTTTTCCACTTGATTTTGTTGCTCATTGATCCGTAAGAATGCTTAAAGCATCTTCAGAACACATAAATCAGAAGCATAAACTTAAGGATAAACAAATAAAACATTATAGGGGATGGCAACTAACACTACAGAATCCATGAATGTCATAAAATTCGGGCGAAGTTAACATAATAGAAAAAGGCGAAAAAAAATACGGATCTGTAAAAATAAATGTATAAGAGGCAGTTAAATTAAAACCAAACACCCTCGATAAAATAGATTCTTCGTAAAAGTTGGGAACTCTATTATTAATTATCGATCCTGCCATCTCTGGGATAGGAGAAATGTATAGTGACAACTTACAGGAACAAGTGCTTTGTTTATCTTTCTGTAGGTAAACGTAATGAAAAATGTGTTTGGCTAACATTAGAAGTGGAGGTAGACAAGGAAGAGCAGAGATGTGTGGTTCGTTTTTTGGTGGATGAGGGTGCTGAAACACGAGAAAGTTATCGTCCCATGTCTGCTGTGTATGATAATGAATCTGCATATCACTGACAAATATGCACGAGTGGCATAAGAAATTCCGACAGGAACTCAAATCACTGCAATGAAATTTTCGCCCAGGAAAAGACCGGCTACCATTTCTAATACCGGACGAACATTTTTTTCACTACGCCCACCTAACAGGAAAAAAACAAACAATTGTGAATCTCTGTGAGTTATTACTAGGCATTTCTCCTAAACATGAATGGCAGTGTCGATAATATACAGTGTTGCTAACTTTTGCAAGACATGTATTCACACAGTGGATTTATAAAAGTACAGAGTTTAAAATGGTATGAACAAAGAAACAAAGATGGGAATTAAGTTGTACAAGATATTAGAAATATAAGATTATATAAAAGAATGGAAAGAAAACGAAATAACAGAAAAGGGCGAAATACAAGCCAAGCTAGAAAATCAATAAATAGGATTATCAGTTAAAAATCTTACCAATCGCAAGAAGAGTTTTCAGACTAGGGTTAGCCTTCTTCAGCTTCTGCACCCTTTCGTACAACCCAACTTTTCCATCCTTAGTCTCGTCGTTACTTTCAAACGAGGACAACTTTCCTTTTTTTAGCCACCCGAAAGCGAAAATGATGTGCGTGCAAATATCGGGTAGAATATCTTCGGGACTAAACTTGCCAATTTTGACTCGGTACTGTGACCAATTGGTGTAGTAACAAACAACTTTATAACCATCATCTTTGACTTTTTTGGGGGATGACACTGAGTTCTCGGAGACTTTTCGGTTATTCGGTCTTGTTCTCCTTAATTTTGATATGCTCGATGAGACTTCTTGATCCTGCGACACTGATACTGAGGTTGTTTTTGTTGGCCTACGTAACCGTCTTCTGGAAACTAAAAGAGAATAAATGCGTTAAGTAAAATTGTTTTGCCATCAAATAAGTACGAGTCGTTGAGGTGTGTAACTATTGCTTTATGCTTATAATATTTAAATAATCTAATAGCATTTATAAAAGTTTTTCGTAAAGTTAATAGCATGAAGTAAAATAAAAAGCGACAATCTTCAAGGTAATATCTTATTTGACTTAAAAATGTGTTAATTGCTTGTCAATATCTATTCACATATTAGCAGTGTCAGTATTGTATTGTTAAAGATATTACAACATTAAACTGACCTCAAAGAACATCCGAAACAGCAAAGTATTTTAATTTTCTGGTAAATTAGCCCCATTAGAACAGTGGCAGTTCATATTTTTTTTATTTGTATATGTTTATAAATTATTTGTAAGAAGTAGGGTATTTCATTAGATAATTATTTATCTTTTTATTACTTTTCGGACAATGTAATATAATAGATAAACTCATTTACCGATATGTATATTTTTAATAAAAAAAATAGTATAGTACTCCTGTAAAGCTGTAATAAAGTTGCTTTTATTTTATTTATGTTATTTAATTTTAAATTATATTTTGTTGGAGATAATTATGGTGTGCCACTGTTTCTAATCTTCATATTACATAGTAATTATAATGCAACATTTTGGGAAATATTTAATAATGACAAAAACTCCGACAAAGGATTTCTTACAGCATTTGACCTTAACATGAGACCTTACTGGTAATTTACAACAATTACAAAAGTATTCTATTTAATATAAATGCCACTTTTGTCATAATCTGTTTCTTGTTTCTTTTAATAATATAATTTAGGACTGCAAAAAGTCATTATTACTGTATGTATATTAATTAAAATAAATTATAGAAAAGACAACGAATTTTTTCATAATCATTTTTAGAATCATAACACTAACTAAAAATCTATAATGGTAACATTATTTTCGACACGTTTTTATCTCTCTAATTTTTATAATTTCGGGAAAAAGTCCCAAAGTATAAAAAGTAATTTTTGTAGAAATTTTTCGTAGAAACGCAAAGAAAAATTTTTTTATTCAAAAACTGCAGGTGATGATATTTTTTTATAAATATCTAAATATCTGTTACATGACCTTTTGTTGTTAAATATGGACTGTAAAATGGTGACTTAGTGTCATGTACACATAAATTCTATGTGATTGTTCTTTATATAAAAAAAATACACACAATAAAAAATCAATGATTGCTTGCTTCATTTTTCAGTAACTTTAATGAAAATAAATGTTTTTCGTATAAAAACTTTAACAAAACTAAATACAACTTTTACAATTCGTTTCCATGACGGTTGGCACTAATTTTGTTGACAAATCCCCACATTACATATTGCGTTTTCTGAAGAGTTATTTTTTTTAAACTTGGGTTCAATCATTGATGAATAAATGTAAGAATAAATTCTGGAGCAGAACGTGCTCTCTTAAACTGAGTATTTAGCGGCTGATTTTGTGAACTTAAAAACTGGACTGATCTGGACCGTGGCGCAGGGAATAATTAGGATTGGTTAGATGTGAGGGCATAAACGGCGATTTATTGGTCAGTCTTAACATCGAAATTTGGAGTATTGCTTATTGGTTGAAATAAAAATTGCTTACGTGACAAATGTATTGTAAATGGAATCCTCGAGAACATGTAGAGAATGTACCTAAGAGATTTGAATATTGTTTTATCTTTTAGCTTTCATAAGTATCCCAAATTATTGTTATTATTTTGAAAAATTAGCATTTACGATACATTTTTTTTTTATTAAAAATTCACTTAATCAATGACAAACTAAATATGTATTCAGTCGTGTAAATATTTGAAAAAACAATTATTTAAATATGTAAAAAGATATATGGATTTAAAGTTAAAATTCTAATTTCTTCGAAGAACCTTGACAATCTTTACATATGTCATATGTCGTAATGGTATCATAAGTAAATTTATTTCCTAACAAAATTCCTTCAAATTTATTACTCTTAAATACTATACATAAAAATTAATCTAGTTATGTTTGTAACCTGTTACATACTTAATTCGATAAAATCACCATAAATCAGGTAATATACATAATCAATGAACCGTTAAATGTCAAGTAAATTTCGTTTATAATCAACAGAGAACTTCATCTTTGAATATTTATACTAATATATGTACAAAATCTGATTAGAAAAGGTGAGATAAAAACCTAAATCAAAGAAATAAAATTTTAGTTAATACTTAAAAACATGGTCCTTTTAGTAAACGTTGTAAATTCAGTTAATGCCTTTACTTATTTATTATTTTAATGTTAAATAAATAGTTAATCTGTTACATATAATTTTACACAATTTAATTGTGTGAATAAACAAACGATTATGTTTTAATAAACATTAATAATTCGGAAATTCCAAAATTTGGAAAAATAAATAAATTAGATTTTATGAATATGTTAGTGTCTCCCTGTATAAATCAATCAACACCCACTTTCTAATTGCTCGTAGAAAACGAAAGTAACATCATTTAGTCGTAAGTAGGTGAGGCAATAAAATATTTTTCCAGATAATTTCGAATGGAAACAAATGCTGTTTGCAAACATTAGGTCTATTTAAACATGTACAAACATCGTTATAAACTCGAAACCTCAATATATATGTGCAATAAATATTTAAAGCAATTTCTGACTCAACAGTACATTATTCATCGAATATGTTAAGGTTAAGTTTTTTATTAGATTCTTAAATTTAACAGAAAGAGAATAGTAAAAAAAATTCATAGGTATTTCGAAACTAAATTGTCTTACAGGGACGTATAATTATTAATTTTATTCTTACCTCTTTCTGCTGAAGCTAAATGAACTAAAATAACGACTATCACAAATAAAAACAGAATAGTTCTCAGTCTACATGTTGGCCGCGAAATCTGAAATAAAAAAAAAACTGTTAACAACGTCGGACATTTACAAAAAACATGTTTTAAATAGATATACGAATTGGTTTAATATAAAGGGTGATTCGTTAATGGTGATGCCATAGGACGCACTTGGAGTTTGAGTCCCAAGATTGTGTCATGGATCTACATGGCAATCATAAGACCTATGGGAAATGGTTGTATCTCTAGAACTGTTTATCGAAAAACTGTTTTTGAAATTCATTTTTATTGCTCTTTTTTCGGGGTTCATCTTTATAAAAATCAGTTAAAGCAAATGGATCTTACATTATTTTTTTCTCTCAACGAAAATGTGCTTCCACATCGTTTAATCTTAATATATTAAAATAAAATTATAAACTAAATATATTAGTTTCAAATGATTATAGGTAAATGGACTGGTACGTGTATATGTATTTATTCTAAACAAATTTTTAAAGTGTGTAAAATTATAATTCTCTATATTACAAAATCATAGCTGAGCGCTTTCGACACAATCACGTGTCATCATCAGAGCTTTTTCTAAAAGTGTATGTATAAGATTAATTTAACTACTAACAAAACGATTTTTGAACACTTACGTAAAATATCTTCTAGGAAATGTAAACATTTTTTTAATATATATAGATTGTTTATACAACATTGTATTACTTTCTTGAGTCAATTATTTTGTTAAATTCATTGGAAACAGCATTTATTTAAATGAAGAAAGAAAATAATGAAAAGAAAAGAAAAAGAAAGAAAGAGAGTCAGTGTTGTGGTACTTCTCGACATATTAAAGGATTAGGACTTTGTATCCAAATGTTGACAAGCTATCAACTAAAGTATACTGGAAAATTATCATGCAGGAACCATATTTGTAATCTAATATTGAGTGGGACACCTTAGAGAAGTTTAGGGAGGCCATTTTCTAGAAAATCAGTACAAATATTTTTTCATTTAATGACTGAGGTAGAGAATGTGAACCTATTAAATGAACCCCTGCTAGTCCAAATCAGACAATAACGGAAAATAGAAATGGTGCTCTAGAACAGAATCCGGATTATCGTCTGCCTATAGATAATTGTTATAAAAATTAATGATTGTTACTTTTGAAAAACGCAAAATTAATTTTTAAACAAAATAAAATTTACTGACTTTTTAATGAATATTTATTTGAAACAAATAAATTATGCGCTGAAAATATCATCAAATAAGCTTGATATTTGAACCTACTCCAACTACAGACAAATTCAAATACATTTTTTAAGATTCAAATAAATAGTTTTTATTTGCATAAGCAATCAAAAAGTCGAACTTAAACTCGCCATATTTATTGTATAAATTTCGATTAGATAAAATGAAATTAACAATGAGACTCATGGATTTTTGTGAGGAAGTAATACAACACCTGTAATTTAGTTGTTAGTAGAAAGGTTTAAAAGATATTTTATATTATTAGACATGTCTTGAAGTGTGAAATATTCTTCCTCACGAATCTAAACTGTGCACGAAAACGATTGAGCAGCAAAATTGTCACGGTGGAATTATAAGTTTCACTTTTTACAAAATTGCCATAGAAAACGTTTAGATCGTTATGTACGGTTTCTTTCTCATAACATCTACATGGATACTGAAAGTTTTTTGTTGACATTTACAGTTAGATATATACGACCATTATTATTGGGTTTCTTCACGGTGATTAACATATGTATATGCTATTGTCTATCTTTCACTCTTCCGTGTTTGATGTGCTTATATTTAGAAATAAAAGTTTTCGTGACTCGCAATTCGAAATTTAAGAGAAATATTTGATTATTAAAACGGTTTCGTTATTAAAAATAAATGTGCAACAAGAAATTATTTATTTTATTTTAAAATATTGTTCTATAAAAAATATAATTGTTCATTATTACACAGCAGTACAGCAAATTCTGTAACAAGGTTAGAATGAAAAAAAAAATGGATACGGCTGGAACCACGAGTACCTACCTACCCAATTTTGTTATTCTAACCGAGTAACAGACTGTGTTTTCTCCACGATCAAAAATTCACTCAATTGTTTACTCATTTTATTTAAATTAAAATTTGTTATTACGGCGCCGCCATTTACATCTGACATTGACAGTTTTGACATCCATGGCTGTCGATATTGTTATTCCATCACTTGTTAGAATAAAATAAAAATACATGCAAAACACATAAGAGGTAAGTATTACGGAATGAATATTCTCACTCTGGAGATAAAATATTTATTCTGAAACACTGGCTTCTTATGTGTTTACATATATTATCATTCTATAACAAGTTACGGAATGAATATTCCCTAATTGTTTTAAACAATATCGACAGCCATGGATGTCAAAACTATTAATGTCGGATGTAAATGGCGGCTCAGTAATAACACATTTTAATGCAAATAAAATAATGAGTGAAAAATCGAGTAAATTATTGGTCGTGAAGAAAACACAGTCTGTTAAGCGGATAGAATAACAATTCGCTACTCGTGGTTCCTCACGCTCGCGTTTGGAATGTTCCACTCGTATTGAATTTTTTTTCATTCTAATCTTATTACAAAATATACTATTCTAATTCTTAAATTTAGGAAGAAAGTCATATTTGTACTAAGCGACAAGTAATATATAGGGAGACGCAATAGTTTGGTCAAGCTAGATATGTCCGCTATTATTGAAGTTACCAAAAAAACGTATTTACAAAATGCGGCGGCAGTCTTTAGATTCACATTTTAAAATTAAAATTAATCACAAATATACAGTGTGTTCAGGAGTGCAGTACCAGATCAAAGTTATATATTTTTAAATGGAATACTGTATTTTTTATTTTTTTCAATAATAATGGACGTATCCTTTACTGATAAAAAATAAGTGAAACGAACGCAACATTAATTTCCAGGCATCATTTATTATTTTTATTAATCAATTTATTATAATAGCATAAGGAAGTATAACAAATTTCCGTGTTGCTGTCAGAACCTCGCGCATGTGGATATTGGCATACTTTCGTGGTTTGTTTAATTAGTTAATTAGTGTTAAATATACATTTTAAATCAATTAATTTGTCCTTCATGAATTGATTTGTTGATATAATTTTTAGGTAGAAATTAACTAACCTTAAAAAACATTTTTTATTTTCGTAAATTACTGATGAATTAAGCTTTATATTTAAAATCCTGCTGTACGTAACCGATCTACATGATTATTCAATTTATTAAGTTTTTGAAAGTAATTTTTTCAAAAATTATATTTTCATAACAAGCTACAAATCTAGTGAATGGGTAACAATGTTATTTATAATATTTGTTTTGCAATGATATATCATTTCTATGTTGTCTTTACATTGAAACACCTGATTGTTCGCACAGAATAAAAACCGGCAAAAGGTAGATTAAAAAATGTCCTTGTCACAATTTTATATTACCAAAAATTGTTTTTTTATAATATACATTAACTAAAACCAGTAGAAAAATTTTACCAACTATATCTCGTCCACTAATTTGAAATACATTAATTATAGCTCGCTATAAAAATAAAATAATTGATTTCGTGACCTTTTAATAATAGTGTTGCATTAGAGCCGCGACTTTTACTCTTGGTGTTTTTAATTAATATAACATACTTACTTATTATTCATGTTGATACCATGATTATATTGGATGACGTATTAGCGTATTTTTACATTTGCTGAGCTAATTTCAACGATGTATCACACTTCATGTCTATATGTTTAATAAAGGATCTACAGCCACCTGAAAATCACATTTTTTTGAATTCAGATGTATGTAGCAGCAAAATCGTTGAAAATCAATAAAAAGGGCATTAAAAAATATTTCATACAGAGTTGGGATAGGGACATGTAAGTCGTTTTTATTGATTTTCAACGATTTTGACATGAAATATGATACATCGTTGAAATTAACTCGGCAAGAGGTTTATAAAAATGTAAAAACATATGGAGTATTCCATTTAAAAAACAAAACTTTGATCTGCAACTGCGTGCCTGAACACACTCTATATTTGAGACTAATTTTAAAATGTGAATCTCAAGACTGCCTACACTTTTTGAAAAAAAAAATTATTCGTAACTTCAATAATAGCGGACTAATCGAGCTTTGCCACACCAATGCGTCACCTCGTATGTATGTTAAAAATTAGGAAACGCATTAACAAATAACAAATTAAAAATTATTTAGACATAAATGTAGGATATAAATCTAGAAAAATTTCTAGTTTAGATTTTTTATAATTCTATTAATTTCAGTTATATCGATAAATATTTAGTTTATTATGTAAATGAAATCGATAAGTTTTTTATCTAACATGGCGGGCCGTTACCTACTTATTTATTAATTGGACAAAAAGTGAAAGTCTCCATTAACAAATATAGTCGTCGAATGTGTCTGAGATTAACTGGACATATTTTATAAGACGACTTGAACGTATTTCATTTGATACAATATTGCTGAAAATTTATAGGCACCGTAGAATCATTCAATTATTTTTAACATTAAGCTCTTTATTTTTTTCTTTAATAAAATTACAATTGCTTTATAAGGCCTTCATATTTAAGAAAATTCTTTGCAAAATCAGATAATTGCTTTAATGATGAAACTATTGTTAAACAAAATAATTATAATCATTAAGTCATTACAGCTCATAATATAAGGAGTGTAGTATATATTAATTACATTAATGAGCTGTTTATAGCTTTGGATACCAACATAAGATACTGTCGAAATTCTAGGTGATATAAATATAGGATTTTTAGTACAAATACCGTTGCACGTCAGGAGTGACGTACCTCTTTCGTCATAGTACTGCCAACTAATTAAAATTTCCCTAACTAAGATAAATCATACGAAACATCACGAAAATTCACGAGGACTCATGAACGTAGTCACAGTACTAAAAAACCGAAAAAGTAATTGTAATTATTTTGATAATTTTAGAATTATTTCAATTATACTGACTTATATATCTTTATAATATAAAGTTTATAAATCATTATTATATGTTTAGTACTCAAAAAACCATAATTTACATTAAATAATTTTGAAATTTTCTACGCCCATGAGACTCGTATTTATGATGAAGAAATGACATTGTAGCGATTGGCATGCCTTGATGCGACGTTGTCGAGTATTTAGATAGAAATATTTCAACGATTTCTGACGTCCGGCCGTCAACCAGTTGTGTGTTTTCACCACGTTTTCGGTAATTTTATAATATTGTCTTTTTTTTTTGCTTTGCTAGATAGTTAACTTATAAAAAAAAATGCCAAAAAAACTAAATAGTCGTTGTAAAGAGCTTGTATATTCATTAATACATATTATAAAAAACCGCAAGTAAAATATATTCTTTTTCAGATACAAGCCACCAAAAGTATATCTGGTGGACAATTTAGCAGAACAATATGGACATAAAGTGTTACGTCTTCCTCCCTATCATTGTGTTTTCAACCCCATCGAACTTATTTGGGGCCTTTCTAAGCAATATTATAATAAACATATTGGCAGAGACGGTAATAAAGAACAAGATTCTTTAAATATGTGGTCTGAAGCTCTTAGAACAATTACTCCTGAAGTATGGAAAAATTCTATTAAACATACAGAAAAAGAAATACAAAAATGGTATGAAAGAGAGAGAGTTTTTGATAGACTAGAAATTAATCCCATTATTATTAATCCTAACAGCGATGACAGTGATTCAAGTGATTCAGATTTGAATTAGGAGAAACGATTTACCTTTTGTAGGAATTCGAATATTGTAGTTGAATTGTTTCTTATAAGAAAAATATATATTTTTTTAAACAAAACATTGTCTTATTTTAATAACAATAAATAGTTTGCTATCTTTTTTATATGTCTCTATTTTATTTATTTAATAAAAATATAGTACAAATAAACAACATAATATAACGATTTTTATAACAGATTATTGAATATTAAAAGTAGATAATACAGCAAGAAGAAGAAGAATATCACAGTTGTAGATTGCTAATGAATCAACTGAGAAAAACATTTCTCAAATGTACTTTAAAACTGGCAGGATGAAGGGTCTTGAGTGTGAGGATCATATATTGTTCATATACGCTTCAATAAATTAATTTTTCATAATAATAAAGCTAAACAACATAACCTAACCTTACATTTTTGAAACTTCCTACATTCCTCGACAATTTAGACAAGCCGACAACACTGCAGGGTCGTGATCTCATAATTGATATATGACGTGCAACGGGATTTGTATTAAAAATCCTATACAGAAGTAGGAAAAGAGGAAAAGAGGAGTATGTATAATATATGACAAGAAAACAAACAATTCTTGTAAAAGGGAAGCACCAAGTACAAATTTGGTTATAAACAGCATAAAATTTCAGGATTCAAGACTTCACAAAATAACGTTGATGTCACCTGATCATAAAACAACATTCTAAATCACTACATCTTAAGTAATAAAAGAAAACAAACTTGAAGGACTTACAAATATACAGTGTAGCATGCGCGGACTCAGGCATATGCTAATAAAAGAGAAGACATTGGAAAAATACCAGAAGAAAACTTATTGCAAGAACCTATAGGCAAGAAATTAAATAAATTTTTGCTAACAGCCGAAACAGTAAAAGATATGGAAAAATAATATCAATCTAGAAGTGATAAATTATGGCGAAGACAAACATCTTGAAAAACATTTTATAAATAAAAATGTGGAAAGAAGTACAAATCATGAGAAATGAAAAATATACCATGTAATTATACAATACTGAAAAAAGGGCAACTAATATGAATGTCAGAACTACAGAGTTTAATGAACACCGCCTGTAAGATAATACAGAGAAAACTAACAACCAATTTCAGAACGACAATATCAATGTAGATTCATAAAAGATCAGCAGATCATGAAAAAAATTATATGAACAATAAATGGACCCGAAAATACTATTTGTATATTTTGGGCAAGTTTTCGACACAATATTTAAAACCAAACTAATGTTAGCATTAAAGAAATTGGGAGTTTATGATAAATTGAGAAGGCCAATTAAGATGACCTTGGAAAACTGAAGGGTTACTATAATAACTCAAAAAGTATGTAATAAAAAAGTACAAAAAGAAATCTTAGTTCAAACGTACGGCACATAATCGTATACGTAGATGACATTGTGATCATATCCAAGAGGGATACTGAAAAATATCTAAAAGAAAAAAATGAATGAAAAAAGAAAGGCTTAAGAGAAACTAAAATAAAACAAACATAATGCAACACCAAAAAACTAAAATACCACTTTTTGTTATATTCTGTCAAAAATGGACTTTAACTAGAAAGGAGTAATATAATTTAGAAATAATAGATAGAAAGATAATGAGAACCTACGTCCTATAAAATTAGGAACTACGAGGTATAGGCAAAGAATTATTTATTTAAGAAAAAAATCAAGAATTAGAAAGAGTACATATAGTACAAAAAATAAAGAGACCGATAATGAAATGATTTTAAACCAATCATTATTAAGCAATATATATACAGTATGATTTGTTGTTATAAACTTTTTTGAAATAAAATGCAGATTAAGCAACTAAGCTCACAGTTAAATCGGGTGAACATAGACAAAAATAAAGCAACTTCTATAAAAAGACCGACATAGAAGTACTAGTAAAATAAAGTTCAATGTTTATTATGAAAAAATTAAAACAAGATGGACAATGAAATACGTGTAAGGAATAGCATAGAATAAGTGTTTAGAATGGTCTCTGTGGAGTAATCTAAGAGAAGTGAAATATTTTAAGAGAAGAAAAAAAGAAAATTACGAAAAAAGTAGATTTGGTGATATTGAAATCATTAAGAGTAGATAATAATAAGAGAAATGGTACATTGAAAAATTTGAATTTAAAAAAACAAAAATTCGCCTTTTGATTATTTAGAATGGAAATTTTGGGGTATTGTGGTGTTTTTTTTTTGTATCATTTATCACGAAAGTGTTGTTGTTGGAACGTAGTTTTATTTGACAAAATATGTCAATGATAAATTTGATGTAGAATAAATTAGAGGAAAATAAATGTCAAATTTTAAAAAATCATTTGAAAAATTTCTAAAAACAAATAAGAATTTTTTATCACAAAATAAACTAAACATTTTTTATACCCTAAATATATTAATGGCATTTTCAAAATGATGAAAAAGTAAATGTCATTAGATAGTAGTAATTAAGTTAGACATCTCCACACATTTCTTGTAAAAAGAATAGGTAGCTTGTGAATATATTTTCTCTAGTATGTAATTTTGTCGTACTTATTAGGAAATGATGAATGGAGACTATTTGAATAATGATCCTCGATAACGTCAAAATCAACTTTTCCTCATTGGTGAAACGTGAGCACTCAACAGTTCAAACGGCTGCCGAAGTCACGAATTGTTCTTGAATTGTATAAAAAATTATTGCAAAATAGTAGTAAATAACAGCCTATTTTACTATAATAGGATGACTTAGCTTTGAATTGGCATTACTCATCTTGTTGTTTTGATCATTGACCTCGGCGCTAACAAAAAATAAAAATATAGCCTATATTAATTGCCGTATCACAACATTTTATAAAAAGTTGATGAATTAATTCATAAATTAAAATTTAAAAAAATTACTTTTACTTGTAACTTATAAGTCAAATCGAATTAGATACATATCATTTCTGAACAACCTTAAGCAAATTTAAGTGGGCAATATAATTTTTTACACATTGGTACCATTTACCTTGTTGGACAAGTTCTGACCTCGTCTGCAATAATGTGTTTCATTTACTTTATACGTATTAAGTTCCTGGTAGTTACACTGAAATGTTAGTTGTTCCTAAACAGGTTTCGCAGAAGTTTTTTAAATATACCCGGTTCAAATAATAAAGGAACTCGCCAACATTGAAGGAAAAATGAAATATATGAGGTAAGCGCCAAAATGCCCGATGCTCTCAAAAATGTACCTCTAATAGACGGCCTTATTCTGTGATAAAAAAGAGTCAAAACAAACAGTATAATCTTTGGATTATGATTTTGTTTGTTGTAGATCAAATATAATGTAAAAGAATAGTTTTGAGGATTTTATTTGTAAATACTAAATAAAAAGCTAATATAAAATTTTAAGTTAAATTTAGTAAATAAAATTGCGAATTGGAATTTTCCACCAAAAACAAATTAAAATAAATTAAGATGTTAATTCAAAGTAATTAACAACTAAAATTAATTTTTAAACACAAATAAATCATATAAATAAACCCCAGTGTGGTGCAGAATATCAAATCTATATATTATGATTATGAATTTGGAAAAATTCCTTCAATAAGATCGATTCACCAAACAAAAACATAAAATAATTAGATTTTAAACGTCCCGGTAATATTTTATGATACTAATGTCATCACTAAATGATTGCTAGTTCTATTAACTACTACTTTGGTTTATTTTTAAAATTCTAAAATTATTCTCTAGTTACATAGATATAGATAGTTTCAACTTTAACAGTTAGTTATTTTCTTTATTTTTTATTCAAAACTAATTCTATCAGTACAATTCCTTTTCAGTAATGGGTGTGTCACTTATGAAACAATGTTGATTTTCATATGTAACGTCTGCCGCAAAGAATTTTTTCTTTAGTAATTCAAAATTGGTTACTAAAATTTCTATCTTTACTTTGTGGAAACTATCCATTATAAATATAAAAGATAAATTAGACTTCCACAGTTTTCCAAAGCTTTTTGTAAACATTCTTATATGAATCAAGTTTCGCTCTTTTAGCGTTGTCAGATTTTTGACAAAAATTTAAAAAATGTTTGTTTTAAACACAACCATTATCCTAATTCTCACCGAGTTTTGAGACATTAATTAAACTTATTCTAATCTTTCCAAATCTATTTGGTAGTTCAATGCTAGGATCGTACTGAATGTGGTCAATTATCTTAGTATCCTTTTCAATATTTAATGATGGGCGATATCGGCAGGCAAAAAACACCTATTGATTTAAGCCAACATTTTGCGTATATTAGAGCTTATTCAGAGCAAAAATATAACAGATTAAACGAAATTATTCTTAATTATTTTTACAGTTCTATCTAAAACATCCTCTGAAAATTTTATGAAAAACCGTCGTCGTTAGTAGAATCCTTTGCGATGAAGGAGTCTCAACAAAAAATATAACCCTCCGTTAATGAAAAAAAAATTAATGGTAGGATCTTTTGTGAATGTGCGTACATTTTCCTTGTACAAATATTTATAAGAATACAATGTCATCCGTCTGCTATATAACAATGTACCCGTATACTGACTACTGAAATTATGCAACCTGCAATTTGCGGTGGCATTTCCGAATGTATAATCAAGATTGTATAATTAAAAATTTTAAAAAAGAAATGGAGCAACGCAGTTGGTCACAGCAACAGATGTTATGGTTTCCTAATTCCTGAGCTTTACTTTCCTGTCCCTTATATCCTTCTCCCTCAAGTCTGCCGTACTAGCGACCTTTCACCGTTTCCCTGGTCTACCTTTCTTCTTTCTATTATGTGATACCCTCCAGGCAAGTCGTTTTACCGTCCATCATTTGTTCTATGTGGCCTAACTATTGTAATCTTATTGACTTTATAACCTTTATTTCTCGTTCCTTGTATATAGTGTAGATCTCTTCATTTATTCGTACTCGTGACATATCCATCTTCTGTTTTTTTACCACCTACTATTTTTCTAATAATTTGCTTCTTCCATCTTCGAACTGTTTCTTGTGTTTTTCTGTTTATTATCCATGTTTGGGATCCGAACAATGCAGTAGGTCTGAGATTTTTTTTATACACTCGAAACGTTTTGGTTAGTGATAGGTACTTTAATCTTATGAGTTGGTTTATTAGCGCCGCCTTGTTTAGTCTACCTTTAATCTATTTTTCTTCTTCCCATTTGTGTTATTCTAGCTCCTAAATATATTAACTCATCCACTTCTTCAAACGACATTTCTCTTATTTCGGTAATAACTGTAAACTCCCTCGTTTTAGTACCAAGAACAGATATCAACAACGTTAATGGAAACTATGGTGTTTTAAATTCACTCATTTTAAACAAGTTAAAATAATATCCCATTCACCTTAGTGCACCATGTACATTCTCCAAACAATTTCACATAAACACACGATACTAGACATGTAGTAAAAACAATTGTATTTTAATTACAACCAATCAATAACTTGCTAATAAGTCACCAAGCTTAATCAATAAAAAAAGCTCCAACTCACCACATAATTGGTAACAATGTGTCGCTAATCACTGAAATGTTAGGACACACTAATTCCGCTCTTAAATATGGTTGTTGCTCATCACCATCACACATGCTAAACTAAAAATTGTCTATAAAGTTAACGATGCTGCAGTGTTCAAAAGTCAATGGTTTTTCATTCCAGTACCAAAAAGATTCTTATTCTAATAATTTATAATTATTCCACACATTTTTATTTTATAATTAATGTTTTCTATTAAAAAAAGATGAAGTAATGTACACATTATAATTATCCTAAAACTAATAATAATATTTTTAGGTAATTTTTTCGGTCGCTTGACTATGTAATTGATGGTGTTGTATACATAAAGCATAACAGATATTACGTAACTCATTATGAATTGTCTGCTATACAGTCGTGTGTTCTATCGCGGATATGCATGACTGAAATAGGTTGTTTTAGGCATATTTTGGCACCTACTCATTGTCTTTACTAACAGCCAATTATCGTTTATGTAATATTGGAGAAATCTATGCGCTTAGCTCAGGACCGGATAAAACAATTTACATTTTAATCAGTAATCCCCTAAGAGTATTATAAGGGACAAGATATTTGGGAAAAGATTTGAACAATTAGTGATGGGTAGGCTCTTTTTTAGGATTTGTTGATCAAAATTGTGAGGAATAAGAAATTCTAATCAAAAAGTTATTATTGATAATAATTCCTCTGAATTTAAACAGATTACGTCTGGTGTTCACTAAGGGTCTATTTTAGGCCCTTTGTTGTTTCTTATATATACCTTTGATATTTATACAACCGTTGAAAACTGTAACTTGCAATCTTTTGCTGACGATACCCAACTTTATTTATCTTTCGATCCCTGCCAACTGGACTCTGCATCCCTCTCGATTAATTCCGACTTACAAGCAATTGTTGATTATTCTCATGCACATAATTTAAGATTAAAAACTGCAAAGTGTAGGGTTTTAACTTTTTCTTCCAGTATTTTTCAGAGGTGCGTAAGTAAAGGTCTTAAATTAAATGTAGAAAATACTCCATTACAAATTGTCACGAGCTTCCGAAATTTGGGTATAACCTTCGATTGCCGTCTTAGATTTGAGAAATATGTAGCATTAATGATTAAAAAGTCTTTTTTGGCCTTGAGGGTACTTCATCCCTGGATGGTGTCACTAAGTATAGATTACAGAAGTTGCAGAATTGCTGTTGTAGGTTTATTTTTAGATTTAAAAAATATGATCATGTTAGTGAAAAAATAATATCTCTCAATTGGTTAAAAATTGACAGTTTGTTTAAATATCATATTTCAGTTTACGTACGTAGAATTCTATCTACCTCAAACTCTCCGTACCTACATAACAAACTCATTTTTAGAAAATACATGCATAGTTTGAATATAAGGTTCACAAATGCCAAAAAGACGATTAGTTAATTTCAATCGTTCTTTTACATTTAATTATGTCACGGTTTATAACGGACTTCCGAAAATATTGAAAGCACTTGGATCATTTCGGAAAAGGGTTAAAACTTTCATTTTTGAGAAACAGAAGTGAATTCAATAGTTAATTTCTAAAGTATATTTGAGAGGGAGGGGTATACACATATTTCAATTTGATTTGTATGTACTAATGATTAATATATGTATGCGTATGTTTAATTTAACTGGCCCTCAGTTACATATGGATATTTATATGCATATCTGTCCACATAAATGAAGTGGAACATATTCGTTATGTTTATCTTCTCTTAATTTTTTTATTATTGTAGGTGAAATTATATCCTCCCTCTGCATCTTTAGGTACTTTTCGCTTTTTCTATTTATTTATTTTGTACTTTCTTGTTACCTTTTATTGTATTGTTTATTTTAAATATTTTTTTTCTTTCTAACTTGTTAATTTAATCTATTTCTATAATGCAGTATTAAGTTGTAAAGAGGTCAAGTGGAGTAGCTAGACTTCGCCGCTGTTGTTATTTATTTCGTGTATTGTATATAACTATACTTAAATAACGGCAATTATTATTACATATAATAATTTATAAATAAATTTATCTTACAAAATACTTTTTCCAGGTATAGACCCTTGAAATCTAGTCTTAAATATATTGTCCTTTATAAAATCGTTATTTGTGTGCCCAGAGTATAAAGTTTTCTTCAACAAACAGTAACAATAGTTTTCTAGTTTGCTTCCGTCTTCGATATAAATTAGAGATAGATATTGAAAATATTTGTATATAAAATTCTTGTCGACATTGATACATCAATTATCAGAGTCTGGCAGTATTAGTTTAACAAATGATTGTATGGCTTTTTAACGGACACGCTTTTGTCAACCTTGACTATTTTATTTATAATCTAGGCTTGTTGCATATATTTGCTTATTTTAAAGTAAAAATTAATATTATACAACTATACTGTATATTATACAAATATTATTACTAATGTGCCTAGTAGTTCTCATATACTGATATTACATAATGTATTATAGACGATCGTCATTTTACAATCATAACGGTATATTGAGTCATACTATCGGCAATACCTGAATTCGGAATTGATTATATTACATTAGTACGTGTATTACATTAGAAAGGAAACTATAGTAAAATATTTAAATAGTTTATTTCGAAAAGCATAAAATATATATGATTCAAACAAATCACTTATGTACAAAAACATAAGCAAATAACTACTCGTTTTCCAAATTTGATGTAATTGGTGGACCAATTAATATTATTTTCAATGAAAATATATTTGTACCTTTTTGTCTAAGCAGGATATCTTATAGTTGACATAAAAAACTGTCAAAAGTTATATCAAATTACTAAATAAAACCACCTTATTAATAAATTTAAAAAAACAACCACACAGATCTGTTCTTAAAGTAGTTGGAGTGACATTATCAGGATCAAAAGTATTTTGAAATTGTTTTCCAAAATAATTTTAAAGAATTAATTTTTTAGATCGCATTTTGTTGATTATTGACATATAATAAGTATCCAGAAATTGAGTTTGACCATGATAAGTATTTAATTTAATGATTTAGAAATCATTTCTAATAAGTGGATGTAAATCATAAAAACAAAAATATAGAAAACTTTAATAGTATTTATTATGAATTTCTCTCAAGTTTATAATTTTATTAAAAACTTCCCCAAAGTCAATGGCATTCAACTTATGTTTTGTAATAACATATTTGTTGAAGTTAAAAAAAATATTCACGAGATAAAAATGGTAGGTTAATCAACAAAAAAAGATTAACAAAATAATGAAAGCATTGGTACCTCTGTCTAATGTTAAAAAAAGTCAAAAATTCCTGATGAAAACAGTGTTGTTTCATTGAAAGAATTAGCCAAAAATCTCAAATGCTCTGACTGAAGAAGTCTTTTAGAAATAAAAAAATGGATTTAGTTCAATATTGTATGAGTCCATATAAAGTTTACCATACCATGCGATAGTAGTGACCAGTTTCTGCGTGCTAGTTCCACAATGCTGTCGATGATGAAGTATTTAAAATTTGTGTTCTAATTTTTTTAAAAGTGAGAACTTCAAAATAATTTGTCTCTTCCTGTTTTTATGCATTAAAAATATATTATTCATTAAAAAAATTATATAAGAAAGTTAGTATTATAAAAAAGTAATAATATAAAATTAAGAATGTTCTAAATTCTTTGTAATCCAATTTGATTGTATGTTTGTTTTTATTATACAGTGTCCGGAAAACCTCTGTCGTTGTTCTATAACTCCTACTATGCAAAACTTTATTTATTTGAAGGATGTCTGTCAATAGGGGTCAAAACCAAATATTCTAAAATTATTTTCATGTATACAGGATGGTCCAACAGTAAAATAAACACATAACTTAATTTTTTTTTAATGGAATGACACTACTTTTTTTACATTTTTAGATACTTTATAGTTACTAGTATATACCTAGAAAATATTATTTTTAATATCCCACCCCTTTCGGAGAAATATTGCATTATCATAGTCCTAATGAAGAATGCTTTGCTCTTTCAGATTTAACGTTAAAATTTAAAAACTGCAAACGTAGAAAGTCAATAGACCAACGATTTTGTTTTGTTTTGTAGAGGGTGGTCAAAAATTAATTTCGTTTTTCAAAAATGTCCAGGAACATTTTCTAATTTTTCTAATGGAACCCCCTATATTACTATCAATGGATGGCGAATTTTATACACTTCGACTGTCGCATAAACTTTCCTATATCTATCAGTCGTCGTTCAAAAATAAATTCAAAAAAGGCATTTATCTGCAATTGATTTGACAGATAAATTAAATAAATACTAAATATATATCTTCACATTGTACTAAAATTATATATGTAAATAGTATAGTAGTATAAGTACAGGGTGTTCCATTTGAAAAATTTGAGAAAACTTTCCTGTAAATTTTTGAAAAATGAAATAATTTTTTCAGCACCCTGTACAAAATAAAAAATTGGTAGTTTTTGTATGTATGTACTAGTGACTATAGAGTATCTAAAAACGAAAAAAAGTTGGGTTATTCCATTAAAGAAAATTAAGTGATGAGCCTATTTTACTGTTGGACCAACCTGTATACATGTAAATAATTTTAGAATATTTGGATTTGAACCCTATTGATAGATATTCTTCAAATAAATCGTTAAGTTTTGCATAGTATGTATTACAGAACAACGATAGAGGTTTGCCGGACCCTGTATACCAATGAATACATATATTATATATACATTATATAGTGTGACCCATCTAAATTGTAAACACCACCATAATATTTGAAGTTATTAAACGATTTCAACAATTTTTTTTAAATAGTAAGTATCAATGTCTCTATATGGAGATAAGGTTTCAAAGAGCTATTCCTATTTTTAAGGTAAACTACGATATTTTTTCATAGTCAAATATCCAGAAATATTATTAGGGATTTTTAACATAGGTTTAAATGGAAAATTTAAAAGCTGATATTTTTAATTTTTACCCCATAAAGTGGGTAGAAAATTTTTCCTCGTGTTAAGAACGTTACCAGGAATAGATAAATGAATTTTGAAGATGATCCTAAGAAAAAGTTTTTATTTGGGAAATCCTTAGGTAGAGACCAGAGAATGCTTATTTAACAGATGTGTTCACTAAATTTAATGAAGTTAACTAGTTACGTACAAGGTGACAATCTAAATTTATTAATACCAAGATCCGTTATTTCACATTTTCGTATCAGATTTTAAATAATGAAGCAAAATATGGAACGGCAGGAATTTTTCCAGTTTACCAATTTGTCACAGACAAACTGTCAGGATGATGATTTTTTAACCTACCTTTAAGTATGCTTTATACAGATTTTGAAGAAATAGGTGTCATATTACAGAAACAACTGACAGGAATAAACATTAGTCAAGAACTTAAGGTTCAGTTAGAAAGTATCAGGCTCATCCCCTCCATCAAAAGCATTTATTCTTTTGTGTAGTTATTTTATATTATAATTTTGATAAGTTTGTAATGAATGAATATATACAATTTAACATGTGTTTTAACTTTTTTACTCTACAGTTGACTTTATCAAACTAACTAGCAATGAGTCAACAGCCAAAACCGTATTTGAAGTCGATGAATTTATAACAATTCAATATTTGAAAGGCAGGGAGAGAGTCTCCCAAAATAGAAAAAGTGCCACTTGATACACAAGACACAATAGTTTGGGGACGTCTGTTTTAAAACAACTTTATTTTCATAAAATACTACAGAAAATTGATGCCAACATATGAATATAAGGATTTTATCGACATGCTACGAAGAGAAATATATGGATACCATGTGACCTTGATCTGGATA
This sequence comes from Hermaeophaga mercurialis, assembly GCA_951812935.1. Classification (NCBI taxonomy): domain Eukaryota; kingdom Metazoa; phylum Arthropoda; class Insecta; order Coleoptera; family Chrysomelidae; genus Hermaeophaga; species Hermaeophaga mercurialis. The sequence goes on along the minus strand of OX638361.1, from coordinate 29,649,452 downwards.
CCCAGCAAAGGATAACTGATGGTGTGAAATTGGGCAATCATTATAGTCATTATATTTTATCAGTTTCATTGACGAAAACGTGCACATACAAAGATATAATAAGAGAATAATGAATAAGTATTAATCCCATTGTAATGAGAATGACAGTATAAGTTGAAAGTGATGAATTATTTATAATAATTATAACTTCAACAGTATATTGATACTATTGTTCAAATGAAGAATTTATTCATAATTTTTTGTCATTCAGATAAAAGTTGATTACGGAAAATTGGCTGACGCAAGGCTGACATCATGAACTGCATAATGCCCTTCAGGCAGCTGTAAGTAATTTATTGTAATTATTTAAAGATCTTTGAAGGCTTTTTCTAAATTGATTAAATTACAGAAAACAATAATTAATTTCCGACTTTCTTAAAAAATATCATCATTTATAATCATAAAGCATGCTAATTTCCTCCATTTTTTATTTACTTTGAAATATTTTTTCTTCTGGTGATATTCAATTTTTTTTTTCAATCACATTTTTCATGGCGCTAAAATTAGCCTTTTGGTTTTTTCCATGTAACTATTTATAGCATCTAAAATTTAAAATTAATTGATTTATCACATCCTTATGGTATTGGTTGCTTTTTTTGATGCAAAATCAACAATCATTCTACATTCGAATTTGGAATTCCGTGTTCATCAACCTTGGCAAGATACTTATCTACAGAGCGTGTTTAATTTCTTCAAACATACGTTTTTAAAACGAATCCATTCTCTGCCACCAGGTATTTTCTTTTAGGTTAAAACAATGTTGTGCTACAATTCACGCTCCATTTGGTGTATGAAATGTTCAAATTCATTCTATGCAACAATTTGAATTTTACTTTTAGTTTTTATATGGATCGACATACATTTTCAACCTATGTAATTTCTTTTTGAATAAATAATCTACATTCCATCATTTTTAGCAATAGTGAAAAGAAAGCAATTGGATTTTTTTTTCGTACTAGTGTTTTTTTTAAACAACTAAAAAATATTAGTTTCAAAGATCGATATAGAATATCCCTCATTTTATTAGATCAAATAGCATAGTTTGAATGACGCTCACCCTAGATATTACAGTTAACAATAGCAATGACAATTTTGATATTATTTAACACAAGCAAATAGAAATAAAGTATCTAGGCTAGAAATTATTTAAAAATACAAAAATCCTACACATTAATTTCCCATATTAAAAACTACAACGTTGAGATTTAATTATCAAAAATTTAGGAGATTTTCCCGAAAACCATTTACCATAGCAATAATGGAGGATCGATTTTAACCAGCACTAAAAATGTTTTGTAAGGAGTGTCTACATATGCATTAGTGATATCAGAGCCACGTGAGTTAATGATAAATTAGTACTTAAGACTAAATGATTGTCGATTCGAGTCAATTGTTGCCTCTAGTTTTACGATAATTGTTACAAAACTACTTTGCTGGTTATTTATTCAGGCTTGTGGGTATAATGCAACAGAAACTAAGCAACTGTAGCGTGCCGAATTATGCAAGATCATGATAAGACATCGTTACACTTCGACACATCACTTTATGCAGATACAATTATAATTTTTTCTTTGGATACTACTAACAATCCATATAAGAGAAGGACTTGTTGCTGGGTAACCTTGCGATAAGTATAATTATGCTGCAAATAACTAATTCTAATTCAAAACCTGATTCTGACGATAAAAGATTTGGTTTATTAGATTTCAACATATATGTAATATTAATAGACAAATCAATAAAGATAAAATTAATTAGGTATTTTTATTATATTTTGGTGTTAGAGAGAGTAATTAGGAAGAGTGAAATTAATACACATAGAATGATCGACAACAGGAGACACCAGTGATGAGGACATACTTATGACAAGCTTCAAAAGAAAACTGGAGAATAACTTTCACTTCTTAAGAACAAAGCAATGGAATATGGGCTTATAATCAACGAACTTATAACAAAATTTAAGTCAGTGAACGATAATCTGGAAAATGATGAAAGCAAAATGAAAGTGGCAGCTGGAAAAAGCAGATACTATTTCTTTAAAAAAGTCAAATAGTTAGCCAGATGAAGTAAAGAAGCAGAAGCTCTTCAGCTAATTTAGATTTATATACCACAATAATCCGACCTGCTGTACTACTGAAGCATGGATCATGATAAAAAAGAAGAAAACTTAATAAAAACATGGGAATGTAGAAACCTAATAAGAATATATATAAACGAAAAATGAAAGGAAGGGAGACAAAATGATTATGAACTGTATGAAAAAACGTATATTATAAAATGATTATAAATCGAACTGGTTAGGCCATATTGCCAGAATGAATAGAGACAAGCAAAACTCGAAATGGGGGAAAAAGAAGAAGAAAAAGACAGCCCCGAAAGAGAGGAATTGATATAGTTATAGAAGAAGTAAAGATATTAGGAGTCGAAAGCTGAAGAAATGAAACCAAAAACAGGAAGCGATGGAGGAAAATTGTTCAACGTTTATCTATAGTTGACATATAAAAAGGTCCAAATAATGGACAGCAAAGGGTGTACCGGCTCGGAAAAAGAGAAAACAGTTCTTTCTGTCGGAAATATGATGGCGACGGTTTTCTGGGAGGCAAAAAGAATTCTTTAGGTTGACAACCTTGAAAAATGAAAAATAATAAACACTGAATAATACGCTAATCTACTAGAACAGCTCTACCAAAAAATTCAAGAAAATAGACCCGGGTTCATCAGGACAATGCACCTTTCCACAAGACGGTTATCGCGATGACTAAAATGAATGAATTGGGCTTTGAAGTGGTACCTCATGCACCCTACTCCCCTGATTTGGCCCAGTCGGACTTTACCCTATTCCCTAACTTGAAGAAATTTCATGCGGGAAAGAAATGTGGTTCAAACTTGGAAGTGATTGAAGCGATAAACAGTTATTTTGAAGAGTTACCAGAATCTACCTACAGGGGTGGGATAAACAGTTTGGAACATCGATGGACATTCAACTAGAAAGAGATTATGTTAAAAAATAAAAATACATTTATTCTTCTAAATTATTATTTTCTTTGTTGGGACACAAATTAATCAACCCATACTCGTATATAAGTTAATGATAATAATAGTAATAATAATAATAATAATAATAAAAATAATAAAAATAATAATAATAATAATACTTTTTAAAAAGTTTTTCTCCTTTAGGATTCAATTTGTTAAACTTTTTGAAGATAATTATTTATTAAATTACAACGTTTCGGTGCATTTATTCTTCCATCTTCAGGGTTTTAAAAATTACAAATTAAAAAAATTATAAATTTTTTGTGATAACTACAATATTTATTTACACACGAAACATAAATTTTACCTAATTATTTAAATTGAAAATTATCAAATAAGTCGTGATACTTAGAAAAAGTCATTTTCCATGTCTTCCAAAAACATAAAAGTTTTTAAAAATTATAAACAATAAGAACAATAAGTCAGGACAACATCAAAACGTTAAAATCATAAAATAATTAAATATGCCAAAAAAAAAATTAATTCAATTTGAAACTCGTTTATTTTTACTATGAGTACAGTTCGATTTTTTATTTGATTACCCTCGAGTTACCTTTTTGACTTTCTAAGAGGTTTAAATTTGCTGAATTTAGACCCTCTACATCTTTCTGATGATTAACCGTAATGGTTTTTAATATGTTAGTCATTCTGAGTAGAAGAATTGAACGTCTAAGACAGCACCATTGTCGAAATTAAAAGTGTGGCTTGTTTTTAGAGACTGTTCAACAACTGTGGTAGGGTTCTTTTGAAATAGTTGTTCGTTTAGTTTCTTTTATTTTCTTTTAATATTACAGATAACAACTTTTACACTTTAAAGAGACTTTTTTGTTATATATAACTTGGAACTTATTTTATAGTTTTCAGTCTAAACAATCAGGTAAAATTTATATATTCTGTGTAAATAAATATAGTTATTTTTTAAGTTGTTGTTATTTTGCTAGTTCTAGAGCTACGAATATGGCAAAACAAATCTGCTAAAATATTGGCAGTTTTCTCCTAAAAATTATACCTATTCTGAAAAAGTTTAACAAAACAACAATAATAATAATACTAATAATATAAATAAAAATACTAATAATATATTGACCTACAAAATAATCTATTAATTAACTTCTCTGTTATTAAAAATAGACCAATGTTTTTATTTTTTTTATTTTCTCCTTGTTTACCAAACGTTTAAGGTTTTATTTTTCTAAAATTCTCACGTTTGACGAACGTTTTATTAACTTACATTACCTTTTTTAAACGTTTCAAAAGCGTTACTTGTTATATGGCGATTTTTTCCTCTTATTTCAATTTGAGAAGATTTCTATGGTTGAACTATTAACAATCCAAGAAAATAATTGGTATAGCTTTGCATGAATGAGAATCTTGGAAAAATAATCGTATTTGGCAAGAGTTGGTACACTACAGACTATATTATCTACAAAATAGCCCCATTAATAACATTTGGGTGGCTAGAGAACGAATGAATATTGTGGTCACTATATGAGTTCTAAATTACCATTTTACTTCGCATAGATCAATTTAAAATCGCTGGCCCAACCAATATCTCAGCATTATTTATAAAACAGCCTTGTTCGTCGACTTTTACCATACACTCATACATACGAGCTTTGCATAATTTTCTTTTCTATTGTGTAAATTTCTATATACTATCTTCTAGTATTTAGAAATCCTTTAGTTTTTATGAAATATTTATCTTTATTTTGTTTATACTTTCCCACATTTTTAAACCACTTAGTCATATTTTCAGACTCTCTAAGAAAATATGTTCACGGTTGGTAATTTTGAAATAAATATAGCAAATTAATAATAATTATTGTAATTATACTACTTACTATATAGCATCGTAAAATTGTCATCAGTAAATGAGACACTTTCTAAATAGATATTAGTAGAACTTACCGCCGGTATTCTTTTGTCTAACTTCGAACAATGGGAATTTTTTTAAGCAAAATTATAAGGACGAAGAGCTAAGTACACTTAAATATGTTTATGGTAAAAGCGATGATGAGTTTAAAAAGCAGAAGTTTCATGTACAATTAGTTTTTTAACTATGTTGTTACTTTCGTTTAGGAAGTGATTATTTTGATATACATTTTCATTTAGGTAAATGAAATTTCAAAAATGGAACTTTAATCATTTGGTATATCTTATTGCATACTTATATACGTTTATTAAGCTTAATAATAGATACTAATAGGGATTATTTGTAGCACAATGCAAACAATTAAAAATAATCGCAGGTTTGGTTAAAAAAAATTTAGAAAAATATATTTTAATTTTTGGTACAATACATTAAATTTAAAAAAAAAATAAACTTTTTTCTAAATATATCTTACGTTTCCCAAGAAATTTAAGAACCCTTCATCCCAGCAGGTTCCTTCACATAGTAAAAGAACTTTAACAACACTTATGGTTAAGTAGTTGCTATAGCTAAGGCAAAGACGAAAAAGAAAAGAGAATGGAAAAAATAGACAAGCGTAGAGCATACATACTAAATTTTTTCCGCATATAATTAATTTAAATATACACATAGGAATTGCCTTTAGCAGTCATTTTTTATACAAACATCGTGAAAGTGTGATGTCTTCCACAACCCATATTTATTACACTTCTTACACTTGGCACGTCAATCACCAGAGGAAACAATAAATAATTTCTTTCGCTTAGTCGGTGTTACGTAAATAATATTAAATATTTTTATTGTTTAAGATTTCGGTCAGGTGGGCTCATTACAGCATATATGGAGGGAAATTGTTGGCGAACTGAGGACTGGATTGTGCAGATAATGAAGAAAGAACTACTGACTACAACCATGTTGTCAAGTGAGTTGTTCCATTGAACAAATGCCGCTAATAACAACAGATCAGCGATTTAAAATTTTTAATTATATATTTCAAGTATCACTTACACGAATCAAAAATTATTAAAAGACGAACAAACATTTTATAGTCGTATTCAAGGTATACAAATTATTTTTTCTATTGGCGGAAGTATATTCAAACACAAAGAGAGAATGAGAAAGGTTTTACACTAACCGAAATATGTATTTACTAAGAATATACTATTAAAAAATGGCATTAATTAAATATATTTTAAATATCTGATGTTGCAAAAAAATATTTACATATATTTAAAATATTATGTTCAATCTATAAGAAGATTTATAAATATAATAAATTATCGTGACCTTCAATTGGATTTTTGTGGCTGTATCAAGAAATCAAACATCTTCAATTTGAAAAAAAAATAATTTTATTTGGACTGTAAAAATTATGAATTAGTAGAAACATAAATAAATTATAGAATTTTTATTAAAATATCAGATGCACGTCGTGAAGCACGTGGTTAAATTCTATTCGTCACTACACTAAAGCGTTGTTTTATCGACACAAAAGCAGAGAAAGTAGAGAGAATAGTAGAAAAATGTAAGATTATGTTTAATAGTTATTTTTGAAATGTTTGTAAATAAAAAAGCATTGATTATTTGAATTTCAATTGTCTACACTGTTCATGCAATTTGAGTATAACATTAAACATTATTATAATATGATTCGCAGTTTAATCATGTAAAAAATATGACTAGTGTAAATTAAATAAACATTTTTAGAACTGAAAAGGAAGTATTAAGAAAGATCTGTTAATAATATGTACCTATAAAAAAATATTTTGCATGAAAAATATGAAATATTGTGGAAACCTGATGATGATCTATGTTAACAAAAACAAATGATAATGTGGAATTTGATACTTAGTGATGCATACAACATTTTCTAACCTAACTAAATTAATTCTAATATATTTTTGATGTTGTAGTGGCAGTGTCATAATCAATTTGACCAACAGCTGAACTTCACGTTCATACGGGTTTTATAAAACATATTTTCAAAGTTATTGAAAGTAAAGTATGGAGTAGTCAATAGCAAATTTTGTTCATAAAGTTAATAAAAGATGTGTATAAGCCAGTATTATTGAAAACGTTGTAAATGTATACAAATAATCACGTTTACATTTTTTCGTCATTGTAATTTGTGCACGCCCATAAATGCTCGTGAACGTTTGTGTAGGTTTCGGCTAGGTTCGGTTCGTTAGTTTATTTCAGAATAATTCGAAGAGTTGGTAGTCCTATGAACTGATAGAAATATAGTTAATGGAGTTCTTCGATTTTTGTAATATAAATTCCATATATTTAATGAATAAATATGTAGTCAAAAACTATTATTTGTGGAAACTATAATTTGTAAACAAATTCTTTCTTTGTGGAATTAAAAATCGATTAAAATATGGTAAACAATCTATTACCGTTCCGTAAAGATCATAATAGCTTTTAAATGGATAAAAAGTTTCATTAGTAAGAAGAAAAAACCACAATGAACCTTGTGGAACTACAGAGTTACTCGAACCAAAAAACATCAGATTTCTTAAAATTCAGAGCTTGACCGATTTAATCAAATAAATTGAACACAAAAACCCATATTATTAAATGAATATTAAAACATTGTTATAATAACAAATTAACTGCATATATAATGAGTATTTTACAACCTTCATTTACTTTTAGTGAATACCTATTTAATGAGAAACTTTTAGATAATGACAAAATCACTGATGAAAGCTTATAAATTAGAATCAAAAATTAAAATTTAAAATAAAATTTATTAAATTTGTTCTGGATTCATAACCTGCAAAAAAAATAGGAATGAGTTTATATCTACTAAGTAATTTTTTATACGAAATATCCTATTACCAAAAACTTTTTACAATCAAAATTTCAGTTTATATTAAGTGTAATGTTAGAAAAAAACGTCTACTTATTTTAGATTTAACGGAAAATGTGTGACACTTTCATCGTTTTTGTATCTCTAAGATAAAACTCTCTCTCATTTGTCTTAATGCAATTCAGGACAGTTTTATCGAAAATTAATTTAAAATAAATAATATTGTTTTTTACGATTATTACTTTTCATTCCGTTTATTAAATTAATAAAAATCGTCTGTTATAACTACCTGGCAACATTTAATTCAAAATATTCTCGAAAATTGTAACTTATTGCATAAAATTAGTTAATTATAAGTCACAATTGGTAATTTTAAACCAACAAAAAGCTAAAACTAATGCTTAAATTTGAATAGATAATGTTAAATTTTGAGAAAGCAAACATGAAATTGACTAATAACAACCATTCAAATTAAAAGTGAAAATAATGATTGAATATGTTTGAGGAAGCAATAATAATAGTGTCTACAAATTGTTTATTATAGATTTTTACTTCCGAGCAATAAAATATTAACAGTACATTCATTTATTAAAAAATACTTACATAAGTACCTACCCAAAAGAAATTTCACTTACATAATGAAGCATATTAACTTTACTCTGTAACAATTGTTTCATATATAACACATTATCATTGGCATATTTTATACACCATCTTATACCTATTTTTAAGTTTTTAATATAAATTAATTTAAAAGATTATTAAGACGACAAAAAAAAAGAAATCTAAGTATTATATAAAATTTTGGTCATCTTCCTATTAATTCATGGTCAATTGGTCAAGTTTAAAGGTTTCATGTAATTAATGCTATATTTAAGTTTATTGCAATTATTTATGGAATTTGGAAAAATAGAAACGAAACTTAGAAAAAAAAATGAATTCATATTATATCTAATGTTTTTAACTTAGATATACAGGCTGTTTCTAAATGCATATGAAAAAATTCAGTAGGAGGTTCGTCGTTAAATATTACGAGAAGTCTTTTCTATAAAAAAATTCTCAGCCCAAAAGATGGAATTAAAATAGAGTTTATAATTTTGTTCTGTAAATCTAAAATCTTGAAATTTTGGAGATTACATAGTACACTCTTAAAGTGGTGAATATGGGATTTTGTCAGTATTGTCAGCTATGCCATTTGTTATAACTTATGATCTTTAAACATCTCTATTTTTTTGCATTTTCAGTTATTTATTTTACTTAATAAAATTAAAAACAATCTTATTGTATTTTATTTTTTCGTTGAAAATCTATTAGTTCTATGGAGAAAAACAAATATACAAAGGTTAAGCAATATAACAAGAATTCCGATTAATATTTTTGTTTATAGAATTCAACCCCTAAAAATTATGATATAAAATACTATAAGGGTTGTTAATTCCTCCCCCTTATAATATAATGGTAATACTGAAAAAAATCTCAGAATTACCTCTTTATGAAAGTATATAATCCCCAAAATTCTAATTATTGATTCGGACTTGAAAAAAAATTAACAACTCAATTTTAATTCCGTCCTCAGGGGGATGAGCGCAAAAATATTTTTACTATATGAAAACCATTCAAACTTTCAACGAGAAATCTTCTCTTAAATGTTTTCGAATGAATTTAGATACACCACTTATATATTTGTAAATAACAGAAATCATTTAAAACTGAAGAAGAAACCATCAGTTAAAATGATGTTTCACTATGGGGCGATTTGTTCGCGAAAAACTTTTATATCAAGTTAAGAACCATTGGTAAGAAGACTAGCAACACTAGAGGTAAAAAAGCTGAAAACAACCAACCGAAAAGATTGATTGAAAGCTTGACTTTAAAATGGTAGGGCATGAAAACTAAACCCAAAAAACCACTAGAGTACTGAAAAAACTGCATTTTTCAAATATCATATATAAAATAAACCAAATGGTCTACAGAAGTAAGAGTTTAAGAACATAGAACTCTGAAACGAGGAAAAACTAAAAAACTTTGGACGAAGGAGAAACACATTCAAAACATAGGAATGTAATTTATTCGGTTAAGAAAGTATAATATTTATTAACTTCTCTCAATTAGTTTTCGTATGTAATCAATTGCTTTATTTTCTTAGGGATACTTTTAATAAAAATATTGTTTAACATATTTGTCATTATAAAAACAATTCTAATAATTTTTTTCTATTTTTTATACATAACCACATATTTTTCTAATCTACATGGATGGATACAAAAATTACCAATAAATATCGTATATATTTATTTAAATTATGTTAAGAGGGAAAATTTAGCAGTACAAATTTATAAATAAAACAATCAAAATTCAAAATCTTTACTACAAATTGCAATTTTGAATTTTGATTGTTTCTAATCTCTAATACCACATTTAAGAAAATGGATAATATTTATCACATTTGTAAATGATGAAACTGTTTTATCAAAGAAAAAACCTTATATAAAAATATACTTGTTAAAAAATATTTGTATCGGTAAACTCACCATTTCAAAAAATCGCCCTGAACTGCTGCACACTAAAAATCCTGTGAGGTGCTATGTTTTTTGGCTCACCCACTATATCACTATGCGATCTATAGCGTACAGTAGAGCGCGAGCTATCACGAGTATATAGCTATCATTCACAGGCTTGTCTTGCAGCTATCTAACTACTTCAAGAAATCATGCATTTCGCTTGACATGGGTCCCTACCAGAGCCTTCGACTTCTTTGTTTTCCATAGACGTACACCGACTATTATGAACAGGTTACTATTATAGACTTAATGAACAAAGTTAGCATCAAAAAAAATATTGTTAAATATGAGAACAATTTTTAATAAAAGAAAATTTTAGTGTATATCAACGGTGTCAAAGTAACAACACGTAACTATTTCTTGACAGAGTGAGGTTTTTGTTTTGTTTTATGCAAAACTCTATTTTTCCCCTGAAATACCAAATAAATCTGAATAAAAGTCTTTATAGAATTAATAAATACTAGAATTAAAGTCTTGTAAAATTATTTTCGTTGCCTTGTGATTGTCTATTCATATATTATTAAGACTGACAGTTTTACAATTTAAAGAAAAATAAAGAATTCGAAGATGATGTTTTTTACTTCGTATTAGGAAAATAACTCTGACTTAGATGCACTTCTTCTTCTGCATCTTATTTTTCTTCGTCTTCTTCTTCTTCAATCTCAGTATACCCTACTAGTGTGTCGGATATATGAATCATAAGCTATAATTTATTAACCAATGTTTCTATTTATTCCGTTCCTTAGCCAATTTCCTTAATTCTTCCATCGTTTTGTCTCTATTCTGTCCTATTTTCTTAATTCTATCCTCCCAACTTTTCCTGAGTTTGCCCTTTCTTGCTTTTCTTATTTTTCTTGATTCTATTAGTCTCTTAACCAACTTTGATTCATTCTAGTTATGAGCCCTAATCATTCTAAATGTATTCTTTCTATTTTTTAAATCTACAGTTTCTATTTTGGTTTTTATCTCCTCTTTTTGGTTTGCCAGTTGCTCCATCTTTTCATTTCACTTTCTGTTACTTTTTGTCTTTGCTGCTATTTTTCTTAAGTGTTTCGTTTCCATTGCTGTAATTTTCCCCTCATCTTTCTTCTGAAATACCCAGTAATCACTTATTCAGGTTTTTGTGCGAACCTCTACTGCATTGTATATTTTGAGCTCAATATTTTTATTATTTTTTACCCACTATAGGTTATTGAAGACATAATACAGATTGTTTGCTTTCTTAGATCTATTCGTTAATTTGTGATCTATTTTACTACCCTGCGGTACCATACATTCAAGATATTCATAAGCAGATGTAATTTTAAATGCCTTTCCATTTATCTTTATTATTCTGTCTTGACCTTTTCTTTAGTGATGATTTGACTTTTACTTATGTTCACTTCCATACCCATTCTCTCTCTTTCTTGTACTCTTATATTTAAAATAACGAAGGTTCTCATTGGGCTCAAATGTGGCATAGAGGATTAATAAGTCCGTCAATTTTTACTTGTAGTAAATTGTAGTATCCGATTATGGTTTGGAATCTAATGATTTCCTTAAGATGTTTCTATCGTATCAAAGGCTGTCCATAAGTCAATATTAGAAACATTTCCTTATCATTTTTTATTTGCTTCTTTGATATGTTTCGTAATATAAGTATATTATCCTTTGTTTGTTTTACTTTTCTGTATGCCACTTTTTCTTCCCCTAGACATAATGAAATATTATATTCTAGGATCATCAGTGATTATCAGATTATCAATTATTTTTTTATTGAACATCATATGACGATAATCTGTTTTTGATTCTTAGGACATGGATTCGCATCCTCTGTGTAAACTATTTACTAGCTCTTTATTAATAAAGGAGTACTTCGTAGGTTTATTTAATTAATGTAAAGATTTACTTAATTGCTTATGTACGTGTGCACCGAATACATTTGGGAAAAATGTCAGTTCTGTTGAACTTTATAAAAAAAATAAAAAAAATTATATTTACCGGCAGCTCCATATACAAAGAGTACAGTTTCTTAAAAGTTTTTATACATATATTTTAAAAAAAGAGATTACATATTATTCAAAAAAAATTTTTTGAGAATACACGAGCTCTTTATAAGTAAAAAATATTGCGACCCACAAATGTAATAAAATTATATCAATGATTTCAAAAACGACGTATTTATTTCTCTTTTTGATACAAAGGTTTTCCTTTCTAAGTTAAACGATGTACTTAAAAAAGTGATTAAAGTTGTCAACTCTAGCAAATACTTGCAAACTCGACTATTTAGAATCATTTGTGAAGACATGGGTTCTCTCCATCAAAAATCTGCTTTATCAATTTTATCATACGGAAGTCAATTAACTAACCAAAGGAAAGGAATTGTCACGATTTCTGGAATTAAAAGCTGAATTTTTAATGTTCCTACTTACATGATTACATGATATACAAATTATTTTTGTGACCCTCTTCGACTATTAAGATTAGCATTTCTCGCAGATCTATTTAACCACCTCAATTTTAAAAACAAGAGCCTCCAAGAAAGTAAATAGAACAATATAATGATCACTGATAAACTGAATGGATTCCTTGTAAAACTTTGTGGTCAAGGCCCTTACAGAAACTGTTGTATCCCTTGTGATCAGAATATTATTGAAGAAATTGCAATGAACCAATCGTAAGTAGTAAGCCCTCATAATCCTGCATAATTTGAAATAATAAAATCATTCACAAAATAGACACAGATGGATACTAAATCCTTTTTTGAATATGTATAATTAGCTGATTTGATCATGAAGGTTGAAAAAAAAACAATAATAATAAAAATCTTGTTACTGACTGCATGCTTCAAATGAAATTTAATTAACAAAAGATTAACGTCTTCGTGATGGAAAAAAAATGAATATCCAGAATTAGTCAAGGAAACTTTGGAAGTATTAGTGCAATTCATATCTTTCTACTTAAATGAAATAACGTTATCTCTATGGAGTACATAAAAACTAGAATGCAAAGTAAACTGCAATTAGAAATAAAATGTTATATATATATAAATTAACAATCAAAATATAAAATATTTTGTAAGTTATTAAGTTAGGTAAAGATCTACTACTTCTTTCATATATGACTTTTTTATAGTTGTTGAATCATTTCATTTGTAATATACCACGGGGCGTCAAAAATATTTTGGATTGGTATCTTTGAATGATGGTAGTGTCTGACTTGGTTACTTGCGTCTCAAAATAGAGTCACATATTGACAAACTAGCATTGTAACGATTTATTTACACAGGTAAAGGCAATAGAAAAGTATCCAAAAATACCCGATATCTACCAATTCAGGATCAATACTTTGACTCTGCAAGTAGTCACGTATCCGTCATATTAGTGTCAACTCCGTGCCAAATACATCTTAATCTAGCTCTTCCAGCTCTTCCAGCTCTCTCTTGAGGTCTGATACTAATGGTACACAAAATTCTTACCAGGCATCTTGGATTTTTTCTCTTTATCTTACAACTGACACCAATGTATAACACTTGTGAGGGCTTATCAACTTTATTTAACTGAAGAAACTTCATAAAACTGTCTAAGAATACAACGAAAAAATGTTACACAACTTTGCTTATGTCGTACTTTAACACTTTACAACTACCTTTCCTGTCATTTTATTTCTATTTATATCCTTTTCTTGCTTTCTCGAAGGTTTTAGGAAATTCTAGACGTAATCTAAACTATTTTTGTCGAATTGGAAAATTTTTGTATTTTTGTTGCAATGTAGAACTTAGTACCTCTATAGTTTTACTTTTACTTAGCTCGCAATCTTGACCTCCCGAACATAAATATCGAATTAAGATAATATGTTTTATATTATTGGTAAATGGTAACTCACCTTTTGATTGGAGATCCTAATGTAGTACAAATTTTATCAAACTCTAGAGACAAATGTAATTATAAATCTTAAGTAAAGCAGGAGCCGATGTGAGAACAAATGTAATTGAAAGATTTCCATTTTTTGTTCCAGTTATTAGGTGGAAAATTACGCAAGAAAAGTTTATTCGATAAAATCAACAATTGTATACTGCAACACATAACAACTAGTTAAGCGGAAATCTCCACTTAGCAAGGGGAAACTGTGGTGTAACTTGGTTTGTTTATTAGAAAAACTTAAGACTTTTTTAAAAAAATGTATTATATTTTTTATTTATGTTATTGCTTATCAATTGTTGTTTTCTTTTTTTTTTTTTTTCCTCGCCTACCTCGTCTTCTCTTCCTACGGAAAATCCTGCTAGGATTCTCAAAAGGAATAATATGTCAGTCATTACTGAAAAAGAAGAGACCAGATGGTTGTCGCCCAAAAACCGATTGCACATAACCAAAAAAGTAAAAATAATGACATAAAACGTCAAACATAAAAAAAAATAAAATGTCAAAATTCTTTGTGGGCTCGTCAAATGGGACGCAAGCACCACAGAAACAACGGAACAAATTGTTGGTATTGGTTATTTGGAATCTAATACCAAATATATCAATGCAAGTCAAATACTTTTGAAACTTAACACATTATTTTGACTCCATTCCTACAGTTAGAATTCTTTAGTTATTTCACAGTCTATATACATTTTTCCTTATTAAATAAAATACCCTTAGACCCGCCCATGTTTATTTTACCGACTTTATCGACTATCAACATATAGCACAACAAATTCGAAAGTTAATGTTGGTTGTCTTCGTCTCACTTGTAGCGCTGATCTATTTGTCTGTTTCTGTTTGAATTGAAGGACTGCTCGATTACTTACCTTTCTCTTCCTAGTTTTGCGGTAAGTTTTATCTTGAGGTGGGTGCAGAAACTGAAGGATTACGGAGTAACTGTTATTTCGAAAAGATTAGAGTAATAGTAAAAAAGAACGATGCTACATTAATACAATTGTGGTATTCTTCATTTTATTTCACAGACAGGACATAGAACATAAAGAAAACAAAATATAACAAATCTTCAGAAATATTGAGCAACCAAATTTAATGTAGAGGTTCTTCTCGTTTACAAATCAAAGACATTGTAATAAATAGAAAAAATAAATAGAAAACTTTCGATAAGGTCAGACAATGTTGTGATCCTTTCAATTTAATTAGTCAAAAATTGAATGTTTTTTATTCATTGATTCCAATTAGTCCACATATATATATATATATATGCCCTCGAAGTAAACGTATATTTGAATATTTAAAAAAAAATGTTCGTCCAATGTGTTAGTAATATTTGTTTGTTATTTGCAACAAATTTGGACCAAACACTCCGTGTTTTTGAGTATCCTTTGGTAAAGAGCTAATGATATATATCAATACTATTCAAGAAAAAAAGAACTTAACTAGACCATTTGGAAGAAAACCTTCTAAATACATTCCTCTTAAGTACACCCACCTCTATATGTCAGTCTGCCTAACTGGTTGTTTTGATAATTTGTTTTATAACAGCTGGAAACGTATTGATTAGTTTGATTTGTTGTGGTACGACAATACTATTTTCAATTTCGGTTGGGTTACATAATTTTCATAATAGCGGTGTGTTCGTTGAACCTAATTGTCCGAAACTGGGCCATCTGCCCCACATCTGTTCTGCGTGTTCCATTTATCGAGATTTAATGAATGGGCGCAGGAAGATCGATGTTATGAATGAAAATAGTTTTATCTCAATCTTCAATGTTCTTTTTATTTCATTAAAATTAGCGTGGTTTCATCCGATAACCACATAAATGAGATGAGATGACTAAAAATAATCTTAATTAATGAAATTAAGTATTTATAATATTCCTATATTTGGTGAGGTGTGAAAAATCAGTCATCGTTTACCAAACAGTACAATCTTTATTTAGGTTACTTTTACATCTGTAAATTTGTATACTTTCGTAAGTGTCTAGTAAATTTCTTTCGTTAATATTTTTAATTATCTTAAAATTGTCCAGAGTTACCCTATGACCACTGTTAAATGCATGCATGGCAACAAAGGATTTTTCAGTTCTTTCATATCTTCAATAAGTTACATGCCCTTTAAATCAATTTGGTATTGATTTTCTCGTTTGCCGAATATACTTTTTATCGCAGTCTACCCAACTAAATTTCGTTTATTCCTCTTTTTTCGAAAGGAGTCTTTCTCCTTTAGATTTCCAAATAATGTTTTAAATTATTTGAACTAGTTTTAAATTTATATTGTTAAAAACTTTCTGAAGTCATTTGCAATAACATGAATTATACGGAATTGAAATGTACTATTCGCCTTCCTAAATAAAGTAGAATTTCAAAACCCACAGTCTATAATAGTTAATTTTATATTAAATATTAAACTATTATTGTATTGTATCTCTACTTAATTTGTCTTTTTAAAATCGTAAAATAAAACTTAAAAAATGACAACTAAATGTACAATAAAATTGTTTATTAAAATTAAATTAAATTAAATACAAAATCAATAAGACATAAAAGATAATGAGATAAGTAAAAAATTATTAATAAATAATTAAAAAAATAATATGTTTGAGACTCTGGAGTTGTAACCTTTTGTTAATGTCAGGTTCTAATTTCGCTAACATCTCCACGTTCAGTGATGTGTAAGTCCATTATTTGGCAGTAAATTAGCTACTACAGTGAATGCACATTTACCCATATAAAACGAAGGAAATGCAATTAAAATCTTCTGTAGTATTGCCCACAATCCAAGATAGAAAAGTGATATTAAGCGAAAACACTTGGTATCCAGTTGTGAGCTCTAAAATTCCTCTTCCAAATTTAATGATTACTCAATACCTGCAGTTGGAAATAAACATAACGAACGTTCAAGTTATGTGTTGGCAGTAAATACATATCCTATTTTTGAGAGACAGCTGATAATGTATGAAAGTGTTTGTAGTTACCTCTAAATAAGTTTCGTCCGAATAGAAGAAGTTTTCTCGCAAAAGCGGATACCACGTTTTTTGTTATAATTAAATTCTCCTTCGAATATTATAAACAAGTCTGCCAAATGAGCAATGTTACTTTTTGATTGAATCAGATTTTTACGATTTTGGGTGAAATATTAACTTTTGGTAGCAAGCCTTTGGGTTTGTTGGCCATTCGTTAACCAACATTTACATGGTGATCTCATGCTAGTTCTAGTTCAACTATTCCTTTTAATTTTAATTTTGACTTTAATATTAATTTTTGACTTATTGTTAGGTTTACTTACCGCCGCTTATTAGTGTTACTCAATGTATTTTAATTTTTAATTATAATATTACTCATACTGCAGGCTCTGATGTCAATTTTATACTATATTGAAATGTGTCATGTTTTTAATTTATTTTGTGGTAAGTTTTGTTTGTTACTTTGTGCTTTATAATCTTTTTTATTTGTACAATTTTTTTACTTTTAGACCTGATGATGACCGTGTTAGGTCGAAACTAGTACATGCATTCTGTCAATTACTCGAGCATCAATAAGAGCTACCTTAACTTAATTTAACTTATTTTACTTTTTTAAATTATTTTATTTAGGTACTTTATTCTGTTTATGTCAAATTTTCCTCCATTATAATCATAGGTATTACGTCTTGTTAATGTTATGTGAAATGTCATTTTTGAATATTATATTACTATAGTTTGTAGGTATATTATTAGTGTTCTGGATAGCATGGAAGGTTTGGTTTTCGGACCTAGTGCTATATCATTTATTTGCCATTGCTTTTAGGTTACTTCTATATTGTGTTACTTTTGTTATTCTTGTTATTCAAATAATACATTATTATTATTACTAAATATGCGGTATATGTAGAAACGCCTCTACCATTTAAGTATTTCGCTCTTCCAATGAAACAACCTGTGTGTTGTATTAATTTCTTAACGTGATACTCTATCAGTATACAATATTTCAAAATATTTTCCATTTTTTGATAAATATATGTGTAAACTTTATTTTATAAACGTTTTTTTGATATTCCAAATGAATACATTCAAATCATTTTGGTGTTGATATGGTAGGTAGACTTGGCTGCCTCAACGCTTCCAGCCCTATCGCTCCTTTTGGCAAGCTATGTTTTAGATGATTTTAAGTCATCCTGTATCTTAAAAACAGCATTATCAAGAGAACCAGTCGCACATATTGTCAATTAAAATACGTTCGTGTATTGCAACATTGTTTGGACGACTATTTACTACCAGTATAACAACTCTGAAGCAATGAAATTTTGTATTCATGTCAGCTGAGACCTTCAGTCTTAGAATTTCATAAAAAGGGTCATTTAGTCATTGTTTGGAGGTATTTGATACATACAACATTGCGCGCATACGCATCACATTGTTTGGATAACTTTAAATAATGTATCTAAAAAATGTTTCTGTTCGAGAATGCACACTGGAAGAAGTACATGACGTCCCTAATAAGAGTGTTACTACAAACTTAAATTGGGTTTTTGTTTAGTTCTGACTACAAAACTGAAGTACTTTTAGTTGAATATTATTAAAAATATACATGTGCTCTAGGTACTATTTTCAAAAGTTAAATAAGTTTTTTGTGCAATTTATCTGAAAATGTTGAAAAAATGGATTATTTCAGGTAATCACAAAAATTATTTCTACTCTGACTTTCTATTATCTATTATACATGTAAAATATAAAATATACATATATTTTATCTTTAAATATAAATTATATATTATCTTTTATATATATTTTTCAGATATTCAAATATTGATAAATAATAAAAAAATGCATTTCCATTGATAAAAATTCTTTCTTAATTGTTATATTTTCACATTCTCTACAGATGAATTCCTGTGTTACCGATATATATTACGTATATATTCTAAAAATTAGCTTACAAAGTAGTTTACCTTAACGTATACCACTCGTTTCTGCGGCTAATACAATTATTAAGATAAAATTAATGCTAAATACCCTTTCACCGGAAGCCCTACTTAAAACCGCACCCAATGGGGTTGACAGGAGCAAACCATGTTCGCCTTGAGGACAGGCGATGATTTATGGAAAGACTACATCATTTTTTCTTATTTTACCAAAACTGGTTCCGGAAATATTGTGGATAAGATCCTGTCCTATATTTTTTTAATTTTAGGCTTATAAAATCGTTTACTAAATTCAACAACTGCTTCTATCAATAGAAACAAATGTTTATTTATTTATTTCTGGTTTGTTTCGTATTTTACTTAAATCATACTTCTTAAAAAATACATACAGCCCTCCAGATATATTAAAAAAGGTACACATTTAATTGGGAGGGTGAATTATAGAAAAGAAAATTGGTTAGATTCTAATGAAATATTTTGTTTAGTTCGAACTATTCTAAGTCAGCTTTTACTGTTTTTTATGTTATAAATGGAAAATAGATTTCTCCAATATCAGATAGATATCTCAGATAAACTTTTTCTTTAAACAATATTAATGAGTTATGATTACACGAATAATCCATAATTATTTTATTTCCTAAGATTGTCTTTAAGAAAATAAACCTATATATGCTAATTTAAATTATCATTTTCCCAATACTTTATAATGAATGAAAATCTTAAAACATAATGAAAGAAATATTGTATTAACATAAATTGCGGAAATACGTGAACATGAGAGTTAGAAATTGAGTTTTTAGTTTAATATTTCTCATAGTATACTTTCATGCTCACACTGAAATACGCTACATAAAATTAATACTAAGGAGGTTGAATAAGAGATTATCATTCAATACTATTAGCACCATTTAATTACTGTTTAAATGTAAGTTAAATTATAAATTCTAAGTAAAAAACGCAAGAAAAAAAATTTTACTTACATAGTAATGTATGAAAAGATAAAGAAAAATAGGAAAAAAATAAACAGAAAGTCATAAGAAGTTGCAAGAGAAAGAAAAATAAGTACGTTGAAATTCAAATGAAACATGGAAAAGACACACTAGCAACACATTTGGTATCAGGAACAAATATTATAGAAACCGGAACTTTATAAAAGTAAATGCTTCAATCCTGTTATATATTTTTTAACTTAAAAAGATTAATAACTTTATGGTGTTGAAAAATTAAAGCAGTTATCTATTTGCTACTTAAATTGACTACAACAAAGGTCCGCCACATTGACGACATTTTTAAATTTAATGGAACTACCCGGCTAATATTAAAATAGCTTTTCAAAAGATTACTACTTTGAAATGGCAAAGCTTTGAGGCTATTACTAGTTTGTGGAACCAAATTGAGACTTACAAGATATAGTACTTTATAGTTCCAGATAGCGGTTCTAGCAACGTACCTGGAATAAGCAAGGGAACTTAAAAGTATAGAAATTTAAGTAACATACATAGCACCCGGGTACCCCCCAGTAGAAGACTGTTTCCTCTTGAAAGTAGCCGCTTCTTTCACATGCCCAATATAGTGAATTATACTTAAAATCGCTACCCTATGGTATCTTTATACTATTTAGTAACATCAAGTTTAACAAAATGGCTTCCAAATTAATTCGTCTGAAAGATTTTCATCTACTTTTTATAGAAAACTGAAAAAAACAGCAAACAGCCAGGCGAAACTTCATTTATCTGTTAATTACATACAACAATAAACCATCTAACAATTCTAATTTAACCT
Source organism: Hermaeophaga mercurialis (assembly GCA_951812935.1). Classification (NCBI taxonomy): domain Eukaryota; kingdom Metazoa; phylum Arthropoda; class Insecta; order Coleoptera; family Chrysomelidae; genus Hermaeophaga; species Hermaeophaga mercurialis. The sequence goes on along the minus strand of OX638361.1, from coordinate 29,628,505 downwards.
GAACCTACATGTCAATTGTCAATAGATAAAATCGATTTTTCAAATATCGATACTTTGATTAGGTACGGACAAAAATATTAGTTACTGGAGAATCCGTAATTTTTCAGAAGTCATTGTTAAGTTGCATGACTATATTTTCTTTCGTAATAGTTTGTAATTTTTTACATAAGTAATAAAACAAATTGATTAATACTGACCATATAATATCGATACCGAGAGTATCGATATTTTTAAGAATAATTTAAAGATATTTTCAGCATCAAAATATTTATATGTTTAGTTCAATATGAAAGAGGATATAGAGAAATTGTATTTTATTCTTTAAAACGTATGAATATGGTAAATTTTTAACTAGCGTTTGGTTCAAATTTGCTGTTTTGTAAATGTACTTATAAAGTTGCAAATGGGATCTTGGTGGCGAGAAAAAGTCGTACTGCACTTTATTAGGATCTTCGTAGTAGCAAGGTAGAAACTACTACCATACAGTTACATTAGGATGGTTCCGATTGTTGTTTTATCGTAGCGAATACCTTAAAACAAATAATACAATGATATTTTTTGATTTATTTTAATAAGACAAATTCTAACAATTTTATATTTTATATATTATATAATTAATCCTATAATAAAATCCATAAAAGACATAACGGTTGGAATTTGCCACCTTGTAGATGGCTAATATGACATAGAAGTAAATAAAAGGCACTTTAAGACACATACGTATCATTTCCGCCATTTAAAAAATGTATATATGGGATCACACCATTATTTTTAAGTTCAAAAAGTGTTAATATAATAATATAACTAACAAAATAATCCTTTTTTTATTTATTTTATATTATATAATTAACATACTGTCTCCAATTATACATTTATATTAATATAAAAGAGATTTATATAAAAAAAGAAAATTTGTTATTATATTTTAATTATTTTTTATTCGTTTATAAATTTTGTATCCGATATGAACAACACATGAATTATCTAAATATTATCAATTCTTGTTATACCGCCATATTAAGTATAAGTATTACAAGAATGATGTTATGGAAATCTTAGGCAAACCACTATGTAATGATATATTTAGCCGCTACCACGTAGCATGTATAGGATTTTTAATACAAATCCCGTTGCACGTCATATATCAATTATGAGATCACGACCCTGCAGTGTTGTCGGCTTGTCTAAATTGTCGAGGAATGTAGGAAGTTTCAAAAATGTAAGGTTAGGTTATGTTGTTTAGCTTTATTATTATGAAAAATTAATTTATTGAAGCATATATGAACAATATATGATCCTCACACTCAAGACACTTCATCCTGCCAGTTTTAAAGTACATTTGAAAAATGTTTTTCTCAGTTGATTCATTAGCAATCTACAACTGTGATATTCTTCTTCTTCTTGCTGTATTATCTACTTTTAATATTCAATAATCTGTTATAAAAATCGTTATATTATGTTGTTTATTTGTACTATATTTTTATTAAATAAATAAAATAGAGACATATAAAAAAGATAGCAAACTATTTATTGTTATTAAAATAAGACAATGTTTTGTTTAAAAAAATATATATTTTTCTTATAAGAAACAATTCAACTACAATATTCGAATTCCTACAAAAGGTAACCTTTCTCCTAATTCAAATCTGAATCACTTGAATCACTGTCATCGCTGTTAGGATTAATAATAATGGGATTAATTTCTAGTCTATCAAAAACTCTCTCTCTTTCATACCATTTTTGTATTTCTTTTTCTGTATGTTTAATAGAATTTTTCCATACTTCAGGAGTAATTGTTCTAAGAGCTTCAGACCACATATTTAAAGAATCTTGTTCTTTATTACCGTCTCTACCAATATGTTTATTATAATATTGCTTAGAAAGGCCCCAAATAAGTTCGATGGAGTTGAAAACACAATGATAGGGAGGAAGACGTAACACTTTATGTCCATATTGTTCTGCTAAATTGTCCACCAGAAATCGTTGAAATAATTCAATCTAAATACTCGACAACGTCGCATCAAGGCATGCCAATCGCTACAATGTCATTTCTTCATCATAAATACGAATCTCATGGGCGTAGAAAATTTCAAAATTATTTAATGTAAATGATGGTTTTTTGAGTACTAAACATATAATAATGATTTATAAACTTTATATTATAAAGAATAAGACGTATATAAGCCAATATAATTGAAATAATTCTAAAATTATCAAAATAATTACGATTACTTTTTCGGTTTTTTAGTACTGTGACTACGTTCATGAGTCCTCGTGAATTTTCGTGATGTTTCGTATGATTTATCTTAGTTAGGGAAATTTTAATTAGTTGGCAGTACTATGACGAAAGAGGTACGTCACTCCTGACGTGCAACGGTATTTGTACTAAAAATCCTATACTAAATGTGTTGCTTCGGGCACTGTAAAAAAACAAGCAAGACAATTTTATAAGAATCTAGAAAAATAAAAGAATAACTAATCATCTCAATCTTATCATATTTTGTAAGGACAAGGAAAGACATCTAGTGGGAGACATAGTAAGACAGTTTGAGAAAATGTAATAAAAAAACTACATATTTATCCACCATCTGTCCGTACAATAATTATAAAACCTAACTGAATATTTTACTTAATTTTGTATGAACAATTTATTTTTAATGTTTTTAATAAAAAGTATTATAAAAACAAAAGGAAATATTACGATATAACAGTACTTTTCCAGATTTGCATAAGCTTTAAAAACATAAATAAGGAATTATCTATTTCTAACAACAACAATTTAATATTGATCAAATTGTTATCACGTGATAAACACAATTAAGTATGTAATATTCAATATGACCTCGCACCATTTTTTTAATGAAAACTTGTCTGGCCAAATGGGGGAAATTGGGAAATATTTTATAGTTATTTTATTTATATATATTATTTCATTTCTCATACAATTTTTCGTCTTTGTAAATTATTTTTAAATTAGGAGACGCGCTTTCTAATATATTATTCGACGAATACTCAAAAATTGTACATAAATAATGGCCAGATTAATAAAAACATGCCTGTGTGTTAATAATAATTATTTTAAAATATCTAACTTTCAAATTTATAACTGTTCGGATAATCCAATAACTAATAGCGAGGTTATTAATTAGGATCTGCCAAAATTATGATACTACAGGGTGATTTCGTACGACTAATGTTGGCACAGTGATCTAAATTAAACAATTACTTTAGATCATATCTTTTTTGAAAAGATATTTTGTTTGATTAGTGAGGTTCATTTAGGAGGGTTAATTTTTTTTTTTTGAAAACCGTTAAACAAATACTACACTAAATAAAAACATTTTTAAAATATGTTCACAAAGCAAAAATCTAAAATTAAAAAAATACAAAGCATTCCATTTTAACAATTTTTCGCTGCCATAAGCGGAATTATGTTATTGTTAAAAATGAGCTAATAAAGTAAATTAATTAAGTAAAATCGATTTGTTACAGTATTTTTTTGCAGTGTTTATTTTTACCGAAATAATAAATTTATGCTATACTTTATGTACATTTTGTAAGCGATTAAGTAGCAAAAGTTTAAATGTTTTTCTGAATGACATTATATCTTGTTAATTTTGTTTGCATATTTAAATTTTCGGTGAAAGTTCAAGATCAAGGTTCCTTCGTCATCTCATTATTTTCACACAATATTAAGACCATCATCAGCATCTGTTGTATGTATTGAGTTAATGATCATAAAGGAATGTTATCATTTATTTACATGTATGGAATAAATAAAACATACATGCTTTTAAACAGGCATTTATATTTTCTGTCAGTACATATACAAGGTGTTTTTTTTGGGAATGGGAAATATTTATTCGCTGACGGTCTTTGTAACCGTGACACAGGGTGTTTTATGGATTTTGCTAATTTCTTCTAAGGGACTAATTACAATGATACAGATAAACAAAACATTAGAAAATAATTGTATCTTTGTAACAAGAACCTGTATATCTAAATTTTATTTTTTTGATAAGAGGCCAAAAAACTAAATTAAAAGTGTACTTTAAATTTTTGCACAGACTTATCTATTACTCAAATTATGAACTTGAAGTGAAATTTCGGTAAGTGTTTATAATACGTTAACAGAATTATAATCGTCGAAATCCTTTTTTTTTTAATTATAATAATCAATAACTGACTTACTCCTGCTGTACAGGTTTGTAATTGTTTTATGATTTGGTTGTTTTCTGTCCTGCTCATTGAAAAAATAGTTATGACAAGGCATTTCATTTTTATGACATTTTAAAGCACACTGTTCATAAATGAAATCTCTGCTTTTTGAGACATTTGGAACTCCTCAATCACGTTTTTCTCAAAAACGGTTTGAAATTATTATATTTCAACAAGTATAACAAAAATTTACATAAAAATTATACTTACATTTTATTTTCTAATAAAAATTACTAAAAAGTTTTGTCCAAAAATGATTCGATTCAGTGTCATCATCAGAAATAACTAATGTGTCGCCCCCTGTTGGAAAAGGTAAAATAATAAATAAAATAATATTCTTTGTCTAAAGTTATGACTCTCTGTCAATTTTGATAATAATCTATGAATTTATCCTGAAATAACACCCAAACAACAAAAAAAATATTTCAACTGTAGCACCCTGTATCTTTTGCCTCAGCAACATTTTATTAAGACATATTTAGACATATTTTGGTCTAAATATCCTCCGTTTACTCGGCCCCAATAGTTATCACTCAATCTGCATAAACATAATCTCAGCTTGTTGAAGGGGTACAAATAAGTACCCCTTCAGTTAAATAAAACTTATCTGACACAAACAATGTTAAAATTTTGGGCACTTAACATCAAAGTTTGGATACCAATGTATATGTATGTTTGTAGGTACATGGGAACAATAAGAGATCAAGCTAAACAAAAGGACCAACAAAGAAGGAGCAACAACAACACACAAGCAATGAGGACCGCCACAAAAAAAGTAGTCGAAGAGGAAGAGGAGAACCACAGGGAGAAAAGCAGTTGACGCTACTCAAAATAAACACTGTAGAAGATAGGTTAGCTCCTACACCCGAGTCCAAAGAGTACGAGAACACTATTTTAAGAGGGAATGAATGTGCGAATAAATTATGAAGTTGCATCAGATGAGATCAGGAATGATAAAAAAATCGAGGATAGTTTGAATAATTGTTGTAATTTGTTTTAAATTTAGTGTGTTTGTTTTGTTAAATAGCTGTATATTTTAAACAATATAATCGCTTTAACTGGGATGAAACCGGTTCCATTTTTTGTTTTTACTAAAATATTAAAAAAATAACATTAACAAAATACTAATTTTAAATATAGTAGTATTATTAATTTATTAATAACAATCAATGATATTCTACTTTCTATGTTCTAAAACATTTTAAGATGAAAATTTAAATTGTAAAATTGTATGAATAAAAATTTAAAGATCACTTTTCACTTTTTAATGTAGTTATTTGTTCAAATATATAAAACAAATTTTGAAAATTTCGGTGTGTGGGATGTTGTTTCAAGGACAAAGACACTTTCTATTTTTTTGTTTATCTGACCTAGAATTTTTCTTTGTTTTTTTTTATTTGGTATAAGTATAGTTATAAAGTATATTTCTTAAGGAAACTTCATAGAGGCCTTTTGATTTTTTACCAAATTAAGATAATATAAAAAGTCTAAAAAAATTAAAAACAATATGGATTATTTAACTGTAAATTTGATTTCAATAAACAATAATTATGTATATAGAAAAATGCCCATCTTTTAATAACTGTAGATTCCTACGATAGAAAATACTTCAACTAATATATAATTTCTACAGTATATGATCTTCCCTGTGGCTTTATTTTTTTTGTAAACATATTTACAAGCGTTTTTAGTCAGCATAACATAGTAAATACGGAATTATTAGTGAAAGCATTAACTTGTGAAAGTACTCACATTTTAAAAGATATATCGCTACTACTGTGAATTAGCAGTAGCGCATGAAGCAGGAGTATACTTAATTAAAAATAGATTTACAGTACCTATGTCGATATAATTTACAAATTTTCGGTGTAGTGTAAATATAATTTTATTTGACAAGCCACCTTTAGATAGGCAACAAAGTTACAGCGAAAATGAATCTCTGCTAAACTGTATTGCAGCTGTATTTTTGGTTGCATAAAAACAGTATATCTCTGTACATTTAACTCTATGCGTTAGACCGACAAAAAGGGTGAGTCTAGGACTGCAAGTTTTCCGTGTCTGTACCGCTTTGAATTGCCCACTAATACACAATTTTATATTATTTTTTAGTGCATGGTTTTTAATATAAAACAAATTAGATTGGGCACTTTCTATAAATTACCCCAGAGGGATTTTTCTGGCCTTGGGCATTGACGAAAATTTATTTTCATAGTAATGAAAGTTCATTATTCTATTTCTGTTTTATAATATGCAAATCAAATAGGTGGGACATATTTCGTAATGAGGCACAATATGAATTTTAAAAAAGAAAGGTAAAATTATATCATATTTTTCTAGTACTGAAGAATTACCCTCGACTATTCATCATAGTAGTACCTCACGTAAGCTTTATTACTAATTGCATCATAAATAATTTATATATATGTATATATATACAGGGTGTTCCAATATTCGACCGACAACGCTTAACAGGTGATAGCCTTTGATTAATGATGAAGAATGAGGTAGGAACATAAAGTGTTTTGTTTTTGTTTCTGAGATACAGGGTGTTAAAGTTGCAAAAATAAAATTATTTTTTCTATATATTCTGAAAACGCTTTTAGATTTTGAATTCAAACTTTGGAGAAAGTTCCCTAATTCGTAACCTAAAACTTTAAAGTAGCTTACAATTTTAAATCTTCATCCAGTGGCGTACTGTAACCCTTAGGCGTAACTTTAACACCCCTAATTTGTACGCCACTGTCTAAGTCATCATTTTTTAAGCTTTATCTAGTTGCTTATTTATTTTTTATCAAAAAAGTCACCAACTTTTATAGTGTCAAGATCAACCGTTTTCGAAATATTTGGCTTTAAAAAAAGTCCACAAATCGTTTCTAGCATGTCATTTTGGAATATTTGAATATTCCTAATAATACTATAAATTACACCTCTTATGATTATGAATAACTTCAAAGATGAAGCGGAAAATTGACAAATTTAAAATAAGAGTTAATTAACGGTTTCCACAACAATTTCAATTAAAACATATTGTTTAAAAGAACAAGGTGAGTAAAAAAACGAATATTTAAGGGTTAAAGCAGTATTTTTTGCAAGTACTGATTATAACACAAGTAATAAGCAATCTCATAATAAATGTACAAAGTATTCACCATTAACTTGATAACACTACCTACAACGTTAGTGCATTGAAAAACATGCCCTACTAAAAAGAGTTGGATTAGACTACTTGTATTTAATACATACAAGTATGAAGTATGTATAAAATTTTGTACTAGTGTTTTTGTGAAATTGAGCCCAGAAAATTGGCTCATATAAGTACAGTGCTTGGAAAACAGTGTTTATAAGAAAAAGGTATTTAGTAACATACCATAGTAAAGGAGGAACTCTATCCTGTACTTTTTTTCACAACCTCATCGAATTTTCGCCATACTCCAGTTGAGGGGATTGACATTTTTCTACAATTTCCAGCCACGGATTTGGAAATTCATCTGGTGGCGCTCAACAATAAAATTTGCTTTACTATAATAAATTATAACTATCATACAGTACCGTTTGCGGAAATTGTAAACGACCTGAGTCGGACTTAAGAAATCATGGAGTATACTTGCATAAATGATAAAAGGTACAAAAGACGTTTGTCGCATAAACGTGTGAGTTCTCGGAAAAGAACGCAAATTCCATTCATAATAAGTAAGTGCATTTTATGTACTAGTTGCTAAAAAGTAATAGGTAGTTTTAACTAATGCCGTTTCAACTTGGTATTGCTAATTTTGTTATGTCTAGTACAAATTTAAAGTTGTTATGTATTTAAATTTTTACGTTGCTGTATAATATGAAAATTTTTATTTTGATAAATTCAATTTTTATTTGTAATCCTTAAATAAGTTCTAAAAAATGCATCGATCAAAAATGTATTGTAATTGTAATATATGTATATTTATGTTTTAAGAGAAACTTTAATTCATTTATTTTTACTCCACCCCTTCTCCATAAATTTAACTCACTGTAAACATATTTTGTACCCCATTCATTCGTATGTGCACCAAATTTTCTCTTAATACTGGGCTTGTGCAGCATTTTATAGTGAAAAAGCTATGTTGCCAAAGCAGTTGTATTGAAATCGTAAGAAAAGATACGCGTTTGTAGTTAATGTGTTTGTAGGTCTATATGGACTATATGGTCTATAAGATGGCAAATGTTTTAGTCAGAAAAAGTCACGTGTGATGTTGGCTCTTAAATGACAACTGATCTATATTTGGACTAATCATCGATTTTTCAATTTAAAAGTAAAACTGTGTCGTAAATACCCACATTTAATTGAGATAAGAAAGTAGCATCACAACACTTTCATATAAACTTAAACCTAATAAAGTGACTACTTCATTTTGAACATAATTTTTCAAAAACTCATAATTCAGGTAATAAAGCAACTTAAAAAAAATAAGTTTCATACTTTACAAAAAAGTTTACACACTTTGAATAATTGTCTGATTTCAATTACACCCAGTACAGTAGTTTGGGTAGTTAGTAATTAGTTATAACATTTCTTACAATACAGTTTGTACAGAATCAAATTTACAAACTTTGTGCCAATTTACCGGGTCCCTAAGGAATCCTTAAATTTATACGGATGTGCTATGACTTGTTCAATAGTCCAGTTGTAATTCTGTTATAATATTATGGAAGTCAAATATGATTAGGTAGAGCACAAGAGAAGGTTCCTTTAAAACATTAAAACATTCGTATATAAAAGGACAAGGGTAAATAAAATATTGATAGCCTTAAATGTAGTTTGTATCGAAAATTGGAAAAAAAAAGATATTAAATGGATGTTTCTGAATATCATAAGTAAGCAAATATCAGTGAAAAACTGACATCTTTATCCCTATTCGTAAAATGTTTCAGAGAGTTATAAATTTAAAATTATATTTCTATCTCATTTTTTTTATTTACATTTATTTTGTATTTATTTATTTTTATATTTGGTTTCAGTTTTAAGTATTCTGATATTTAAAAAAATGTATTTGTAATTTACAGAATAAAAAGCTTCGTTACATCACATACAATAGAACTGCTAAAATTTCAGCACCATTACTAGAAAAAATAAAGCACAGCGTGAAACTTGATTAGCTTTCTTGGAGTATTGCCATATTTCAATAAAATCAATATTGTATTATCACTAAAGTTTCTCTAGATATACTTTGAATATTAATAAACTTTTAAATATTAATCATTGTATTTATTTTATGGGGTGTAATTTATAGAAAAGCAATAAAATAGTTTTAGAAATTTATTTCAGTTATTTCACAATACACTGAGCGAGAAGCCAAATTAAATTGGAATAATAAAAATGTACAAAATATAGAACAAATAAAAATACTAATATTTTAAAAATTCTAACTCAATTCACAGTACAATTTTAAACCTAAATCTTCATATATTAAATTAAAAATAACACTTATAACTAAGTATATAAGAACAATTAACATAGGAATATATTTCTAATAAACTGTATGAATTAAAATACTCAATGAGTCAAAAAGCTAAAATTATATTTCGATTAGTTGGCTACAATTCCTTAAATCAAGAAATAATGTATATTTTTATGATTTTTAAAAGTATTGTAAATTTTATTATACTCAAAATTCGCATATGTAGTAAAATTATGTTGACGATAAGATGATTTCTAAAATTAGGAGATTAACAACTACTTATATAATATCTCTTATAGTTAGACCATTTAAAGCCAAGAATATTGAGAGTGGAAGAGTCAAAAAATAAACTATGTATTTCATATAAAATTTTAGATCTAGATATTTAAAAAACAGTTACTATTATTTTCAAATCCCTTAAAGGTAGAAAAAAATACTGTTATTGTATCTAACCCGTAACAATAATGTTTATATACGTTACCACTCAATAACGAAATACTAGAATAAAAATAGATTGATTACGGAAGAATATTAATATATAAATATAAGAAATGTTTTTTCTTAATACATATCGTTCGAAAATATTTTGATTGATTTCAGTTCACATGTACAAGCAATTCAAAGGAACCCAAAATTATATATTTTTAATTATGTTAACAACATTAAAATTTTCCAGACATCTAGTTAAGTATATATTTAAATAAAATAATTAAAAATAGTGTGTTAGCCTTTAAAAGTGCGCTTAAGAAAAAGTTAATTTAATCTAACACAAAAGCTAGGTACCTACTTGTTGATTTTACAATATGGTCAATTTTTGATATTTAGGGTCTAAAACGAATTGTTCAAAATATCATATTAATTTCAAATATAAAACATACAAAAATATTGAAATAAATATTATTAATGACTTTAACATGAGACTTATTATTGCTACCTAAGGACATTAGGCCATCTTTAGATATATGTATACACAACAATTTGTTTTAGACTTTTTTGGTTCTGCAGGAAACACTGCATTTGCCTACTTCCAAAATGATTGCAAACCTATTTTACATAAAACACCGATAAACGATTCAATAAATTCCTCTTCACTTTTCTGACCTATACAACTTACATAATACTACTCGTTAAACACACTGTTTAGAGCATAAAAGCTATCGAGGACAAGATAATTCCAATGAGGGCAAATCCGGTGAGCTTGGTGGCTGAGTTGCACTTATCAGTTTCGCAGGTGTCGCAGCTTAAGTTTTGCAGGCTGTCTGGATCGTTGCTGGTGGCGGAGGACACCCAACCAATGGTTTTCGAGATAGCTGCACAACCAATTGTTGCTGGGGGAAGACATCCTCTGGCTATGTACTCTTTACCTTCCTTATCTAAAAATCGAAAAAGAATGAATATATTTCGAGAAATGTTAGGTAAAGGGAGACTTAAAAGGTAGAGTTGGAAATCAGACTACTGAAATAGAGGAATATATGGGAAAAAGAAACGGAATTAAGCATAGAAAATGACTTAGTGATAGGGAACTTCAAATTTAGACACATAGACATACCTAAATTTACTTGAGAAGAACCAAACGAAGAAGAGAAATCAATAATACACTATTTTCTAATCAACCAGAAAATGGAAACAAATAAAAGACACAAAAAATTTCAAGACAAGTAGAAATAGGAAGGAACTACTACCTAGTAAAGGTGGAAATGTTCGAAATATGTATTAAGAAAACAGAATTTAAAAAATGAAAAGTAAGTGAAAAAATAAAAACCACAAAATGCAAGAATTGGTAGTCCGGAAAAAGGTACCAGAAAAAACGGTCAAGAATTTTAAAGAACGGAAAGAAGAAAAAGACTTAAGAGGAAGATGGAGCCACCTTAAAAATATAATTTTAAGGATTGCAGAAGAAAACTGAAGCATAACAAAAATTCAAAACCAGAAAACGAAGAAAATAAACTCTTGGCTCATGAAATAATAGCAATAATAAAAGAGAAACCGAAAGAATGGATAAAATACCTAACCACTAAAATGCCAGAAAAATTAATAAACAAAAATAGAGAGATACAAATATATTTTATAGACCTCAAAAAGGCATTTAATAAGATAAACAGAAAAGAAAAATGGAGAACACTAAAGATACTAGAAATGGATAATGAGACTATAGAAGTATGGGAGGCAATGTATAAAAATAATACGAAAGTAGAATACATAATGAAGAATCAAATTGAGTACGAAGCTAGGAGTAAAACAAGGGTGTGTACTAAGTCTATTGCTATTCGTGGTGGCCCTAGACGAGACAATAAAAAAGTCAAAAATAAAACGAAGAAACTCACATTAAGGTATTGGAAAATGAAAAGATAAAATTAAACGAATACATGTTTGTAGATGACATGGCCATATTAACAGAATCCGAAGAAAACAAATCTGGGAAGTTCTTTTAGATTACCTTTTAAACTATATACAATATGTCTCAGTAAGTTGGAACCATATGGGAAACTTTTTTATTATTAATTTTAGGAAAAAAAGTTATTCTTCATAAAAAGTTCTGCCTTATCTAAAACCTAGAATACAGTCATCAAATATCAAATGTTTTCAGTGGTATACGAGGTTTGTCGAAAAATATAAATTTTGCTCAAGAGTAAAGTATCTTTAAATTTGACAATATCGAAAAATGTTACTAAAAAAAGTTGATCAGAATTAAAAATTACGTTTAAATATGCAAGTACATCCATTTATCCATCCTTTATAGTTGCTAGGATAGGTTAAATTAGGTTAAGATAATTAAAAGGTTAGATTCAGTTAGGATTTGCTTTCTGTTTGTGTTTTGGCTCCTGTTTTCATTGGATGTTATTTTTAGCTCCTATTTTCTTTGGCTCCTCATTCTTTGGGCTCCTATTTTTGGCTCAGTTTTAGTACAATTACAAAAAACTAGAGCTAAATATTTGGTTTTGTAGGCATTCATTATTTCCAAAAAACTGACTACACAATATTTTTTCTAATTATTATAGGATTTTTAATTTGTTTGTAAATAGCTGGTTGCCAAAAAGGACATTAAGGGAAATTGATACATTGTTACAAAACCACCCAAAATGCTGAGTACGTTATTCATTTATTGAATAACTCTTTAAAATAAAAAAAAGATAAACATCATGACATATGTATACTATTTAAAGATATTGAGGATGATATAATATCATGAACCAACAATAAAATGTGGGTATCCAGTTACTCCAATAAATATGTGTCAGCCAAACTTAATAATAGCGAGATAACAAAGATTTAGAATTGGAATATTTTAAATCATGAACAGTCAGCACTGATTGTATTAACGACATGATTATTTTCAGCCCACGACTTAAATTTCGCTTAGGTAATTTATATCTTCCGTTTGAAGATATATTTTTTTAATAAATATAACTAGGTGGGTTGTTCAGACATACATTTTTTCTTTAAAATAAGCCAACATGTTTTTTTAAATTAAGAATATTGTCTACTTATTTTATAGTAAGAATTCAAAAAAATGAGGTTACAGAAAAAAATAATGAAAAAGTAAAAATAGCAAATAGAAATACATACTTTGAGCAGTAATCTTGTAACATTTTGGAGCGATAACATTATCCAAAAATCCTCCGCTTGAGCAGTCTTGAGTATTGTAAGTAAAAGACGTTAATCCCCACTTGCAGGTGACGCTGTCTTTGGAATTGCAGCTGTAGCAAGTTAGCCCATTAACTGAAAAAAAGGAGTTTTTAAATCACCATTCTAAATTTAACGGGCCTAACTAATTGGAACTATGTTTTAATGTATATAATTTCGTCATACATTGCTTGTCACAGAGATATATGTTAGTAGATATTTTTAATAGAAACCTTCTATTTTTAAGATAAAATTGAAGGCATTTAAAAATGAGGAAGAGTTGTCGTCACAATTTTAAAATTTTCATCAAATTGATTTTTATGAAAAACACTATTACTATTTTAGAGAAATATCTATCCTATTTATAAGTAGTTCGTACTTAATTTAAAAAAAGTCATATTAATAAAACACGTTGTTGAATTTTATCTATTTTTAAAATCTCATATGGTTTATTTAAAAATATGTCTTTAAGGTGTTTAGGGTCTAATTGATAACACGTAAATGTTTAAAGTTTTTTTATTTTTTCAGCTCTGTTATATACGTTCGTAAAAATTACTAATAATTTCTTTGTATACTTGTTCAACAATAGAATGATGATCATATTTTTAAAAACCTAAATGATAATTATTCTCATTGCGTTAAATAAAAGTTTAAAATTGCCGTGTTTCATTTTTTATTCTCAGAACTAATCATATATCATATAAACATATTTACTTTGTAATATCTCTGTATTTAAACAAGCAGTGTACAAACAAGAAAAGGAGTGGTTAGCTTGAAAAATTAAAAACATCAATATCCCTAAACGTAGGCTGTTTAAAATAATTTAGATATTTACTATGAAAAATGATGGAACATTTACTGTTTTTAACAAAGTGGTTAAAACTTAAAAATAATACTTTTTGGTATGATTTTAATAATTATAAGTGTTAATTACTGCATATATATTTCAGTTTGTATATACACCTTGTGCAATATTTTTATTGATTTCATAATAATTCCAGTTTAATGAAGAGAAAGAGAAACAAAATAGCAATAAAAATGAAAATTCAGTCTTCTAATTAGTTTGCACGCCAGGGTCCTTTTTTATCAGTAAAACTTGAACTATAAAATTCTGAAACACTGTAGTTTTTTCAATGGAAGTATTTGAAATAGGTTGAAGTTTTCCATTAAAAAATGTACAACTTTTAAAATATTCAATATTATTTAACTAATAAAAAAGATTAAAAATTAGTGCACAATTATCAAATATAAACACTAATTTAAAGTTTTTTGAAAATAGAACTCAAAACAAACTAGTTGGTTACGAAAACCAGCGCTCATAATAATCATTACACACAAATCTATTTATATGATTTTCCAACACAGCGTTTTGGGAACTAACACTAGACTAAATATTTTATACATTCTTTTATTTTAAGTAAAATCTAATCTATAAAAATGGAGAAAGACAATAACAGGAACTAGAGACTATTCTACAAAGTTCGGAAAAACCTAAGAATTGAAAAAAATTATATAAACAGGAATTAGTAAAGACGTGCAAGTATTAACAGATGAAAAACAAATAATGGAAAAGTGGAAAGAATATTTTTGCAATTTACTAAATAAGAGCCATAACTCAGACAACATGAAATCAGATTTAAACCAACTTAGAGAACAGCAAGATATTCCGGAAATTCACACAGAGCAACAGTTTAACGATGCAGTGAAGTCAAAAAAGAAAACTAAAATAACGACGGAAGGGAAAAAAAATTCTGTACTTAACACAGAATATTTTTAAACCAATTAAAATAGCACAATAGAATATTTTAGAATATAGTGAAATTTTAAAATAATAATTAAAAGAGCAAGTAATGAAGCATGATTATTAACCATAATAATTAAGCGATAAATTGTGAAATACTGTATCCATCCATTCTTTTACTAAATAAATCGTGAGTGAAGCGTAACTTCTGGGTGTCAATTGTATCCAGAAGCGTAAAGAAAAATTAACACTTTGGACAACAAGCGCATATCGGAAACCCCCATCTCCTTCCATCTCTTTAGATGCAAGATGTATTTATGCATATCGTTTTTAAATATTGAACTGTTCAATTATTTCGAAGGAATGTTGCACCTAAATAATAAATTTTTTATAAATCTAAATTAAATTGTGGTTGTTTGTTGGTAGGAGTAGGCACACCACTACTTAAACATATATGTTAACTTGAGGAACATTATCTTCTTTTTTTTGTTATTTGTTATATTGTTGTCTAGAACTAAAGCTAAATATTCGGTAAGCCGCGACAAGATAATTTTCTAGATATTCTGATTTGCTGTTGCAATAGAACTACACGTTTTATAAAATATTTCAGAAGTCCTCAAAATGATTCTGAATTTACAGGTAGTTATTTCTTTTAACATATTTTAATCCCTAAAGTAATTTATAATTAAAGGGCTGGTGCCATATGGCCTATAAGCATTTTATCATTAAGAGTTATTGACGATATCACTTTAATGATAATTTGAGGAAAAATTTAAAAACAGCCAAACAAACATTATAGTGAACAAACTGTACGATATTCTATTAATACAAATAAAAAATGAAAAACCACTTTATTGCACTGCTGTGCATGGTACTAGAATGTCGCGTAAATTTGCGTCTTATGCTTAATGTACTCTTATCAAACCTTAATCAATATCAATCTGACGGACGAATTGAAAAAACCAGTCCATTCGTTTATCATTAATCATTATTCATACTAAACATATTTTCTCCCATAGTATGAAAGTTGTCATTAGGAGGTTGAAATATTGCAGATTTTTATTTTCCAATAATTAAAATTCATGATGCATAAAGTGTAGTTTAAAAGTTATAGGCGCAGATAAATAATTAATAGAGGCACAACCTAACCCAACTTAGTCATTTTTCTATTACACTTTAATTATTGATATAAGTTAAATTGGCAATTTTGAATTTGTTTTATTTTATCATGTATATTAATACATATTATATTTTGGACAGGAACTAGTTCATTCCCTTCTTGAGCAGATAATTTTTTTATGAGTCCAATTCACTCCCAACCAAATATGCGTTAAAAGATGATTAAAGGCTATTATTTTTCTGAAATTTAAACGCTGATATCAAATACTATTTTTTAACCATAAAAGCACGGTACATTAGAGGTATTTATTTCTTGTTTGGAAATGTATATCAGAGAAGAAAAAACGTAAATATATAAATTATACTAATAAAAAAATAGAAAATAATAATAATTCTTATATATTTTTAATATCTCTATGATAGAATATACGTAAGCATGCAAATTTATTTACGTTAAAAATTACCAGTCTAAAATCTAACCTAACTACAAATTTAGAGAACTTCAAATATTAACCAGTTCAAAACATCAATACTGTTGTGAAAGTATACAATAGGAAAGTAGTACTGAAAAAAACTTTATAGATAGTAATTTAAAAAACTACAGAACGGCCGCTTTAGTAATTTTCAAATTCAATCAAATATATTTTTTTAAATCTAGAATTTAATTGTTAATTTTTTCTGAATATTTGTAGATTTTTCAATTAAAACACAAGGGGTGTTTCTAAATTAATGCAAAACCATTTAGGAGAAGATTCCTCGTTAAAAATTATGAATGTTCTTTCCTATAAAAAAAAAATTCGAGAGAGATGTGGCCCCCGAAAGGATAGTTTTGGGTGGCACATACGAACATAAAAAGATAATTATGGGCTTTTTTTTCAGTATTATCGTTTTGTTAGAAGGGGATGAAATTAACAACCCTCCAGAATTACCTCTCTTTATGAGTGTATTTACCTACAAAATTTCAAGTTTCTAGATTAATTCCGTCCTTTCAGGTGTGATTTTTTTATGGAAAAAACCCCTTATAACTATTAACGAGAAACTTTACACTTATGATTTTTGGAAGATAAAATCATTTTATATATTATCTAAGCAGATAAATAAATGGAAGGAAAATTAGGAGAAATAAGTCTTTAAGTTTCAGAATTTATACTTTTATTTTTTCATAGAAAAAGAGGATAGAACTACCGGTTTCATGAATAACTGGGCCACATCTTTAGGTTCAAAATACAAATTTCGATATTGACTAATTTGTATCACACCAAACTATTTGGTTTAATCACAAAGAATAAATAAAAGAAAAATAAATGAATTAGACTAGTCGTAAGAGACTAATACAAACATAAATAAATATAGAAAGTTAACTATTATTTATCTTTTCATATTTATTATGAATAATTACCTTAAAGTAAGGGTTAAACCAATTAATTTAATGAACATAAACATATTAAAAATTAGTTAAAATTAGGATAAAATATATAAAACTCTGAAACTTTGATTGACTTATTCCTAATATCTCCAAAAATATTCAAATAGTATCTACACATTTTTTGTGCACCGAAATGATATAACATTCCTGGCGTGTCTGATCTTTGTGCCGATTTGGGTTGTTTTTATTTTGAGTATCTGTTTCATGCGCTGATTTCTGAATCGCCATATTCAATCATTTAAATAATATTTTTATGGTAACACGATAATAATAATACTTATTCATTTTAAGCATCGCCACTTTTAATCTAGCATTCAAAGAAACAATTCATAATGATAACTAACAAAATTGTAGGACTGGACTTATTTTTTCAGTACCTTTTGTGACGGGTGTAATTCAACTAGCATTGTAGTAATTTATCTTAATTTTTTTACTTTAACTTAAATGTTAATAGTAATAATAACTATCCTTCGCAAGCTTTGATTGAGTTAGGGGGGTTTACTCGTAAGGAAATGAGTTATGGCAATACTAATATTACTAAAATTATATTTTGGTGTACCATTTAAACCTATTTGAAACCCTTTAATTATTCCCTAAAACCTTCTTCTTCTTAATCTAAAACCTTTCTAACTTTCGGTTTAAGGCTGGCGCAGTTATGTTTTGTTTTGTTTAATTTGTTTTCACGTATTATTTCAGCAATTTATTTTTCTCTTTGGTTTTTTTCTTTTATATCTATTCATAGTGTGCCCGTCTTTTCAGCCGCCTTCTTTAACTCCTCATTCCATGTTTTTGTTGGTCTTCCTTTTGTATTCTTTCCTGACACTTTTGCTTCATAAATTATTTTATTTTTCATACCCCAAACATGTCCTAACTATCTTAATTACGCCTCTGCAATTTTGTCTTATATATTATTGATGTATGTCTGTTATCTAAAAGTTTAATTTCTTATTTTGTCTCTCCTTGTTTTACCTTGTATTTTACATAGGAATCTTATTTCTGTTGCATTTACCTTTATTTTATGTTTTTTCGTTAATATCTATGTTTCACTGCTATATAATAATAATGGTTAGACAATAAATTGTATTGTCTTGTTTAATTTTTTTAATTATTTTCTTTTTTCCCAAAAATGAGAGTTTCGATGTATTTAATATCTTGCCTGTTATTTTTAACTCTTTCATAATTTATTTTTCTATGTTTTTCTATAACTGTACCTAAGTATTTAAAACTGTTCACTGTTTCTATGTTTTTTCGTTAAGCGATATTTTATATTTTCGTTATCTTTTCCTATTAACCTATTTTATATTTTGAATATATTAATTTTAGTTTTTTTAGTTGTTTTACAGTTTGTGTTTGTGAGTTTACTTGATCTACAGTATTATTTTTTCCATAGCCTCTTTATATTTTTTTTCTTTCTTCTAAGCTGAGCGATTCCTTGAATTCTTTATAATCTTTTATTGTTCTATTATTATTGATATTTAATTTTGCTTTCGGTCTTTTTCAATTTATAGCTTTTAATCTCTTCACTAGTTTGTATTCTTCTTTTATCTGGTTTGTTTTCTATGTCCTTGTATATTTTATTTTTCACCGTAAAATGATCCCGTAAAATATACGGTGTTAAATTGGAAAGTGTACTTGGCTGTGGCATTATGAATAACCTTATTCAGTAAATTATTCTAAGGAAATAGATTGGGAAAAACTTTTGTCTTGATCCTTTTTTTTTCCAGCGGTCTCAGTTTACATAGTAGCCCTGTACAATTTATTATTAAATTTGTCTCTATAAACTTCAAATGATTTGCATTTTGTAGCCTATACTAATTGAAAGCTTCACGATCCTTCCTTGTTACCGACGGTCTGTCAATGTTTTATACACTTACAGTTCATATATTCGGAATTTATGAAAATCGATTTAAGGTCAATGATTTGTACTTACTTTTCGAGTTCTTTATAATTTAATACCGTTATTTAATATGTATATAAATATTAAAAGATTGCTGAAATTTGATTCATTAGATAACATGCGAGTTTTACCTTACAATAAAATGCAATATCCTACGATTATTTTAACTTTGAAATGCACTTGACATTTATTATTCATAGCATGACAAGGATTTTCTGTAAAATAAACTACGACCTTCTAAAACAAAACAGTTTTTATTTTAATTGCATGTAAAAAAATAGGTCGGCAATGAGTACAGCAAACAGCATGAACTATAGTCGAGGGTACTGCGGAACATCGGATAAATTCGATCAATGAGCAATCCCAACGATTCCGATCCATTCCAAGTTGTTCCGATCCATAGTAGTATGCGGACTCTAACTTAGTTATATGCTTTTGAAAATATCCGTTCCGTTCCATTCCATTCCGATCCATTCCTTTCCGCGATAATGTGCAGCCTGCTTAAGATGATTAGGACATGTTTGCCGTCTGAAAGATAATAGACTAACCAAAAGAATTTATGAAGCAAAAGTGTCAGAAAGGAATACAAAAGGTTGACCAATAAAAACTTGAAATAAAGGAGTAAACAAAACAAAAACCAATTAAGCCGCTCTTATACTGACAGGTAGAAATACATACTAGAAGGATGAACGAAGTATTAAATTAGAGTAAAAAATGACCGTTCTAGTTGGATGAGGAAATGTTAATGAATCCCAAGAATGTTTTGGTTTAAAATTACAGTGTAACTAAATCCCATGAAATGATCTTTCTGAAAAATTTGGAGATATGTGTTTGAATTATTAAGAAAATATTCCCAGGGAGCCACGTAAATTTATTTATTTATTGAAGTGGTTTTGGATATTTAGAACAAATTGCTCTCTTAAAATTTCTCTATTAAACTTATATATTTTATATCGGGATTTCTATGAAGTTGCAACCGTTACATGCGCAGAAACCAAATTGTGTCTTGTTAAACTTTGTTGCTCAGTAATAACCACGCCACGCCACTGGGATATCACGAAATTTTATGCCGAAAGCAATCTTCTTAATTGTTTATGTTTAACATTTGAGGTTGTGTATTTAAAAGCATTTATTTGTTGAATACTTACGATTTCTGACTTTAAGTCAGTGTAGTGTGTTTTATTTAATTTAAAATCATGCCTCATAAATAACTTATACGGTGTAAAAGGAAAATTTAAACAACTTCTTGATGTGTCCTATACTAATGAAACGAATCCTATATTTAAACCTGGTTTCCATTTTATTACATTTTGTTTGCCACTGGGTCGCATCTACTTTATTTTATCTCTATTTAGTTATATCTTATACTGATAAATTGAATAACAACAGAAATAGTTTCTATCTAATTTCGTTTGTCATAATTTACGATTAAAATTTCGTTAAACAATTAAATGATTTCATTGACGGAATTGGATATAAAAATGAATAATTTTCTTAACCTGGTGACAAACAGGTTAATATTTCAAAATTAATGATCATGTAAATTAAAAAAATAAGCATTTTAGTGACCGAGCTGAAAAAAAACACTTCCTACTAATAAAAAAATCGTTGGTAATAGAGACATTAAAGAAAAGTTGTATAAAAAAAAAAGAACTCGGTTAAAAATCCATCCTAACTCAAGAAAAAGCAGATGTATAACTTCTTAAAATAATCACTGCTCTGAATTAATTTATATATTATCGTTTTTGGAATAATAATAATAATAATAATAATAATAATGATAATAATAATATTTCTATGAATGGTATCTGAGAATTAATTGAAGGTATTTTTATACCTAGTTATTAAATGGGTGAGTCAGTACAAACTCAATTATTTTTAATGATTTACATCGACAACACACTTGTTTATCAGTTAGTGGGTTACTCAAGTAAAACGTCTTCTTTCAATATTACATAGCACTGAAAATATTTTCTAAAATATTAACAAAGTATATTTTTTCCTGTAATAGTCAGGCGTAAGAAATTTTCCACTAAATTACTTTGCAATAAAAATTCAAGATAATGTAACAAGCACAATATGTTTCAATGTCGCCAAAGATACGAGTATGATATTTTATATTTCAATTATCTGTAAGTATATTCTCAATAGATCTGTTTAGTCTATTTATTGTACTCTGTATTCTGTTTCCTTTTGACGTCGAACTGGATATATCCACTGTACTCTTGATTTCTGTCTAATTGCAATTGATTTTTCTTCTCATAGTGCTGGAAATCTATTTTTGTTGGCAGAACCTTCTTAGCCCTCTCAGCCCTACGATGATCATTTGTTTGTTAAGTCTGAAATGCCCTATTCTAAACGCCTTTCTGTTATGTATTTTAAATTGGCCCCGATGGCATTTATATTCTTGTACCCAGGGCAAAGTTACTTTGTTTTAATTGCCTGGGTTTTACAGGACAATTTTTTGTAACATTATTAGATTTCTAGCATTGGTTATCTACCATAATATATAACAAAAGTGTTTTTGTTAATGTGTTACCTTATTACCTACGTTCTACAAAATTGTGATGTAGTGATATAAATTCAATTTATGTATCGTTAGATATATACCGAAGCTCACTTCAACTATCGCTTCTTAGAATAGAATAGAATGGAATATTTTATTTAGAGCACTAAGAAATCTGACATCAATTAATTGCATAAGATAATTAATTTTGTACATTCCATGTCTATCGAAACAGGATGTTCAGATAACATTCTATTGGTCCACCAGTATTCACTACAAAAATGTTATCTAACGGTTTAAAAACTTGAAAACTATTTGGGTAATAATTCTTTGTTTTGTTAATGTTGCCGATTAGAGGTTCAGTACCAATTGACCTAAAGTAAAAGAACTGTGAAATTTTAAAAGTTATATCAATCTTTTTTCTAATAATCTAGCATGTAAAATTTCCAAAATTCAATAGTTCAAAAGTCCCAAAAAACATAACCATTTTTAAAATACAATAGGTACACCTTTCGAAAAATATATGACGGGTATTTTGGGAATTTAATTTAAAAAGTTAAACAAATGTCGAAATTTCGCAGACAAAGCGTTACTAACAAAGGGTACAAATTGACTTTCAAACAGTTCGCATCCAACAGTTCATGATTTTAATTTATGTAGGAATAAAGGGCAAGGTTTATTGAAAACTGGACAGGAAGTTGGAGGTTATTTGGGGTTTTCCTCCTGTAAAAAGCTTCTTCTTGTATTGTAACCCAATAAAAATTCTTCAGAAAGCAGGATATTGTCTGATTATAAAAATAAGTTTTTTAATAATCAGTCTTAAAAACACGAATATTTAATATTCAAAGAATCGATACTCAGAGGAAGTTGTCTGTTAACAACTTGCCTAGTTCGGTATATTTTAGAACTACATGGTCGTACAAATCAGACAAAATATGTTTAATCATGCATCTAGTTTGAATGTAATGTTTGTGCAAACATATCACGAGAAGGACAAACTAAGTGAAATTTGTTTTAACTAATATTATTAAAATCGATTTGTTTGCACCAACATATTGTATCCCTACAAGTAAAGAGTAAGTGTAGATCAAACACTTTATTTGGGCATACAAAACGTTCAAACCGGAAGAGAAAAATCTGCAGAGTTTGATTTTTTGTTTGATCAAAGATTGCAGAAACAAGTCGCTGCATGTAGTGCTACGACGAGAAATTGAAATCTATGATTTTACTGATTTTTATTGCTGGTAATTAAGCAACACTGTAATAGTATTATATAATATAAAATAAATGATACAAGCTCTCCCCCTTGCAACAAAATGTAGAGTAACTTTTAACCTTTCTCGGCATTGATTGTTTCTCTCTTTACAAAATTTTGTTTTTTGATCGCGGATCGATTAATTCTGGAATAAAGCAGAATAGATGATCATCCATGCGTATGGAATTTTTCTGAAACCCTTAATTCGACTAACAAATTCAAATGCGAAAATTGACTCTTTCAACTACAAACGTTTCGTTTTTTTATTCGTCAGCTATTTTATAATTATAACAGCCACATATTTTCTTTTGCATTTCATGTTTGCAGGTCTGGGCACATTACTTCCTACTGAACGTTTTCTGTTCAAACAAACCAAACGTGTATACAAACAGTTACCCTACACCAGGAATTCCCAAAGTGCGGCCCGCGATATTGATACGATATATTATATTTTTATTAAAAAATAAATAAGTAAATAGTAAAATAAATAATAAATATTACAAATAAAATAAGAAATAGTTAAATATATTTAAAACAAAAAAATCGTGATTATTGTTTTGATTTTATTCCGTTTTTTTTTTGGCCCGTCAAATTATTAATATTATTATTGTTTTTTATACTTCATTGTTAATTTTATCACTTTTCTCGCCCGAAAAAATAGCTTTAAAAAGTTCGGTATTTTTATTATGTTTATCACGGGAGAACATGAATCAGGTAAGTGACACTTTTCTTTATTAATGTTGTATGACTATCGGCTGATAAATGTCTATGCTTGATGTTGATACTTCAAGGACTCACATGCTCCGCTCGGCATAAAATAATACAATATCAACAACTTATTACACATGCTATTGTAGTTAGTGTCATGCAAGCCACATCCAAAAAATTATACAATAAATAGAGAATCATCAGTATCACGTACATTGTCTGTTAACTTGAAGAAATCAAAAGTATAATTATATGTACTCAATAATCACTTTCGATGACACTAAGGCATGTATATTATATTTTTATATTGTCGAAAGTTTTAAACGTTTGTGAATGTAGAAATACTATATCCTCTTCTTTGAATAATTAGAGATCATTTTTATTGTTACTAGATTATTGGGTATCTTTGTAACTCGTGACTTCTCAACTAGAGACTAAACCCTTTTTAGGTAGATAAGTTCACAATTGAAAAATTGAAAATTTTGCTTATTGAGAATTCGCACCTGGTGACTTCTTTTAATTCTTGACTCATACAATTTATGTTAGGTTAGGATACCCTTTTAATCTAATTTGAGTAAAGCAAAGAAAAGAAAAGTGGCATTAGATATCAAAGGCACTACAAAAATGTTTTTTAAGTAATTAATACAAATATGTCAATCTAACTTCATTTTAAATTGTCTAATATACCGCAAGCAAATAAGTACTTATATATTTTGCAATTTGCGTTGCTATACTTTTTGGTATTAATAATAGCTCTATATGACTATAGCCGAATCATTTCTAAAAATATTATAAACTGTATATACTTCATTTGTATTTTTGATTTGATATCCTGAAAATTTAAATGATCTCCAATAACTGTAGATTTTTAGTTATTTATTCATGGATTTATTTGGTATGAATATATTTTGTACTATATTAAACGAAAATAAGCAACTGTCAATTCGAGTTTTCAAGGTGAGCTCTCATCTAATTATTTTAAGAAAATCGAAACCTTCATCTCCGGGCCACAAATTAAATAGAAATAGAAGAACAAAACAAAACTTTATTAAAATTATGTGTTTAAAGTTAATAACAATTATATTATTTAAATTTAATGATTTTTAAAACGTTTTATAATTCATGTTGAAATTAACAAATTGAAATAATTTACAGGATGAAAAATGAATGTATTAAATGAAATACGTACCTAGACGATTAGCATAAAAAAATCGAAATTAAAAAAGTTCATTATAAAAAAAATATACAATGTACAACAAAGAAATAAAAACATTCTGGTTTTTTAATTTTTAAAATATGTTGAAAAAAAATTTTTTTTAATTGTGGCATAACGATTTTTTTTTTGTATGTTACATGACATATCAATGTTTTTGAGAACAAAATGTATTCACCCTAGTTATTCAGGCAGAGTCATAACAATTGGAATATGGAATAAGTTCAGTTTATTTGGACCAAAATATGTGAATTGTATCTAATATGCCGTAATAACTTTAGATAAGAAATATTATTTTATTTCTTATTTTCTATTTTGATACAGGGCGCCACATAAGCGATTCATAATGATGAAACTGAGCTTTATTTTTTTTTGAAGAAACTTTTTGGTCATTTCGATTAGAAAACATTTCAACTTTAACAACTTATGTCTTATGCCACAGCAACATTTTATTAAGGCTAACTTGGCCAAATCCTCATATATTGGTCTAAATAACCTTCGCTTACTTACCCTTTGTTCTAATAGTTATAACTCACTCTGTAAATCTCATTTAATGTGCATGGTTAATTTTCCGTCGTATAAATACAGGACAATTTATTACTTAAGTTGTACTTTATTTAATATTATTCTAAATTCACTTCGTATTAATTTTTTAGTCACGATTAAGATTTCAAATAAAACCGGTTTATTGGAAAATTCCCCTTTTGTAAGAAAGATAAGGAAAGCATTCTAATCTAAAACATTTTTCTAATTTTTTAAAATATGGTTAATTTTTTTATTTGCATTCAATAGCGATAGCACATAACGGTGAATTTTTAATTTTCAATTAATGTAGTTTATAATATTCGTATAAAATTGTAAAAATTTCCTTGACATAATATAGAATAAACGAACCAAGAATATTAAAAATGCGATAAACAAGTTATAAAAAATGTAAAAACTATGATAACGTATCTAAATAATAATTGCTTGAGTACATAATTATTTCTTGTTGGTAATAGAGTTGGATAAAACAATTTAAATAAAAATATTCAGTAGCAGACAGATATTTTATCCTTGAAATTATTTAAATTTTTTTGTTTACAAAGTGTTTGAATATGTTGTGAGTTTCACAGAAATTAAATATCTAGATCTATATAATAAAAAATGCTTTACTTTCTGGAAATATTTTAAAATTATAAAAAATAAATGCATAATGGTGGAACATGTTTTTCGTAATTCAAATTTTGAACAAATTGATTTATTAAAAAATTGTGTACATTAAGATTTTAAAGGAAAGTCTAGGAATTCACAACAAATAATTATTTAAAACATGTTGTATCATTAAATTTTATATTATTAGAATTTGGTACTATAGGAGAATGTTCATAAAACTAGCGGTCAATTTATAAAAATTATTAATAAGGATCCATATGCCTGTCCAATAACATAATCTCCCATTTTATGTATGTCAAAAGTTATAACAAAAAAAAATTATTGTATGTACATTAACCAAATTTGTGTTATGAAGTGCTTATCAGCACTTTAGAGTGAGAATAATAAAAACGCTTTTTTTTCCTGAACTTCAGGATCTACATGTTTTGTGATTTTTGAGTGCTGAAAATTGCAGCCATCTGAACTCTTGAAATCCAAAAAAACTTAATGATTTCGTTTAATTACTAACGATCATTGGTCACAAATAGAAGTTGATTGTATAATAAAATTAACTTTATTTTAATATTCAAACTACTAGAATAACCAATTGAATTTACTGTCAAATAAATAATGAATTGATATTGAATGGAAAGAATTTTTGACGTTTAATATTACCGAGAAAATTGAATCCACCCTAAAAATTTATTTATTTATATTTGTTTAATTTGTTTAGGTTTGTCTGTTTATATATATTTTATTTTTATTTTTTTAATTTTATGTTAATTTAATTCACAATTTTGCGTCCGATTTAGTTTTTATTTCCATTTAATAAATCTAATTTAATTTAATTTTGAATTTTAATCACCATTTTTCAATACAAATTTATTAAATTTCAAAACACAAATCCTATTACAATATACAGGGAGTTTCATTAGGAAAGGGCCTAACTGTATTTAAATGCTAGTCATTTTATATCACTCCCTATACGTAAATCCAAAAATTTAGAAAGTTGTGAGAGTATATTATGTAAAATTTCCAAAATTAGAGAAATACTCAATATATTTATTTTCTTCATTTGTAGGGTGTGGTTTTGCAATATTCATTGTATTATTCAATACAGTAGAAATTGTAATTTTTAACAACGAAAGTCCCACGAGTCACGCATTAGTAAAAATGCATGGGAGAATGTGGGTCTGTAAAGAATTGAGTATGCACCCTCTTTAATAACCCTGACCTATTTTCACCCGAGCAGGGATGTGACGACGTACATCGAGCAAACAAAGGTTTTGGAACCGAGTGAATCACACCAGTATTATATGATTTGATTTGTGCGAATTTTGAAAAAGTTATTAAAATAACAAGAAAATTTAGAAAATAAGAAAAAACAAAATTAATAAGGAATTGTTTTGTTTAATTTTTACATCAAGATAGGGGGTACTTAAATAAAATGTAATTGTTTAATATTAATTTTGATTTTATTTATAGTAAATGATCTAAAGATCAATTTTAATTGACGTGAACAAATAAATTTTATTTTCTCATTCTTGAAATTGGCAACAGTACCATCCCTGAAATGTACATGATCTAAATATAATTCAAAATTATAATCACTTACTAATTTAAGAAAGGCTGAATAAGTTGTATTTTAAAGTGTGTAAGATTCTTTATTTAAAGATATGTGTAAAAGAAATATATATATTTCTCAAAGTCAAAAGAGTGTCAAGCGCTTTCGGCAAAACAATGCCATCATCAGGACAAAAAAAGTGCAAAAAAGTAGAGAAGGTTGGTTATAAAACAAAAGTAGAGAACATCAACGCAGTAACAATACATCTTAAATAAACTTTTTAAAAAACGACATTAATATAGTAGAAAACAGTAACATTTTTAAAAAATTTGGTTTTTAAAGGCCCAGGCCTGAAAGTTGTCCCAGGCCTGGGCCTTTAAAAACCAAATTTTTTAAAAATGTTACTGTTTTCTACTATATTAATGTCGTTTTTTAAAAAGTTAATTTAAGATGTATTGTTACTGCGTTGATGTTCTCTACTTTTGTTTTATAACCAACCTTCTCTACTTTTTTGCACTTTTTTTGTCCTGATGATGGCATTGTTTTGCCGAAAGCGCTTGACACTCTTTTGACTTTGAGAAATATATATATTTCTTTTACACATATCTTTAAATAAAGAATCTTACACACTTTAAAATACAACTTATTCAGCCTTTCTTTCATTACATAGTGTGTACGCACCAAACACGTAACCTTTTGTTACTCTTCAAAATCACTTACTAATTTGTTTCATCGGTCTGATGATGGTCGTTGTAATACAAAACTAGTGGAACTCGTTTTGTTTTTGAATATATACATGATTATTTCATATAATTGATTTTAATTAATAAATGTGGTCATCCTTAAATTTTAGAATAAACATAAACTTTTTAACTACAAAAAATATACAAATAAGTGTCACGAAATCCAAAATAAAATCTATAAAATAAAGCACATGTAAACAGGAAATAATTAATTTGAGTAAACAAAAAAAATTACAAATGAACTAAGGTAACTAGGAAATAGCCGAAAAACAAACATTTTCCGATTTTCATTTTATTTTTAATTTCGTTCGCTTTCGAAATGATCTTTTGAGAAAGGTTATGGACTTCTACCACTTTCATTTTCATTCAAGAGAAGCTCCACACCCTAAGTGACCTAAGACAAAATCAGCAACAACATTAGTCTTACCTGTATTGACGGCTAACAAGACAGCAAGAAGAGCGGTAACGATGGAAGCCATTGCACAAGAAGTTAGTTGGATTTCACTTTACTTTACAAATTTCGAAATAAGATAAGGAAGCCGTCTAATAGTTGAACGTAGTTTGTATTTTAGTTGCACAAGTTTAATGATTTTAGAACGAGCCAACGAATGAACGGAAGATGTTGAGGGGATTCGGCGTTGTTGCCGAATATTCGCGACGGAGTTTCTTAAATGGTGTTCCTTGGCAGAAGGTTTTTTTTTTATTGATTCGATATTAACACGTAACGAACTGTAATTAGGTTTGTTTGCACGTAAAAGGTTAAAATTAGGTGTGTTAATACTCGGAGTTAATTTGAGGAATCAACGAAAAAATATTGTTGGTTGTTCAATCAGATTCATTGCAAAATTAAGAAAAATAAATATATAATATATATCTATATATATATTTTCAATAAAATGGCGTTAATGTAGAGGGACTATTCCATTTGTTAATATAGAGGGACTATTACATTTAGCTAGGTACTTAATTCTCCTTTAGGTATTCTTTCACTTCTTTATAAAAACATTTCTAACGGACTTTCCTTCTGACTTATACCTTTAGTTGACTTTTTTGTTGTCTTTGCCAACCTGTTATTTTAGCCTTTCTGTATCATATCAAATGATCTTTGTCTTGACTAAGTTAGAGTTCTTAATACTTTAATCTTTCCTACTTCTTTATTTACCAGTAAAACCAAGTTTATTCATTTTTTACTGCCTATAAAAATATTTCTTGAATTATTACTTTATCGCATTATTTGCGCAATATAATGTAATATTTGTATCTTTCTCCTATTTCCTTTCTAACTAAGGTACATTATTCTTTCGCAGTTGTTCCATTTTCATTATAGCACCATTCCTCATTTAGTTTTATATCTACGTATTTTTCTGTGTATTTTATTATTTCGATGTTTTTATAAAATTATGTCTAATAGAGATGCCTTTATCTTATTTTGTAGTCATCTCTTTAGTAAATTCATTACATAATCTGACAATTTATGAACAATATTTGGTTAGTCATTCAAATTGATTAGTCACTCGAATCCTCAGTCAATAGGCCAACTTACCAATATAGTAAAATTAAAAATTAAATAAAACGGATTTTAATCTATTATATTAACCTATTGGATTGGGACCAATCAAAAACTGAATAAACGTTTAGTGGCACTACATTCAACTAAATAAAAGATGGTACCCAAATGAATAAAAAAATGGACCAATAAATGAAATATAAAAATAGTATAACTTTAAGTAAATAATAGCCCTTAATAATAATATCAACTCCGCAGTTAAAAATTATTTTAATTGTACTGAGAAATTGTTTCTCATACATAAGTATGAGAAATTTATCTAGGCATGAAATTATATTCACTGATTTTAGACTCACTCGACAGTGAACAACAGAATATAATATATATTTTTGAAAAAAGACACACAAATATAAATATTAATATGTAAAATTAAACTACAAAAATTAAATTACTGGTTTAGTACAATGTTTTCGATATAATAAGTACTCTGAATAGTGTTGAAGCTTGACAACGTTGCATTCGGAGCTCAGTCCCTAGATGTGAGCTTACCAGAGCATGTTAATAAAAACATAAACCTTGTGGTCAACTAAAAGTATCTTTGTAAAAATGGCCTATTCGATTCAATTCTGTTAATTGTTTTATTTGTATTAAACAAAAAGCGTATACTTTTCCATAATTTTAGAATTTTTTTGCCTTTTTATTTTAATTTTTCCTACATATATGTATATATATATATATATATATATACCCATACATAGGACTTTATGAAGCCCAACATATTCTTGGGGCGTTGTTCCACCCATCCTTTTTAATGTAGGTAGATGTGTATACTAAAAAAAAATTACAATATCCAAAAGATATTAATGGAAAACTGCTTAGAGGGGAAAGCTTTTTTCGATTTTTAATATTTTATATAATTAGATATCTTTGTTAAGCCCGAAGATATTTACAATACGTTATTTAGCCTTCTTGTTCGAGTATACAGGATGTGTAAATATCTATATAGTATGTTCCTTCTGTAGCCCAGAATGTTGACTTGTAGAGCTAAGAGATATTTTATCTAATATAAACAAAAGTATTTTTATAACTGCTGAGATGACCAATTTTATCAATATTATTTTTCAATCTAAGCCGCACTTCGTTAACTATCGAACGATGCTGTAACTAAACAATATTTTTTGCCAATGAATATCTCTATTACTTTGCACTGAAAAATTCTTGAAAAAAAATAAGTTATAATTTATATCAAAAGGTCATTCGGGGTGTAATGACAAATGCTTCATATGTTTGTTATACTACCTTCTTGGATCGACACTTAACTTTGCTATTTTAATTTCTTGTAAAAGAACCTCGAGAGAGACGATTATACATGTATTTACCGATGTTAATTTTTATCTATTGTTTATTTTTTAATATTATACAGGGCAATCAAAAATTTGTTTATTTGGACCTCTATGCATAATGTTTTTATTAATAAATTAGAAACAACTTGGAAGGTTAATCATCGGATGTGAAAATTGTTTTCTTTATTTCTAACAGCATTTTCTCTCGATGAAGAGTTAAAGTTTATAAAAATATATTTTAAACTACTGTCCACTGCTGAGCTGATTATAGATGTAGAGAGAAAACCAATGTTAATTGATTCAGGTTGGCTCATAGAATTAAAATGTAAAAATGTACAGCGAAATTCTATTAAAATAGCAAAGTATTTATAATTTTGATCACAGCAGGTAGTTTAATATAGAGAGTTGTGCGAAAGTCCGGAATAAAATTATTATTTGTTCAAACAGTAACTTAAAAAAAAACGCTGAAACACGTGAATTGATTTTACATTGAACGTATTTGTTGCCAATAAAATGAAATTTTTTTCTTCAACCCCTTAGCTGCAACCCTACCCAACTTTTTTTTTTCAAATGCAAAGGTATTTTATATGTACCTAGGGTCATTGAAAAGCTCGTGTCAACAAATACGTCCAATGTAAAATCAATTCATGTGTTTCAGCTTTTTTTTTAAGTTACTGGTCAAGAGATAATTTTATTCCGGACTTTCGCGCAACTCCGTATATATAGCATTTGACAATTCACCTATATTGTTTATTTTATATTAGTTTAAAATAGAAAATTAATTTTCATGATTTTTTAGTTCTGTTTTATTTTAATAGTATATAGTGTTAATAATAAATAACAACATCTGGCTTTGGCGGCGGTAGTGCTCCTCCTCCAACCACAACCCCTCCTCCTGGTGGTGGTTGGCAAAACACGTCGGGGTTCACCCACACAAACAGATAAAACAAAAGAAATCCTTTCATTCTAAGTCCATAAATAACATGAATCAATGAAATAATGTTACAACGTTTTAATGATCTTACATAGAGTGTGTTACAAATTGATAATGAATGCATTATGACCGCAGTTATTATTGGAGCTAGAAACACTGGGGAAAATTGTGGAGACTTTACATTTACTACTATTTCATTGCCTAAAAACCTATCAATGTGGATAGTAAGTAATAGTGACATTTTCTTAAGAAATAATAGATTTTTTCCACAACCACTATGCAAAACACGCTTTTCTATACACCGTGTCCCACGTTAGGCGGGCATTAGAATGTTTTGGAGAATAAATTAATTTGTATTTTCGTCAATTTCTGGGTATACATAATCGAGTATGCTCTTTTAAATGAAAATAAAATGAACTCTGTACGACTTCCGGTTATACCGGAAGTGACCACTAACTTCGTTATTTTAAATGGAACACCCTATATTTTTTTTTATTTTAAATTCAGCGTAAAATTCTGTAAACAATGATACCCATTTGCATATTCTAATTCTAGCGGATTTGGCGTTGTTCAATTATTTCTAAATTTTTAGTCGTCGATAGACATTTTTTAAAGTCGTCTATCTCAGGTACTATTTCTATCAGAAACTTGAAATTTTAGCCAGAGGTAGTAGTTGGGATGTACTTGTTAAAAATATTTACTTGTACATCGTTTGTTGTACGGGGTGTTTGGAAATTATTTTAAACATGAAAAACTTAAATGGAACACCCTGTATATTTTTATTTCATTTTGTTCAGAAAATTATTCTGCATCGATCCATATTAGCATTTCCTATAACTATCTCTCACCAATTTTAAGAAAACTGAAATTAAAATTTTACGTTCAAGATAATTTAAATATTAGTAGAGTGTCAATACAACGAATTTTTGCACGAAATAAATGGCATCCCCATGAACAAAAAAAAGTTCATGAGTTGCGAGATGGTGATCAAATGAGAAGAACTGGATTATGCGAATGGTTATTTTAAATAACGAAATTAGTGGTCACTTCCGGTATAACCGGAAGTCGCACAGAGTTCATTTTATTTTAATTTAAAAGAGCATACTCGATTATGTATACCTAGAAATTGACGAAATTACAAATTAATTTATTCTCCATAAAGTTCTAATGCCCGCCTTACGTGAGACATGGTGTATAAATTTTTATAAGCAAAGCAGGCCTTTTCTTAATTTATTTGATATCAGTTGAAAAAGTAATAATTTAGAGTGCGAAAAGTACACGCTATGACACTTTTCCCCACAAAAATGTCAAACACAGGTATGACCTGTCAACTTTTTTTGACAATTTAACATTATCATTACCTATAGTAAATTTTTTGGGTGTTAAAATTTTAAACTAAAAGTAAGTAAACTATTTACTTTATAATTTATTTTAATTTATTAAGTATAAACAAATTAATTTATTAAGCATTATTTTAGGAATTATGAACCAAGATCAAAATTTACACTAATATTACATTTAATGAAAACTTATTATCCAAAAAAGATAAACCAGGTATAACAATTCAAAATTGTTTAAATTTCACTATTAACTATGCGTTTAACTGATTATTTTAAATCCAAAATTCATTTTTTAAATTATTTCTGTTCAAAGATTAAGTAAAATACCTATATAAGCTACTGTTTTTCTTTCATTAATAAATGTGGTTGTAGAAAAAATATTGTGTACAACTTATACGCAAAGCACTTTACGCACTTGTTGTACAAAACTACTATTTATTTCACTTTTTAGAAAAAAATTTAATCAATCACATCAATTAACTCAGTTGCAGTCATATCCAAATAATACCAATCACTTTTTCAGGTATAAGCGTTTCAATAATCGTATTTCCCAAAAAATATCAAATATTTTTGAAAAAAAAACAAATTGTCGGTTCCAATAGGTATGCAACTTAATAATTTGGATTTATTTCGTTAAATGTACAAGGAAAACATTTAACACAGAAACTATTTTATCAAAACATGAAGCTTGAATCACTTGATCCAGATACCAAAAAACAAAAATAAAAAAAAAACGTACGTAGGAGTTTTCATTGGAACGCCGATGAAATATTACATTAAAAAGTATGGCAGCAATTTAATTAAGACATCTTATTTGAATCTTGTTATACTTGTTATACCTTGGCTCATCTACGTACGTTAACTCTATACTCTATACAAAATATATAAACAGCGCCGCCTATACCATGAATGACCCAACTATTCTGTATATTAATATGGTTAAATTTATCGCTTTTAAGCCCGACTGAAAATTATGTGGAGGGGTAAATATTATTCAAGGTAACTAATAATGTTGATATACATGGGAAACGTTGTTTAGCCCATCACTGGGCTAAACAACGCCTTTTCGGGCTAGACAAGGTATCATCCATATGCATTTTGGGCTTCATAACGTGCCATGTATATGTCTATATATATATATATTTATATTTTTTATCATGAAGGGTATCCACCAACTTTGCATTAAAAAAACCCTTGTGATTTTGTATTGATTTAATCCATATTACCTTAAGCTAGAAATGATATATTAAGAAAGCTGGAAATCTTTGAAGATAGCAACTTTACGCAATTTTTTAGTTTGTATAAAACCCAACATTCATCTCCTTCTTTCTTTCTTTTTTTTTTAATTCTTTTACCCTCAAAGGTTTTGGATTGTTGACCGTTCCATCTCTCTAATCTATTTCTTCCATGCCTTCCTTTTTAATGCAATTCTAATCATATCTTCGATTAATTTTTCCCTTGCATTTCCTACATCTGCTATATCTCTAATGCATGTGCTTCTTTTTCCCATTGGCTTCATTTCTAGAATTCTTTTTGGTAGTCTACTTCTGTATAGTCTTTGTACGTGAACCTACCACTCCAGCTATCTTCTCCCGATTCCTTGTATTATTGATACCTGTTTTAATTTTCCTCTAATTTAATCGTTTCTAATTCTTTCCATCAATCTTTTCCCTGCTATTTTCCACACATATTTCCTCTCTGTTGCTCTTAATTTTGGTTTATATCTTTGTTGTACTGTCCAGATTTCACTTATGTAGAGTATTATTTGGCGTACTATTGTGTTATAATTATTTAAATTAACTTTCTCATGTTTGATGAATAATATACATACGTTATTTGCTTTCTTTCTTTTATTGGCTACTTTTAACTCTTTATCATCTATTATACTTCTTAGATATTGTATTGTAGATACTTCTATTAATGTGTGGTTTTTATAGGTTAATAGGGGCTGATTTTCTCTTTTCTACGTTGACCGTCATTTTTAACTTTTCCAATTCTTCCACCTATATATTCATATATTTTTAATTTATTGTCGGCTATTGGGATTAGATCTTCTACATACATGTCTATTCTAATTGTCTAAGTCCAAATCTAAGTTCAAGTCTGTCTAACTCCAAGTCTTCTTCCTCTTCTTCTTCTTCTTCTTCTTTTATTATTCCTCTTCTTATTCCTTTTCTTCTTCTTCCTCTTCTTTCTCTTATTCTTCCTTTTTTTCTTTTCTTTCTTCGTCCCTTTCTCCTTTTTCATTCGGTTCGTCATCTTGTTCCCTTTTCCTCTTTTTCTCATTCCTCTTTATCTTCTTCTACCTTTCTTCTCATCTACTCTTCTTCTTCTTTTTTTCTTTTTTCTATCTTTCCTTTTCTTCTTCCTATGTATGCGGTCTCCGGAAGAAGATGGAGGCTCTACAACTCACGAAGAAAACGAGGACATTGTCTGCAGAAGAACTGAGAGAGATCCTAGATCATCCGGAAGAAAACCAAGGTCTCTGCAAAACCGAAAGCATTCCAGAAGAAATGCATCTAAGGAGGGGGTAGTGTAACGATTGAGTTGCTCAATTCAAAGCTACAGGAAAGGAACCCGAAACCTAACTTAACTACTGACATCTATGACAGCTTCCGAATATTTTAGAAAACGTCTAGAATTGTCGAGAAATCAAGAAAAGGATGTAAATAGAAGGAAACTGACAGAAGGGTAGTAATTAAGTGTAAAAGAACGACGACGGTGCCTGGTAAGACTTCGTAGCAGAGCCTAATAACTTGACTGCCATTTCTTTTTCTTCTTCTTGTTAGAACCTGCATGTGACTTCATGGCGTTCATGTACTTGTTTAATTTACCTGTCATTAATAATAATAGTTATTTATATATGATTATCAGTAATAATATTTTAGTTTAAAATTTTTGTTTATGAAACTGCATAAAATTTTATTTTTTTTATTAATCCTCATTACTTCTTATGATCGATAGAATAAAAGTGCCTGAAGATCGAATTTTTTTATAATATAATTATTTATGATAATAAATGTACATAATATTCATAATTAAACAGGATATCCCTTTTAAAACCCATTGTACTAAAGGCAGACTATAATACTTGTAACTTTAGTAAGTTTTTACACATTAGTTGAGATTTTGGTTGGTATAGCGACTATAGCGTATTGACAACTACACATCCGTTGTAAAATTCTCATTTCAGTCCTTTGAAAGTATTTAATATCGCGTTTCTAATAAGACAGTTAAAGCAAAAAATAAAGAATTAAATGAGCATGGGGATTAAGTTTTCGGGCAAAACGTACCTTATAATTTACTTTTATAAATATACAGGTTTGGGATAAAGTATGGAACCAAGTAAATATCTTTAAAATGAAACGGGCGATATTTATGAAACTTTGTAGGTAAATGCAATGGGGCAAAATTCATTTGATATACACTTTTTTATTAATAATATACTTCCGGTTTAACCGAAAATACTCTCAATTTTTTTCATTTAAATGGGACACCCTGTATATTTTTGCAGATTTTGAAAGAGCTTGTTATTTCTGGAATTTGTACATACTGGGTTTAGTAGAAATAATTAGTAAAAACGAGAAATAACTCACTTTTAGTTGTAGAATAAGTAAATTTATTCATTTTAGAGTAATGAAAATAATAATTTAAATAAAATTAATTCAAATGTTGAAAATGCTCTCCGTTCACCTCCTGACAATATGCCAGCCTATTAACAAATTATTGAGTCATTCTTTCCAAGACTTCTCCACGTATTAGTTCACATTCATCAATAACTCTTTGTCTCAATTCCTGCAAGCACGTTGGTTGTTTAACGTAAACACGTTATTTTAGATAATCCCAAAGAAAAAATCTAATGGGCTTAGATCCGGAGAACGAGCAGACCACTCTATGAATCCTCTACGTCCAATCCATCGATTTGGAAAATTCGCATCTCCTGGAGATTCACTTCTCGGGTGTGAGGGCTTCGCCGCCGGTCGACTCAGACTGGCGTTTGGCTGAACTGGTGGTTACTGAGAGCCCTATACGCTGGGCCGTGAATGAGTTCAGTCTCTACAAGGCAGCAGGGCCGGACCAGATTTTTCCGGCTCTTGTACAGAAAGGTCTGGACTTTCTTCTCCCAGCTTTGCAAGAATTTTCTAGGCCAGCTTAACATTAGGATGGGTCCCAGGAAAATGGAGGAAGGCCCAGATTATCTTCATCCCTAAGGCAGAGAAGAAAGATTATACCTCGGCCAAATCCTTCAGGGTGATAAATTTAAAATCTTTCCTCCTAAAAACAATTGAGATAATGATGGAAAAGTATCTCATGGAAGATAGCTTGTTACTTCATACCTTCCATCAAGACCAACATGCATATAGGCAAGGCAGGTTGACAGAAACGGCCCTCCACGCCATAGTGCAAAAGGGTAGAAAAAGCCGTAAGAGATAAAGTAGCCCTTTCAGTCTCTTTGACGCGGAAGGGGCCTTCGACAAAGTTAGGCTGGACCTCATAACTACAGCATTAACATCCAGATGCACACCCAGAGGGGTAGTCTCCTGGGTGGCGACAGGTTTAGCACGGAAGAAGGTAACCGCTTCTTTGGATGGCTGCTCCAGAGAGATAGGAGTGGAGCGAGGCTGCCTCCAAGGGAGCTGTCTCTCTCTCACCGCACACTTATGGAATCATTGAATCTATTTGTCAATCCAAAAAAGAAATTATGCTCTTTACCAAAAGGAGGAAACTAGAGTTCTTTAAGGCTCCAAGTATCTTCGGAAAGTCTCTAGAACGTGCGAGGGCGGTGAAGTATCTGGAAGTCATATTAGAGGAGAGACTTAATTGGAAGCTGCACATCGACAGAATAGTTGGCAAGGCGACTGCTACATGCCCAAGGTCCTCCACTGGTCCTACAAGGCCGTCATTAGGCCAAGGATTCTCTATAGATCCGTGGCAGAACTGAGGTGGATTTCCTGCAAACTGGCGCACGTCTAGAAAATAGCCAACTTAGTTATAACAGGAGCTATGAGGACAACCCTTTCGATAGCGCTTGATGTTCTGCTTGGAATGCCGCCCTTGCATCTCTCAATTATAATGGGAGCGACGGCGCTATAAGAATAAGAGACAACGGGTGCTGAAGAGGAAATGGAGAAGGACACACGACAATCGCCAAGAAGGTGGACAGGGAATTCCCCCTTCTAAGCCTCAAGGCGATGCAACTGAGGGGCTATATAAGAACAGAAAGAAGATATCAGCTCACAATTCCTCTAAGGGAGTAGTGGGAGAGCGGCAAGGCTGAGTTTTTCATATGGAACACCCCGTATATTTTTACATTTTTATAAACCACTTGCCGAGCTAATTTCAACGATGTATCACACTTTACGGCTCTAAAGCGACAACATTTTAAAAAGGGTCGCTTAATTTTAATTTCGCGTACAACTACAATGTATAGAGGCAGTAATACAAATATCACAAATTTGTCACTTTCATTTTATTAGCGGAAAATAAGTATGTTATCACAACCTGGGGCACAGTCATATGAAATGAATTTGCCTTATTTATGATGAAATTAAACATATCTACAGGCAAATCAATGGTATTTAGTGAATTAACTTATTTTCTTTCATATGTTCACAATGTAAGTATATATTTAACCATTATATCATGAACCATCTTTTATTTATCTTAATTACTAAAAAGAAATTTTCATAGAATGGGCATAAAACGGCGAAGATTATTATATAATAAAAGTTTAGTTACATTGTAAAAATGGCAACAATTGACTTTTATTATAAACTGATTATTCATATGACTTGAATTGAAATATCTCTTTTAAAAAAATGTGATTGCTTTCGACAGAATGCGGGTCTCCGCTACGTGTCGCAACTTTCTGTCTTAAAATCACAAAGCATCACTTTCCGCTCTTAATACACAAATAGCTATTAATTTTATAACCTCCAATAAAGGTAAATGAATACTTTTAAATAATATATATATTTTGAAGAAAGTTATACTAAAAATCCAGAACTTCCGTACTTCAATTAATTGATCGTGAGGTAAAAAGTCTTAGTTCGAAAACTTCCGTTTTGCATGCAGTGAATATATATATATATATATATATATATAATTTTTTATATTACAATTAGAATTAGAATTAAGGATAATCCTAGGTTTAAGCGATTAGAGTTGGGTCGAACCAATCCTAGACGGTTAGTTTAGGTTAGCTTGTGTTAGTTAAGGTTATATTAGGTTCGGTTAAGTTAGGTTTTAGTTCGTTTTAGCATCTCCTAACCTAATATAACCTAAACTAACCGACTCGTTCAAACTGGAAATACGCGTATAATAACGGATTTCGGCTATTTACAGTAAAATATATATATATAAAATAAATATGTTTATGAACTGACCATTGCCTTTAATTTACTTCATCTATGAGAGCTGTATACTGCGTTGCCTATCGAATAAGTTACTTGCCCATCGAGGATTAGACAACTCACTTTACAGCAGTAGTGCACAATCGGTTACGGTGATCAATCGAAATCAAAAGGAAATTTAAAAGTTACCTACATACATCTAATATTTTTATTTATTTGTATTCATTAATAACCACTAACATGTTGCTAATTGAATAAGAAGTTTGTTAATTCGTCCTTGAATGGGGCGCCAATATTTATGACTAATTTATTCGTCGGTTGCTATTATTGTATTCGCGAAATTTAGGATGGACTTTTATCTACATAAACGTATCAAGAATTTAATTTGGGATTTTTAAGAAATTGATTTTATTTTTAAAATAAAATATTTTTTTAAATTGCATTGGTTTATTTTTTCAGGGCCTAAAACAATAAAAGATTA
Source organism: Hermaeophaga mercurialis (assembly GCA_951812935.1). Lineage (NCBI taxonomy): Eukaryota > Metazoa > Arthropoda > Insecta > Coleoptera > Chrysomelidae > Hermaeophaga > Hermaeophaga mercurialis. The sequence continues at coordinate 29,587,967 of OX638361.1, read as the reverse complement.
AATATTACTTATCATAATAAAATTAGACCATTCTCAGTCAAACAGCAACACATTTCTAAAGTTGTTTTCAATTGTTGTTAGTAAACTTAGTAATTAACCAAGCAACATATTTAGTACCTGCTACGTGGTAGCGACTAAATATGTCACTCCATATTGGTTTGTCTTAGTTGCCGCTAAGTCATAGAAACGGATTAAGTCCGTCTAGATAATTCATACCGAAATGGTACCTATGTATCTAAAAATACTTTTTCCTACTTCTATGTTATATTAGCCATCTACAAGGTGGCAAATCCCAACCGTTGTGTCTTTTAAGGCATTCGCTACGATAAAATGAAAATAGGAACCATCCTAATGTAACTGTATGGTAGCAGTTTCTACCTTGCTACTACAAAGATCCTAATAAATTGCAGTACGGCTTTTTTCGTCACCAAGATTCCATTTGCCACTTTATAAGTACATTTACAAAAATGTAAATTTGAACCAACAGCTATTTAAAAATTTACCATATTCATACGTTTTGAAGAATAAAATACACTTTTTCTATATCCTGTTCCATATTGAACTACAATTATATATGTTTTGATGCTGAAAATATCTTTAAATTATTCTTAAAAATATCGATACTTTAGGTATCGATATTATATTGTCAGTGTTATTTAGTTTGTTATATGACTTATGTAAAAAATTACTAACTATTACGAAAGAAAATATAGTCATGCAACCTACAATGACTACTGAAAAATTACGGATTCTCCAGCAACCAATATTTTTGTCCGATATTTAATCAAATTATCGATATTTGAAAAATCGATTTTATCTATTGACAATTAACATGTAGATGTAAATTAAATTAGAATTGTTAGATAGCTTATTGTTATGTGTAATTAACAGGTAAATTAAGTTTCGATTGGTCGTTTGCTGTTTCTTTTTGTCTTTTATAAAAAGTAGATGAATATCTATAAGACCAATTAATTTTGTTGAATTTGATTTTCCTAAATAGGATAATAATAGCATAGAATAGCGATTTTAAGTATAATTTACTATATGGTGGCATGTGAAAGAAGCGGCTACTTTCAAGATAACACAGTCTTCTACTGGAGTGTACCCAGGTTCTATGTATGTTACTTAAAGTTTCTTTACTTTTAAGTCCCCTTGCTTGTTCCAGGCACGTTGCTACAACCGCTAAGCTTTGCTGTTTCAAAGTAGTAGTCTTTTTAAAAGCTATTTTAATAGTAGCCGGGAAGTTCCATTAAATTTAAAAATGTCTTCAAGGTGGCGGACCTTCCTTGGAGTCAATTTAAGTAGCAAATAGGTAACTGCTACAGTTTTTTAGCACCATAAAGATATTAATCTTTTTAAATTAAAAAATAGCTAACAGGTTTGAAGCATTTACTTTTATAAGGTTCCGATTTCTATAATATCTTATCCTGAGACCAGATGTGTTGCTTGGGTAAGTTGGTAATTAAAATTAAAAAAATTTAAGGCGGACTTAACAAAACAAAATTAGATTCAGCGAAACACTGAAGATATTTGACAGGGATTATATATTCAGTCAATCGAAGCTATAAATGGAAACCGAAATTAATAAGGAAGCAAATTTTGCATTATGAAACAAATCTAAAATTAAAAATTAAGTTAGCAATAGGTAGGAATACCGTTACAACAAATATTGTTCAATAACATTATCAAATAATGAAAACTAAGAAAATAATTTAAAGAAAATAAAATAGTATTAACATTTGTAATGAGTAATCTTGAAGGATAGAGAAGAAAGGATACGATTATGTAATGACTCTTCAAAGAAAGAATCCTACTGATCCAAATAAAGCTGTTTGGACATGTTTGTTGAATACAAAAGAATATTAGTTGAAACAAGTTATTCAGTTCATAAATATAAAGAAATTAATAATAGACAGAAAAATAGAGAGAAATAATTATACAAGAGTGTTAAACTGTTCTATACCTTTAAAAGCAAAAAGACAGAGGACTAAATAAGAATCAAAGAATTAGAAATTGTACTAAGAACCAACGAAATTCGATTTCCAAAACATTTGTAATTAAATTCAGTGAAAACAAAGGAGATTAAAGCAATTAAATATTCAGCTAATAGAAGCTATAAATGAAGAATTATATTAATTTTAGCAATCAATATATCAGTTTGTCAGTAGTTCTACCTCTGTATATCAACATGGTTTTATAAAGAGTCATTCAACAGTCACCAATCTATTTTCAATTACTGAGTTTATTCCTTAGGGTATTGATATACGTACACAAATGTATGTAATCTACATGGATTTCTCAAAGGCGTTTGATAGACTAGACCATGGCATTTTGTTAACAATACTGCTAAATATCGGATTAACTCCTTGCATCGTAATACTATTTGACTCTTTTCTGTCGAATAGAAAGCAGATTGTCCAACTTTAGGGACTCAAGTCAATTAGGTTCCTAGCAAACTCGAAAGTTCCTGAGGGTTCTAATCTGGCTTCGGCTTTGTTCAATATCTTCATCAATGACATCAGTCACATCACTGATATTTATTTGCCGTTGATTACTGACGACCTACAATAGTTTGTTCGTATGAATAGAATTGTTTGCAGCTCACTTGTATAAAATCTGGCAAAAGTGGTTGATTTGTGCGGGAATAATCGTGTTTTCTCAATCCAGATGAAAGTAACGTGATGTCCTATAATTTCAAAACAAATATGGTTAAGTATAATGATGATTACATTTTAGATGGAAAGTTCTGCATAGACCAAAACCTGAATATACACATAATGTATTGCGGATATGTTTTTACTGAGAATCAGACCCCTAAAGCTTTATTGCTTTATTAGTTCAACGCTTAAGCATGTCTCTATAATTTAGAGCTCTTATTATCACGCTCATATTGAGCGACTCGAAGGATAACAAGTCTCAATGTTTATAAGGCCCAAATGTAACTACAAAATATTTCTTTTCAAGCTACTTAAAAATGCATTGGATTAACCAAATATTTTAGAGAATTTTGCGAATCGAAAAGAACGACCAGAACCACAAATCTGTTTTATTTATATGTAACTTGTGCAAATGTTAAAAAAAATCTCCTTTTTACACCATGTATTATTTATATTTATGTACTTGGTGAAACTTGATATTTTTTATTTTTCAATTAGAAGCATAAAATCTTATTTTGATAGTTAATTGATTCTAAGTTCTACTTTATTTAGAATTTCTGCTTATTTCTTTGTTTTCTAATGTTTTCTTTTTTATTTTTAATAGTTACGTTTTCGTTAAATTTGTATGTATGTATGTAATGTTGTATGAAACAAATAAAAAATGAGAAAACGCATTTTGTCTTATTATTATTAATCATAAATAGAAACTTAAAAATTAAGTAAGCATTTCGAAGGACCCCTATTACACCAGAAATGGCGAATTTACAGATTGATAATGATACCAAATAATATAGAAACTTAAAAATATATAATAATTATTGCAGTAGAAATAGATTCATGAAGATAGAAAAGAAGGAATACGATTTAGTAATAACAATAATTAAATATACAACCAATCAAAGCTGAAAATAAGTGGAGGCAAGTATAGGATCATATAATAAGGTAAGCAAAAATCGTCAAGTCCAACGCCTACCGGAAGTTTTTCTCGTATATTAAATAGGTAATAACTAATAATAATGACCATATTTTTGGTCAATCGTAGAGTTTAAGAAGGCTCAATGCCAAATTTAAATTTTTTAATGGAAAGTAATTAATATAAAAACAGAAACATCCCAATTTCTGTATGAAATAATTCCAGAAAAATTAAAAAATATATAAGATATATAGATGGGAAAACTGGTCATCATAATAAGTATTTTTTTAAAACTTATTTTCTTTTTATTAAAAAAATAGCGAAATTTCCACTTTGGGAAATATCGTATAGATACGCTAATGAATTCCGGTTGGATTTTAAGACTCCATTACCCAACAAACTTTACATTGGTTTGCTTTATTAATAGTGGATTACATCATCGAGCGTTAATTTCAACCTTACTACGATTAAAACAGGATGACATCACCCAAACAATAATATCAAAGGAATGAATAGTATATATTGTTGTATTTTTTGTTTTAAAGATCGAACCAGTGGCGTTGTATGTTGTTTCCAATTTAGTTTTGAGTCTAATTTTGGGATGCTATTATAAAATCTATTATTCATTCAGTTCTAGTGCTTCGTCATTCGAATCGTTTGATAATACTTACATTTCTTTATCTTTTCTGTAATATAAAATTAAAACAAATTAAATAATGAGAGGAAATGGAAACATACCAAGAAATTGATAATTGCACACACAACAGGATGGCCATTTAGGCTTGTTAAGGGTCAACATATTTTATTCCTTCGTTTTTATATTTTATTATATCGTCACGGTCAAGGTAACTTGAAGTATTTCAAAATCTCTACATTTCAGGAGAGTAAAAATATAAAACTCTTATTAAAAACTCGTACCAGATTGAAATTTTAGATTAAAAAAAATATCAATCAAATTATTAAGACGCTTTAGCTTGCATTGATCTTGCCGATATGCAGGATGTACCAATAAAAATTTGACCCCCCCCCACAAACTCGAAAAAAAAAGGATTTTTCAAAATATAAAGAATACTGTTATTGGCAAGAAAACGAATTGTTATACAGTGTGTCTACGGATGGGGTTTTCAAGAGGAAAACATTTTTATTTTTAGTTTTATCGATAAATGTCATTCTTCATAAAAAGTTTTGCTTATTCTAAAACCCCATTTAATGGAAAACAAATCATATTTTATCCTACCTGCTTCATTTTATACTCAAACATACGAACTAAGTTCGAAAATTTAAAAATCATCTATGAAAATGAATATGGAAAGATGAATTAGGTGGTACATTGTATTTAAGTCCCTTATTAAGAAATTGTTTTTCATTTTCAGTGAACTTAGTATCAGATAAGTTTTGGAAAGTTCTGAAAGTGTTTATGTATTTGTATCACTGTAATATAGTTTATGGTACTTAATTTATTGAATCGTTTTAAGTAAGTTAATTTAGAATGTACACTTTTTGTGTATATATCTTATTTTAAACCACTTCCTACTTTTGCTTGTCTTATGGCTTTTTCAGCTTGTGGCGTTTTTGTCCGACATTTTAAGTTTATAAATTTTGGTGTTATTTTATTCTAAGACACTGTAGGTTAAACCTTATATTTTGAGAAGCTAAATGACTTTTCATGTGTAATTTCTTAAATAGATAGGTGAAATCGTCTCACCAAGACTCTGTAGTCGTACTGATTGTTTCTTCATTTACTTTATGAAATCTATCCATTATAAATGTAAAAGATAAATTTCTACAGTTTTTCAAAGCTTTTGCAAAATTCTTATATAATATATTTCTCATATTAACATCTCCAGATATGACATCTAAATGCATTATTAAATGCAAAAAATTTAAAATTTATACCTGTCGTCCATGCAATTAATATAGGTTAAAAAACCTTTTCAACCTAGTCTCTTGGAACCAATTTTGTAGGGCGATGAGTGAATATGACATGAAATTTATTTACGTTTTTGAAAAAGATCTGTCAAACTTCTTTCTGTCTTGGAAAATGTTATTGTTAGATACCGAAAACTAGGTAGACTTGAATACATATTAAAACGCTTTGGAAGACTATGGAAATTCAAGATAAGTATTATTTATTATGAATAATGTAAGAGTTGAAACAATTAATACTCTAGTGGGTGACGTTTATTTTATTAGATAGTATAAATTCTTTCTGGAAAAATTAGAATTATAAAAAAATGATAATTTGAAATGGCAAATAATAATATAATAATAAACTTAGTGAAAAGTTCATAGAAAGTTCAAGGTTTCATAGAAAATTGACAATAAAATACAGCAGGTAGGGTAAAACATATTTTTTTGTTCATCTCAAGATGGGGCTTTAGAATAAGCAAAACTTTTTATCAAGAATGATACTTTACGATAAAACTAAAATTCAAATTTATTCTCCTCGTGTAATCTCATCCCTGGAGCCATTGTATAATATAAAATTCATACCCAGAAGTCAATGGGAATGTCAATAATAAAAAAAATCAAATTTCTTGAAATTAACGAATATATTGTTTCCGAGTATCTGGAGGTGAATCTTTCGTTGGTACACCCTACAGAATTGATATTTATACTTTTTTTACCGAAAACTGCTCATGATAAAGCAAAATTTCAACATGGTTATACTTATTGTATTCTTTTTCATAATTTGTAGGTTGGTACTTAAATTTTCTATAAGGTATTTCCCAACATCAAAAAAGTTACTTTAAATAGTTCTTACACTTAAAATTTGATTTACTTATTTTCTGCCCGCAAAATTTAATACAGTTCTTTGATGTAGCTAGTAATTTTATAATTAATTTTATTTTAAAATACATATTTCCAGCCATAAGAATATGCATACATACTATCAAATATTTTCGATTACGATGATCTAGTAATATTACAAATTTTATTTCTATAGAAAAACATTAGTACCATCAAAGATTTAAAATTCAATCATGTATGCTTCATGTACTTCTATGTTGCTTGAGCTTATTTAGTTGTTGTCCATACCGATGTTGAATAATAGGGAATTGTGTTCTAAAAATGACAAAGTTGAAAAATTCAGTAAGTAGATATGTTGTTGGTCAGTTAGACAGCCCAGCTCCGTTTTGCACAGAACAACTCGTTGGGTTGAAGGATATCATAAAAAATTTAATAAAAATTAAAAATGCGTACCAATATGAGATACTTAAGCATAACTATGTGAAACACCAAATACAAGAATCAGGAAATACGTTGATTTAAACCTTTACGTTTTTAAAACCAAAACTGATAAAAATACTTTGGATAACTGAATCAGGAATGACTGAAACAGAACTAAATCGGCGAGATCCCTGCAATTTAGTTATTTTAAGATTTTTCAAAATTTATTTTTCTTTTTATTTCTTGTTACCACTTCTCATTATTTAATCTATCAAATTGGTGTATTTGCAATTTTTAACACTGAAAACTTAATTGACATTTCACCAAATTGAACCCAACTTTTTCATCTGTTCTATATTTTTCTTTGCTGCGCTACTATCCTATTCTTTTTTGACCATTAAAAACACCCGAAAATTAGAACATTATGATAAAATCAGGAAAAGGTGTGTTCTCAGTTTATAATTAGGAATAGGGTGTGACTTATAAGAGTAGATTTTGCGTGTAAATATAAATATTAACATAGAAAAGAAAGCTGTTAATGGTAATAGGAAAAAAAGAGACACAAAAACAACAAATATAAATAATAAAAAAAGGAGAGGAAACTAATAACCTCAAATATTTAGGAGCCCATAGACAATACTAAGGAAAAAATGAGAGAGAAATAAATAACTGAATCGAGAATGCAAAAACGTTTACTACACATTAATTTATATATTTTTAAGGAAACAAGGCATAATGAAGAAACAATATTAACGTTATATAAAATAGTAATCAAACCAATACTAATATATGGGGGTGAAAATTGAACTGAAGAACAATAAAATGAGATATAAGCAGAGAAACTAAATGTCTCAGAATTGTCAAGGACATAAGAAGACAACTCTTTTCGAATGTCTGGGTGAAACGTCCAAAACTGTTAAGTCTACATTAGCTGTCCACTTAAAATTACAAATTGAACTAACTAATTCTTCGCAAATTGACATGGAAATAACAGATGGTCTTTAATTCTTGTATGTCTATGGATCTTCAATAGCTCAAACATTTGGAAAAGTTGCTCAGTCGATTTTGCGAAATCAAGGAGAAGTTAATATTCCATACAGGATTTAGGGGCCTGTTTTACTCAGATCTACAAAATGTTTTGAAAGTTTGAAGTATTTTCATTTCAAAGAAGCTTTTATCATCTTCTTGGCTGATTTCTGGGAGTATGATTGCTTTGCTTCAATTTTACGCAGCAAAATTATATACCAACCGTTGGAGAAGAATGCTTTTCATATTGTTCAAATAGAATCCATGTTTTAAAACCAAAATAATTCATTTAAATTGTCCACACAAGGAAGCAGACACGCGAATAATGTTTGACATTCAAAGTTTCTCCTAAAACACAAAATTTGAAAAACTAATTATACTGACAACAAAAATAAAGTTTCTGTCATGGAAATTTGGTTAGCTAATACAAAGGCAACAAAACTAAATACCAAATCTGCATAAATTTTACACGATTAGCGTTGAAATTGGGTCCTGTTTTACCAACATGTACTGGCTACTGTATATATACACCATTATCTATTTCTTGAGAAGTTGTTTTATCAAGCTTCATAATTTTTAATGCTTTCTTAGCTTTAGGCTGGTGTAATTCTAAATTTGTTTTTGACTTCTGATCCTTTGGAATCAATTTTAATGTGTTTCTTAATTAGTCACACTTACCACAAGTATCTGTACGAGGACGATCTAAACCTCAAATGGCAGAACTCCTTAAATAATATCGTAGTAGCAGCGGTAGGCTACAATTCTGTTAATTTAAATTCTCTGTACAATCGATGTATATTGAAATCTGGAGATAAAAAACGTTTAACAGACTTATGCCTTCTACAGCAACTTTATATTGGATCTTATTTTATTAAGAATTTCTTTAGAATGTTTACTTGTTTTTGTGCATTTTCTTCTGTTGTGTGTGTATACCGATTCCACAGATTTGTTTTTCTCGACTAAGCTTTAGATTTCCTTATTATATACTTGTAACAAAGGCTTGTTGCAATGGTGAATAGTTGTAGTGTTCCAAAGTGCAAAAATAATGGAAAAATATCAAAGCTTCAATGGTTACTTATTTTAAACGAAACATGATAAATACCTATGTGTAGCCATAAAAGACAATACAGAACAAAAAAAAACTTTGGAATGAAGTGTTACACGTGCTAATGAATAATGATAAAAATGAAAAAAAAATAAGTCTATAGTGTGCTACCTTGACCAACAAATTGAATTTTCACACTACACAAAATGAAGGTTTTCTGGAAAAATTAACAAAAAGAAGGACACGCCCATTTAAAACCAAAATATTTAAACCAGGATCCACTAAAAAATTATTTAGTCAAATTCGTAGCCATGGCGGTTGATATATTAATATGAATTGTTTTTCGTTTATTCTGTCTTACAAAACTTTGAATATAAACCATTTCTTTGGTGTCCATTCTCCAGGAACAAAATGTAAATAAACAAGATGAGCAATATATACGAACAAACCCTGAAGGAATTTTATTATCTCCTAATGAAACAAATAACCAAATATTACATTTTGATCAATTAGGGACTTTAAAATGATACCTTACTTGACCCCCAATTCCATTTAAATATTTTGGGGTGATTGTTACCCTCGCTTGGAGGTGTAAGCAGGCAGCGAAGTCGAAAATACCGGAAAAAAGTGTCCCCCTTTGATCAAAAATGGACGGGTCTCTGTGTTTTTTTAATACGTTGACGCAGTTCCTGATAATGACTCTGTCTTGTTTTCGTTTGGCCACCCTGTATATATATATATATAATCTTTGATGTTGCTCAAATGTACGGTTTTTCAGATAGTTTTTTCAGAAATCATTAACTTATACATTTATCTCAATCCAATAATTGAAATAGTTTAAAAGGCTATAATGGTATTTTTTTTAGAAACTCCAAATGATAAAGTTAATAAGTTTTTAAAATTCTTTCATTTCAATATGAAGCCAAAATTAAATTACAATTTATTTTTCATAGTAGAAATAGTCATGTATGGGAGGATAAAAAGAGATATTATTTCAATGATACTCAGAGAAATGGAATGGTGGTGAAGGCCTACTATGTGGCCTCCGCTCCAGACCTAACTCCAATGGACTTTTTTCTATGGAGAGTCATAAAAGAGCTTGGGTACAATATCCCCGTATAGAAATAACAAGATTTTATTGCAAGCATACATGCAGGAAATTACGTCTAAAGAAAATATTTATATAATATTTAAACATTCTGAGACTGAAATGTCGAGGGCGGGAAGGTTATTCTAATTCTTAAAATCTATAAAGAATATTACACTTCTGATATGTATTAGTTATTAGTTAATAAACTAAATAATTAACAATTACTATTAAATTTTATTAAAATAAAATAAAATTTTAATAAAAATAAATTAAATTGATATATTTCAATTGTGGATTATATTTTCTATTAAAAATTGATATTATTTCAATCTACGAAGCTTTTTCCTAAAACTACATGTTCTAAATACTGTTATTTTCAAGTTATATTTAAAAGTAACACAATATATTCCACAAATATAACATTATAATGATTTTATTAATAAATTATACTGAAATATCTTAAAAATCAATTTATTTTAAAAATATGACAATTATACATTACATTTAGAATAAGTTGTTGACTTCTTAAAAACCATTTTCTATTTTAAATAATATTACAAAAATTTAACCCTTACAAAACATGTGACCTTTATTTATTTATTCACCCAATTTATGGTCTCTGTTTGATCTCAAAATATGACTTCTACTTTATAAACAATTTATTTCTTTGCAAGACTTTTATTTTCTAATCTAAATACTGGTGACATGAAATTTGATATATTGCCATATGAGTTCGTTAATAAATCGGTCATTATTATTGCACCTTTTTCTAGTAAATCCATTAATACTTTGAAATATTTTATAATTAGGCAGTCCTTTTATTCAATTTATTAAAAAATACAAAATCTTATAAAACAAATATCTACAATTTTGAAATATGAAAGAGATTATATTACAATATATATATATATATATACAGGGTAATCATAACTATTGGGACAAAGTAAGCGCAGGTTATTTGGACCAAATTGTTATGATTGGACTAAATAGGTCTTAATAAAATATTGCTGTGGCAAAAGATACACAAAGAAATCCTAGATTGTTATCAAAATTGACTCAGAGATATAATATAGACAAAGAATATTATTTTTACTTAATATTTTAGATTATGTTACATGGGGCGCATTTTTCTCAAAAATTTTGATAACAATCTATGAATTCACTGTGAAATTATGACCAGAGAACGAAAAAAAATATATTAATCTTAACACCCTGTATCTTTTGCCACAGAAACATTTTATTAAGGCATATTTGGTCCAATCCTCATATTTTGGTCTTAATAACCTGCGTTTACTCATGTCCCAATGGTTATGACTGATATAAAAAGTCTGTGTTTCCAATCAATAACAAGCTATATTTAAAATAAAGAATTTGTCCATTTCAGATATACAACTATAAGGGATGATTTCCCGTTACAGAACATGTAGACGAAAATTGAATATTTTTGTACATCTTCTGTTTCAATAAATATTTTAGTAAGTAAGTAACATATATCTGAATATCCCAATTTAGCTGTTGAAAAAATCGACTAACTTTCGATAAATTCTTCGTTTGAAAGATTGTACAGGCACGTTTTTCTTCTTTTTCTGCTTTGTACAATTATTGACATTTTAATATCTCAAAAAATGAGCAATACTGAATATCGACATCTACTAATATTTTTATTTCAACTAGGTCATGGCTAGTGCAATATGTTTTATCGGAGAGGAAAACCTTCTAAAGCATCGATACCTTGAATCGATACGAATTGAAAGGCTTTGTATTACTACGGGGTATCATTAGTCAAATTATCGATATAGAAAGTATCGATACAAAATATCAATTTTACAAAAATGTTCTATTGGAATCAAATATGAATATTAACACTATTTTAAAAAATTTTAAAATTCTTTTTATGTTAATAAAAGCACAAAACGTTAGGTAATTGTAAGAAATAAAAAAAATATACAAGTAGGAAATCAAATAAATCCCAACAAACAAAATAAGGGCAACTTAAACCCTTACTGTCTCAAAATATCTATTTTTTTAATGTTTTATTATTTTTTCAAGGAGCTCTTTATTTGTGACTAAATTACATTTTTAATGATTTTTCATTTCTTTTTTATTCGAAAAAATACATTTTTGTGATTCTTATATTTCTTGTAGAAATAATAGAAAATGCAATACTTCGTCTTCGAGAAAAAATTTTAAAACATAAAAACTGTAACCACGATGACGTCACACTAATTTGTAAATTAGTTTTTATCTTTTTTTCTTGAAAACAGATTGAAGGTACGAAAAAATATTCAACTATTCAAAATTCAAATTTAATTTATAGTTGTTTCATTTAAAAAAAATTGGGAATTAATATACTGATATAGAGTTTACAATTTTTTCTGGTTTTTACAGAAAAATCATAAATATGGTACATTTTAAAAGATATTTATCACTTTTTCTAGTTTTAAAATGAAAATTAAACGAAAATGTCACATGAACAACTTTTTTGAAAAAATTAATAATTAAAATTAAAATTACTCTTTATAATGTTTTTCTAGTTTTTAGACAAATATAAATTTTAAACGATATTCATAATATTTTTAGTTTCAAAATGAAAATTATAGAGAAGTATCAGTTTATTAAACGTTATTCCATGGTTTTCGGGGAATTTTTTCTTTTTTTTATTTTTTCGGGAATAATTAAAATTTTTTAAAGCTTTTTTTATTTTCAAAGTTTACATTTTTTAATTATTAAAGATTTTTCGATAACTTTCCAGAAAATCAAAATATTTTAAGAATTTTGTAAAAAAACTGTCCAGAAATTTCCCCAGGAATAAATTTTTTAAAATTTTTCAGCGATTTTTCCAGAACTTGGAAAAAAATATATTTTCCACAATTTTCCGGAAAATCAAAATTTGTTAAATGCTTTTTCGGAAAAAAGAATTTATAAAATTTATCGTATCGATACAGCGTAAATATCATTAATCATACAGAGTATCGATACCTGAAAGTATTGGTACATATATGGTACGTATGATAATATCATGGTACTATTCTTAGCGATAACATTTAATAATTTTATTGAAAAATGTCCACTGTGTATATTTTAAATTTACAAGTGTTGTATTTATTGATATTCTTTTCGAACAATTCGGTACTCTCCGTCTGCACAAAGTAAAAAACTAAATAGTCCTATTTCTTTAATAATCCACGTGATCAACGACTGGTGAGTGGGACATCACCAGAGAAGTCTCGCTTGCAACAAAATAAACCGTACATTGAATAGAGTTGACTGTAGCTAGAAGTTCCATTTAGTTTATTAATAAATATCTAAAATGGGTAAAATGGTAATTTTGTTTGTTTGTCTGGCAGTTTTTGAAATTGGTAAGTAGGTTATTTTTGATTTTTCTTACAAAACATAAGGATCATTTTAAATATATTTTTAGTATTTTATTTGTAGAAACGAAAAGTAGATTTGTACGATGTGTACGTTTATTTACACTAATTTTGCTTTTATTTATTTTTGATATTTTTGACAAAAATAAAATATTTAGATAATTTGTTTAAAAGAGTTTTTAATAGTTAACCAAACCAAAAGGCATTAAAATAAATTACATGCAAACCTGTTAATTATTATTCTTATTGGAGTTAAAAAGTGTTTTTCTTAAATAAAACTTTTCAAAATATGGATTTTATTTTTAATTGCTTCTAGTCTTGTAGGTATAATTAAAACTATTAGAAAATTTCCATAACTTTGTAATACGCAATATTTATTTAAAGAACCATGAGAATGTATGAATTTATGAAACTCAAGGTAACTTTAACTTACCGAAGGTTTTTCTTAATTTATTTTACAAACTATTTGAATAAAAATTGAAAAATTAAGTTAATATTCTGTGGCACATTATTTTTGAAAAGTGATAATAGATATTTTTGTTTTATCATGCCTATAAAATTCAAAGTTAGGATAGGTTATAGAATTTACCAGCAGAATTTTAAGTAGAATCGTTGTTTTTTCTAAATTTTTTAAAATAAATAACGATTTAATATTTAATTTAGTTGTTGCAAGAATATAAATTTAATTTCTTTTTATTCTTGATATAGATAAGATAATTTATGAAAATATTTTAATAAAATGTTTTTATAATCGTTCCTTTTCTTTGTTTTTTTTAATTTAATTTTATGGACATGAGAATTACATATTTAAAATATTAGTATTACAATTATTTTTATCAAGTTCAAAATATGTGTGGGTAATCAATGAAAACTACATTAACCATAACTGAAGTAAACAATAATTTATATTATTATTTATTACAATGCTCAAGGTGACACGTCATTTTAACTACCCAGTTAATTATAAGCAGACATCAACTAGCTATTTACCTTATTTACAATGTGCATAACATACATTTTAATTAATATAAAAAAAATAAGCACAAAATATAAAACGGTACAAGATAAAAACATCAAATTATAACGATAATTCTTAAGGGTTCATGCAAGTTTCTTTTAAAAAATGTAATTGCCTATAACGATAAATAAATATATTTTCAAATTTTAAAATAACCTTAATTTTATTTTCAACTTTGACAATACTTGATTGGCAATACAATACTTGACAATCTAATCAACAACCCAATCCTCATAGCAAGAAAACAGAAACTTATGCTAGATCTTATAAATAATAGAAATAATTTTAACGTTTAAACAACACCGCAAAATTTTATTTTCTCAATAATATTTCTAATATTATAGGAATTAATGCTTGAAATATTTTTTTATTGTTATACATACTAAAAACATAAAAAACATGTATAATTAAAGAAAAATTAAAACGAATTAAACAAATCAAGAACTATACCAATTACAAAAATTTGTTTAGAAATCTTGCATACAAATAATATGTCTTCTTTTACTATTCCATAAACACAGTAAAAATTGAAAATTGTCTTCTCCACCTTTAAATTATTGGTGTTCCCCATTATATGTCGCTACTACTTTTCTTCCAGTATTTTATATTTTTTAATTGTTTACATATTTATTTGCTCACATTTATTTTCTATCCTTTTTTCTTTTCAAATTTGTCACATTTGTTTACTTATTTATTATTTCTTTGTATGCGAAAACTTTTTATAAATTGTTTTACTATAGTTTCCAAATTATTATAATTCCTCATATTCATATCTTCTTGTAATAGAGGTCTTTTAGTAAGTTCTTTTCAGTTTTTAAATTTTCCTCTTCTGCGGTATTTCTTCTGTACTATTTACCTTTATATTTTTTCTGTTAATTATCTATTTTTATTCTTCTCATTCCTTTTCTGTTTCATCTATTTTTGTTTATTGTGATAACAATTTCTATTCTATAATTATATGTCTTATATCCGAATCTTCAAGTTTCTTTTCTAAATATTTTTTTTATTTCTTGTATTTTATTACCCAAATCTTCTTAGTTTATATTCATATCTTGTTTTATTTAATTTCATTTGTACATGCATTTTCATTATATCTTCCAATTTAATTTCTTTTTTTAATAGTTCAGTTTTTCTTTTTGCTATTTATATTATATTTATTTTCCTCTACTGTTGTTCTTCTTATTTTTGGTATCTCCTTTATTTATTTCTTCTTCATCTGCAGTTCAATATTTTCCCCCTCTTAATTCCATTTTTAATTTATCCATAATTTTAGGGTTTTAGACACGTTCTAAAAATCTAATTTTTATTTCAACTTTGACAATATTGACAATACAATATTTGACAATCAAATGAACAACTCAATATTCAAAGTAATAAAATAAAAACCTGTACTAAATATTATAATAACACAAATAGTTTTCACATTTAAATGAAATTAATATTAGAAAAAATTCATGCCTGTGAAGGAATGTACTCGTATACATATATTTTAATTATATTGAGTTTTAAATCTCTTTAATATTATAAATATTATAATTCAGCTTAAGTGGATTGATGATTCTGAATAAACGTGAAAATCTGTAAATTGATTTTTAGAAGGTATGTGACGCTATAGACATAGGAAATAGAACATAGAATTTTTAATGAATCGTTGAGTCACTCTATTTTTGCATTACAGTTCTTATAGGCAACTTTACTTTTAATTACTTTTACTTATTTTGATACACATTTTAAGACTGCACTGTATGTATATTACGAAAAAGTTAGTAGTTTCGGTATCATTTTGTTATTACACCATCTCCTTGATTTCTATAATTTCTGATAGATAAAAGATAGCTAAAACTGCTAACCTGAATCTTTTTATTTCTTGGTTTCTCTTTCGCATATTATATCTTTTTTCCAATACATGGTTTTAATAATTATTCTTCAGTTCTCTTTTTCTAGCTTCTGTTTTGATGTTATTCCTTCAATTATCTCTTTACTCTCTATTATATCAATTAACACTTCCAATTATTTATACAGCCTTCCCATGTATTGTTCCTTTTGGTTCTGCCCTTTATAAAGTTCTTTTATTGAAATTCAAATTGAAGAAATTATGGAAAAAGTATATGACATATTACAAATATTTTATATAATCAGAAAATAAATCCATCTAAGTACCTAAACATCAAGTTTGATTTCAGATATCAAATTAAAATTTAAGAGACTCAACGCTATTTTATAGTATTAGAAATCTACGTATCAATCCATGTCATCGGTTGTTTAACAAAAGTTTTGGCTCACGCATATGTAATTTCCGGAAATTATACCGATCAACTTGATTTTTGGATTACATTTATCTAAAAATAACTTTGCTACGTTGTGAAAGTCTAGCTGTAAATAAAACACCCGCTTTTACTGCGCACAAATATTTAAAGTAACAAAAATGGCTAAAACAGATTATGATAGTAGATTGGGAAAATATGAAAATAATCCTTAGAAAGCTCTGAAGGACAAAACGGAATATATATTTTATTGAAAAATACTTGTACAAAACATTCATTCCAAAACCAGCCAGTTCAAATAACTTCTGATTTTACGTAAATTTAAGAAAAACAAATTTTATATCAAGGGAGCCAATCACGTTAACTAAATAAAATTTAAATAGGGAAAATACTAAGAGTGTGACTTCATTGAAAGGTAATTTTGTGGATATTTCAGCAATATAATTGTTCTGTGCTTTACTTTTAATTTTAGCGCCCTCTTGCTTGAATTACCTACAAAATTACCTTTTCAGTTTCAATTATGTGTCATATTTAGTACTTTATTTATTAAATTTATTTATTTATTTAAATTAAATTGGTTAACGTGATTGAGTGAACGGGAATGAATGACTTATAACCATTCAGGATATATTAAAAAAATCTCCTCCTGGATATAAAATTTGAAGTGTTATTTGCTTTTCTTAAATTTACGTAAAATCAGAAGTTTTTGGACTGTTTCCTTTTGAAATACTGTGTATATTTTAAAATATATTTAAAATAATAATCTTTAGTTATAAAAATATTTATAGGTTTAGATAAATATTGTACATAAATGATTGATTCGATTTCATATTAACTATCTATTTACGTATTTTAATGATCCAAAATCACTGTAAAAACCAAACCAGAGGTGCGGATTCGACTTTTTGAAATTTGTATCTACATAACTAAAAGTTTCACTTTAGAATATATTTAGATACAGAAAATAGGTTTACGCAACCATTTACCAAATAATTATACTGTGCCTTTTAGAATCTGGGACATTAAGGATTTTTTCCTGCATTAATATTTAAATAACCTACATCCTCATAAGAACGTATTTCGAGGTTAAAAAACTGTTGGGAAATTAACAACTGAATGGACTTTTTCCAAAAAAAAATTTCAATCCCATAAAACTACATTTATTTAAAGGAAAAAAATTAAAAGAGTAATAACTAATAACTATTCTGATTGAAACACATTGTATGCTCTCTCCAAATCTTTTAAGATATTTAAAAAATCATTTTAAATATGGTGTTCTTTTAAATATATTTGAGGATGTTCCCAAAAAACATTTCTTATGATCGTCTCTAAAATTCATTTATCAATTTTTAATAGCGTTCTTAACCCGTAGAAAAAATGTTAACCCACTTAAATAAATAATTTAATAATTTCAGCATTTAAATTTCCTATTTAAACGTATGATATTTCATAGATTTCATACTGATTTTGGTGGTTTTTTTATAGAGCAATCGCAATTTATTTGAAATTTCGAGAATTGATAAATGATATTCAAATAAATATTTTCCGTGCAAAATCAATACAGGAAGCGGCATTCGATTTTTAGTTAATAATGTCAAAAATGAGTGACTACTTGACAATGTGAGCTTCCCCCACATAACCTGGCAACGTTGCAACAACGCAAGACATTTATAATGATGTCAGCCTTATAGATAGACTTAAAGGCCAGCATAATATTAGATATAACAAGAATAAGCTTTAATATTAATGATATATTAAATAATTATTGGCGTATGTATAATAGTGACGAACAAATAATTATAAAAAATAAATAGCTTTCATAATGCTATCTTGCGTTTATAATTCTCGCTATCTATATTTTTTTAATACTATTTTTTTTAGCTCTAAACATAGCTACTAATACTTTATTTATTTTGTTAATCAGTTTGAGACAACTCAAGTATGAGATGTAGCCAATTCTTATAGTATGAATGGTAATTTATGAGGAGAAAATATTTTCGTCGGTTGAGCGCCACTAACCTTTGGGATCCTCCTTAAATGTCAATAATCTTAAATCCAGGCCTGGATATTTATTTGAAATACATTTGGAATGGTAAAATGTGTTGTTTTTACATACCAAATATCAAAAAATTACACAGGATAGTTCAAGACATACTTAGAACTATGTCAAATATTTAGAAAAATACTTGGATACCTACCATTAACAAAGACTGACAGATTCTCTAAAGATGGGGATTTGGAAACACCCAGATGCACCTCTTTTCACGGTTCTAATACCTATATTTATCCTTATATAACTCTGTGTTCTGTATGTAATAACTTATTTCTTTATTCATATTCCAGTTTTACTTTCTATACGATTTTTAAATATATAACCGTGTGTCACTAGGTCAATAATTTAAAAACAATAAAAGTTCTACTGTGCTTTGGTGCATTAAATTAGCTGCTGTTCTCCTATAGCATTATTTTGTACATTGTATTAGAATCCGTCCCGATTTGAATTATTTATATTTTGGTTTGGTATCTGGGTGACTGCCTACCCAACAAGGTAGATGACCTGTACGATTTATCAGCAAACGCGAAGAGGTTATGCAAGAAATCAGAGATATTGTGGTTTTCAAACCAGTTTTTTGTATACCCTTGACTGTTCCATAAAATTTTAGGTTAATTTTAAACAGTGATCGTACAATCGCTGGTTGGAACATGGCTATTATATAATATGCTAAATATTTTTTTGTTTAGGTGATAATTATATGATAAATTAGAATTAAACAAATGTATGAATAGGTGTGACAAATGATATTATTTAAATTCACTCAATTATTACCAAATAGTACACTACATGACATGAGTTGAAAACAGCATTTTACATGTGAATAGAAAAACTAAAAAATACTAGAATGTAAAATGATGTGTAACTTGAGATTACATGTACTATAATTTTTCTATATCTACAAACAGAAAAAAATTAAAAAAAGATAAAGATTGTCACTGCTACTCATTTATTAGTAGTGTAAATATATTAGAATTATCAAAATGTGTACATTGTAAAAGCTGTAAAGTTTTGTACTTCTTCTCCTTATTGGTACTAAGCCTTTCTACCGTTAAGTGTAAAGCTGTGTGAAGTTGCATTATTTCCATTTTTTTATTTCTTCTCTCTATTTCTTTCGGTCTCTTGTTGCTGTCTTAATGATTTCTCATTGGATACCTCTTTATTCTCTTCTTTAATTGAGCTTACCCATGGTTTTCCCAATACTTTTATTTCGAATACTCTTCTGGGTAAATATTCAATTGGTATTCTGCTTACATGCCCATACCTTCTTATTCGGCTATCTGTTATTTTGTCATTTATAGGATCCATTTTAAGATTTTGTCTACACATTTCATTTTGAATTCTGTCTACCCGTGTTTTCCCTTCTATTTTCTTAGCATTTATTCTTTTCTTTTGATTTTCTGTTAGTGTTAATGTTTCGCTGTTGTGCCGAATTATTCGTCTTTTTAAGTTTTTTTGATGATTTGTGTTTTTATGTCCTTGGGTATTTCCTTTAATCCTAAAATATTTAATTTCTTCGCGTTAAACAAGTCTTGTTTTTTCTATACTTTCATTTATCTTTTTATCTAGACCCTCGTTTTCTTCAAAGACTGAGTATATTTTAGTTTATTAAATTTTCACTAACCTATTTTAGAATGAAAATCAGGTCTTGTGTGCTTTTCTCTTTCCCAAATCCACCTTGTGTAACTTTTATTGTTCTGTCTATTATCTCGAATATATAATTTATGATGTTGATTAGTGTTTCCTTATTTTCTCCTCGCCCGTGAATTTTATGATTTCTGGTGTGATCTTTTTTTTGTCTGGTGCTTTCCCTGCTTTTAACTATTTTTATGATTTCTTGTATTTCTTCCTAATTTAGTGGCTGGACTTCATATTGTTTAATTATTTCATATTTTTACTCATCTCTTCTAGCCCCTCTGTTTTTATCTGTGAGTTTTTTTTAAATATTTTCTTCATCTTTCCATAATGCGATCTTTTTTTATTGACATGTTTCCTTTTTGTCCCTAATGTTCTTCATATTATGTTCTTTCTTTTTGCTTAGTTTCTGAATTTCTCTTTATGGCATTTTTCCCCAAATTCTGTGCACGATTTTTCTTTAGTTTTTTTTTTGGTTCTTTTCTTTTTTTCTCTGTATTGTTAGTAATCTTCTGGTCTTTTTTTCTTTTTCTCTTTTATTGTTACTGTAACTTCCTCAGACCAACAATTTTGTTTTCTTCATTTTTTGTTTTGGATTTCTGTTTTGCCGCAGCTTTCTATTGCGGACTCTAAAATAATATTTATAAAGTTACTCCATCTTCCTTCTAGGTCTTTTTCTTCTTTCCGTTCTTTAAACTTCTTGTCCATTTTTCTGGTACGTTTTCCGAATTTCCAATTCTTTTATCTAAGGTTTTTTACTTTTTCTTTCACTTTTGATAGCTTATGGCTTTTATTTATTTTCATTTTTTCTTATTGATTAGATAATATTCTATTATTGATTTCTCTTATTTGTTGGGTTCTCTCTGTGTAAGTCTCGGTATCTAATTTTGGAATTTTCAGTCATTTTCTATGCATAATTCGATAATTCTTTATCCATTTTTAATTTTTTAACACCAATCAGAATGTAGAACGTACTAATTTATAGTCGATTTGTATATTCATATAATTATTTATTTAAAATAGGGGGCATAGAAAAAATAATGAGTGAAGTAATTTTTTTATTTTGGTGATATTATCTAGAAGTCACAAAAAATCATTTGTCAGGACAGCCCAACAGGACATTATCTCTTAGAATGTATAATCGTCTTAACCCTTACTCTGAGATTAGAAAATTATTTTTTAGCGCCTATCCTTTTCTAGAGTATGGGTAAGGTAACATTGTACAAGTGTGGACTTCACTAATTAATTTATTTATTTAAGAATATTTATGCCAATTACATGTCATATATGTGACATAGTACTAGATACGAGCTAAATAAAATTCTATATGTATGTGTGAATAGAACCTCTGTTTTGAGATCTTAATATGAGAAATATATTTTCTCTTTCGCTTAAAATAAATAAAAGAAATCGTGAAACTATGAGATACAGGTCTACACTGTTATTTTTCAAATCTTAATTTCAGAATGTCGAGGTAAAAGCGTATCTGACCTAAATCAATGTTATTGAACTCATTCTAAGAAAGTCATAGATGAATGAGTCGCTACACCTGCTACATTTTTCATCCAATTGGTATAAATTGGGTTAAACAAGACATAACTAGCTTAATAGAATAATTAGTAGGTTTTCTGGTTTGAAGATAAGACGTAGTTTAAGAAAATACGATATGAACGGTAAGTAGGGGGAGCACCGTCGTCAACATATGGCTAATGCAGGTTTCTACTTTACTGGTGTTTTTGGTGATACCGAACAGAAACATGCGAGTTCTTGTGATAGAATTGTTTAACGAATGTCAAGCATAGAGGTTTCATCAGACGATATAATTTGCCAAATTTGGCAAAATACCTAAAACCCTTTGGTTTTAATCTAGGGTCTCACGCGCCCACTTTATTTATATAAATTGCAACAATACAACAAATAAGTTTGCCTGCTGTTTGAACGGTCAGTTTCAACTAATAAAATTAGTTTCCCACAGCTAAATTCCAACATCTGTTCAAAACTTTTAAAGTAAGCTCCAAAAAACCCCTCATGCAGTTTCCGAATAGATCTATTGTATTAAAAATAAATGTTTTTAGGATGTTTTAGAATTATAAAATTTGGCGTTTGAAAGTAAATCTAACTACTTTATTAAGACATTTATATTTTTTAAATATAAATAAAACTTCTAAAAATGTCATGGTTCTCTTAGAGAGGCGTCTCTGTTGCACATCTTTTTACCAAAATGCAACACGAATCTTTTACTAAGAAGCAAAAGGAGCAAATATTCTTTTAAGCGAAGTCCTATTTAATTTCTATAATATTCTATATTATATAGTATTTTTTAAAGTCTTTTGTTTTCAAAACTGATTGCCTCAAAGCAAGAACGTATTAATAAACAAACATAATTTCTTTATATTTCAAAGTTTCATTAGTTCTTACAATATTAGCAATTATTTCTATGATCGCTTTGTGTATTCTTATATAGACATTAATGGTAAAAATACAAATTATTTTTTTGATGTATTTATTTATTTTACAGCCTCTGCGTTACAATGCTACAAATGCGACAACTGTCAAGCTTCCAGCAACAGTTGGGAAAAAAGTCTCTGTGGAAGCAGTGGCACCTCAGTACCTTCAAATCACGAATGGGCATGTACCCAAATTAAGTACAAAGGTAAGTTTTAAAATACTCTTAATAATTTAAATATTAGCTACCATTTGTTACTTAAAGATCAGTAAGTTTGCATTCCGAAGGATTGATAAAGTGCAAATTTGTAAGTTCTTTTCATTTTTCGTTTTCGTTAGTTATCATAATTTGAGATGTAATATTTATAAAATTGCATTCGGGTCATAAGCAGTGTTTTCTATTGGAAATTAAATCAGACATACTACTATATTTGCAAATTTACACCGACTACATTATTTTTTGTAAGAAAAGTGTATGAGTCACCAGAGACGCGACGGTCCATAACTTCAGAACGGTGCATTTAATGAACATTTTGTAACAGTCGTTTTTTGTGTATATTCAAAAAGGCCATGATATAAAATTAGTTCCACTTGCAGGTTGTCCCAAAAAAAATATGTATCAAAGTTATGTTTTTTTTTAAAAGGACTACCCCGTATATTTATACATTTTTATAAACCTTTTGCCGAGCTGATTTCAACGATGATCACACTTGATGTCGTATTATGTTTAGTAAGGAATCTACAGCCACCTGAATATAACATTTTTTTGAATTTAGATGTCTGTAGCAGCCAAATCGTTGAAAATCAATAAAAACGGCTTACATAATCCTCTCCTAACTTTTCAAGTTCTTTGCTATGGCATTAAAAAATATTTGATACAGAATGGTAAAAAATTTAAAAAAATTGAAATCCCGTCCGATTTCTGTCTATTTACCAAAATTTTGTTCTTAGGAAATTAACAAAGTTTATATAATACTTCCAAAATTGGTACTTTGCTTAATTGTTTTTACATTTAGTTAATATTTATAATACACTCACTAATGACATCATGAACTAAAAACCTAAGTACAATTGACTGAGATACTGAAAACCGTCCACTTGATATCAGACCCTCCCCTGGTTGAAATACGACTTCTTGAGAATTCAGTCTCAGAACCAACTTTTCAATAGAATTTATTTATCTATGTGATCCTGCACTATCGTTACTCATTACAACCCTTGTTGACCTGGCTTTTATATGGTGCAGAAAGACAGATGGGACTTAGACCTAAACTCTTAAATAATACCCATTGGCACTTGACCCTCTGCTATATTTGAATCAGTGTATTAGGTAAAAACGATTAGATACTGATATAGACCTTTTCGATTAATAATGGTGCTGTCTTGTAAATCCTATTAAAATAACTAAGTAAAAAAATATTTACTTAGACCCTTTTGATGTACAACTCTTCAATTGTAGCCCTTTATAAGAACTTAATTAAATACAGAATATTTTTGAATACATTCAAATCTAAAATTTTATTTTTTAGTTCCGTTTCTGAAAACGTTACAATATACCATAACCTTAATATCAACCCAGAAGATCTATAAAATTAAATTTCACTACTTGTATTGAGTTTAGTCGTATTTAAAATTATATTAATGGTAATTGATGTCTTTATAACTGCATACAAATTGGCTATAAATGGCTGTTACAAAGTGATATAGTATATAAATAGTATATCATTGAATGCACATGTTTAAATTGATTTTTCTACAATTTGTTTAAAAGTAAAGTTTTATTAAATCAAATAGTTACCAAAGTTTAATCCATAGAATAAAATAAAAGTCATGCAACTCTAGTTTGGATTTGGAACACTATAAAATTTCGTTATAATTTAAAATTATCCTTTTAACATAAAATTATTTTTTCTTACAGACAAGCAATCCTACAAAGATGCAGTCCAAAGAAAATGTGTATTAGTAGAAAAGAAAAACGGAAAAATGGATTATTTCTGTCCCACTGCTCTGGGTGAACCCGTAAGCACTTTGTGTCCAATCTGCCAAACCGATTTGTGCAACTCCGCTACTAGCATCAAATTCAGTTTTGTAGCTTTGGCCTCGATTTTAGTAGCTATTATAGCACCAAAGTTTTTCTAAGTAGATCGACCTGATATTTAACAAAAATTTTTGACATAAATTTTAAATATACGAAACTTTGGCTTAGATCATTTCGAAAGAGTGTAGTACTGTGAGATAAATAAGTTGTCACTCTATTAAAAAAATAATAAAATTTATCTTGATTTTGCATATCCACATTTCTAAAATTAATTTGATTGTAAATGTAATTTTTAACAACCTGTTCTCGAATTAGAAATTCCGTTTGTTGTTTTGTATATTTTTTGTAAAACTTAATAAAAATGTTACCTTAAATTAGAGTATATTTTCATTTTAAAGATTTACCTATTTGAAAACTAGCTGTTTCTCAAATTATCGCATTCAGATCTTTTAATGAAACATGGTGGAGGACTACTACGGATCGAAATTTGGAGCCTAAATAATAATAATTTTAGAAAAGGGATACATGTAAGTCAATAAAGGCTACCAGTTTAGAAATATTGAATATACATTGTTGTTTAAAAAATGTGACAAAGTACAACGCTCCATATCCTATTATATTTTTGAGATCAATTTATTGGGCATATACACATACGTAGTCTGTTAATACTCCTGTGGTGTTTTAACACTAATTTTGCTTTGTATTAGCATTGACTGGATTCTTTCAGCATGATGATCTTTATTAGGGGCTTAACACAGCTTCGAATGTATAAAATACAATACCCATTCATCACAAATTTACAATTATCAGCTCGGTCATAGATTTTCCCTTCCTATTAATCTAGCAACTATTCTAACTTTTGCGCTTAAACTTATTCTAGATCTCGTGGTTAAGTTCATTAACGATATCAAATTGAATGTTTGACCCTTGATAAATCCGCCTCTGGCTAATGAGATATGAGCGATGCCATTTTTTGCACACACACAACACAGCTGAACCCAGCTATGGATCATTTATCTGATTGATCACATTCTAATGGAACATGTTATATACGAAAGATACTACAAATTCATTCTGGAAATTATTTTAATAGATACTAGAGCGTGCAAAACTGCTTAATTTTGCACATTTCATTTTGATTGCTCAAAACCTGGGTTGCAGATTTCAAACATGGTTATATAAGTACTATGGATGTAAAACGCCCAAGTGCCAAAATTGGATACGATGAAAAATATGATCCCGAAATTGTTTTGAGTGAGTTGTTGGAGGTATCTGAGGCTGTAGGGTTTTAAAAGAACGGACACATCACATATGCGAAATTGTACAGAAAATTCTGGAGAAAAGGCTTGGATTATTGAAAAAAAACGTTTTTTTTTATCAGCACAACACACCATGTCATGAAAGTCAATTATTTTCATGGCTAAAATTAATTAATTTGGCGTTGAATTATTGCCTTATGTATCCTTTTCGCCATATTTGGTCCCTACAGACTTCAATTTATTTCCATGAGTAAAAAATCACGCTGGGAAGAAATATACATCCGATTTGGAAGTTAATGTCAGTACAAACGGCTATTTTGAAGACTTGAATGAATCGAAAAATAACAGGATTTTTAGCTCCGAAATTTGTCTTTTTCTCTCTTAGACTGACATTTTTTTATTCTCGTATTTAATCACATTCCGAAATATAAACTTTAGAATGAATAAAAAAGTATATTAACACAAATATTGTAAAAATTAGATTTATTCAGAAGTTTAAAAATTAAAAGGAAAAAGTAGATTACTACAAATGTACCTACCTAATTAAAAAATATTTTAATTTTTCTTTTTATACTATGCAATTTTTTCTTATCTAAATACAATTTTGAATATTGGTAACCTAGTTTTTTTGTTATTATTGATTCCATTTTGTAAACATTAGATTTATTGAAAGAAAATAAATAAATATATTGAATAATTAATAAAAAAGGGAAGTAACAGCAGGCGAATACTAACCCAAGATAATAAATATTATGTTACATTAATTTTTAAACGCTTTTCAATTAACATTTTAATTTATGCAAGGACGCTACAAAAACTAAGCTATCATTAATATTTCTTCAAATCACGAATTATATAACCATATATTTTTAATTGCAGTTTTATTTGATTTGTTATTATTAAAGAAACATAATCGATAAAAATATTGTATGGCACCAATGATTTTCGTGATTCCCAGTGTAAAGAAAGTTATTTGTGTCATTCTTAATTTTAGCCTCATGTTATCGCACGAAAATAAAACAAGTACTTTAGTTTTATTAACAATTTTGTGTTCGAATAAATTTTTCTGCAGCACATCAATACAGATGTTTGGCGACAAATTAATAGTTAATTAGCGAAATGTTCAAAAGTAAAAGAATCCGTATAATGAAATATAAGTAGAAAACCTAGAGAGACGCAATAATGTGTCCCCTCTTGACCGAACTAGAGGTACGACTACGACTGCCGGTACGTTACTATCGAATTGATTGGAACGATGTTCCCACCTCGATGTATTCCCACTTCAATATTTGACCTTTATTTATAGCCTGTTCAAATAAGACTGCTTAAAAATAATAACTTTCTCGTAATTTCTGTTTAAGTTTTTTTATATTACATAACATTCAAACTACCAGAAGAATACAAAAGTTTTTTATAAGAATACAGAATATGTTTGGACAATATACTACAGGGTTCGACATATTACATTTGTCAAACTTTACTGCTCCAACTTTGTATAGAGCATATTTTATTAATTTTAGATATACATGGTGTTAATAAATTCATGCGAAAAAATTCAGTAGGAGGTTTCTTATGAAAAGTTATAGGAAAGATCCCATAAAAATATGTCAGCCGTACATCTAAAGAGGTATTACCTCAGAAAGAACGGAATTAAAATTGCATTTTTAATTTTTTCCTCAAATTCGAGTTCATGTAAAATTCAAAAATTTGGAGATTACCTATACTAAGAAGAAGGAATTATGGTATTTTTTTCAGTATTATGAATGCCTACATAATATTTATTATAACTGATGTTACGTTCTTCACATGTCTATTTTTCCATAGTTTCAATTATATTACTTCATTTAATGAACATTAAAAACAATGTTGTTGTTTTTGTTTCAAAGCTATTAGTTCTATAAAAAACAATTTATAAAAAAGTTAAAAAATAAAACAGGAATTCCAAATATTTTTGATTTATAAAATTTAAATCTATAAAAAAGTTCTGACATACAATAAGGGTGTTTGTTAATTTCACCCCCTTATAACATATTGGTAATATTGAAAAAATCCCATAATTTCCTCTTTATGAGTGTATACCCCAAAATTCAAGTTCTTATATAAACTAGGACTTGAAAAAAAAAAATTAAACACTCAATTTTAATTCCTTCCTTTTATGGGTGATATATATTTCTTTAGGGATTTAGTTGAGAATTTTTTTCATTAGAAAAACCACTTATAATGTGGAACGAAGGAACTACTGGATTTAGAAACACCATATATTTGTTCTATTAACCTGGCTTATTCATCAAATTTTTGCAGACTTTTTAGTTTTCAAAAATAAAGCAAGTACAAATATAACTATTATTATCGGATATTACTGTTTAACAAAATTCATTTATTGTTGTCATAGCACTATTTTTAATGACTATAAATATCTTTAAACTGGAACGAGCCAAAATGAATTACATTTTTTTAAGGTCAACGTTCTCTTTTTCTCCCATTAATATTATGACCGAATTTTGCCTAGAAACTCACCCTCTGTTTATCCTTTACAAAGGAAATGGGGTCGGCAAACTGGCGACTATTTACGGCGCCAGCAGAAATGCCATTTTTCCTTTTAAATGTCTGGTCTACTGCGTGGTACAAATAAAACCATTGGAAAGCAGAAGGGTGAAAAATAACGTATTCTAAGATATAATTTGAGCATAAGAAAAACTGATTCCAATTACTCCCAATAAGAGTTTGTGTCACTAGGGGATTCGAGAAGTACTTCAGAAACTAGAGAATTGAGATATGAAATAGGAGCAAATCGAATAATAAGTTAATAAACTAAAAATGTAACGTAAGCTAGTACATTATAGAATTATAGAAGACCATACACAGAAAATATTTTTTTAGAAACATGGTCCCTCAGCACCATTTCTTTTAAAAATAGGTTAATAAAAGGTGTTGTTTTAAACCGTATTTTGAAAGTTCGTTATAATTAAAGTAATATTATAGCGAAAATAAATTTATATATGAAACAGGAGAAATGTTAACACCTCCTCTAAATGCATCTTCGCGTTTGACAGTTTGAAACTGATAAATGCGATCATCTGTTTTTAGTTGTAATCCTATTTATTTTCATTTGATTTTTAATGATATTTTAAATGGAAACTACCATAAAAATAATTTTTATATACATGTTTAAATTACTTTTTATCATTACCAACTGTTAACGTATTTTCCTAAGTTAATAAATAGATTCTTTCTATAATTCCACCTTACGAGAATTTAAATATATAAGAAGATTAAGAAAATACCATCAAACAAAAGAAATACACATTTTTTATAGATTTTATTTTACTTAATAGTAAATGCATGCATAAAATGTTAAACCAAGATACGTCATCTAAGACATTGAGTTTTATGTTAAGTACCCAAACATCTGCTGGATTAGTAGCCATTTGGTACGAATACAATCAGTGATAAATGGATAAAGGTTTAAAAATACGACTGTAAGTATATCTTCATTACATCAAACAATCTTTAGTATTGTTGTATTTTCAATGCATTATTGTCAACTGAGATTATTAAAAAAAAAATAAAAAGCAAAACTAGGAATAACAAGAAAAGAAAATTTTCATAAAAAGCTTTATTTAAAAAGATTTTGAATAAAAATTCAAGGGAACTGTTGTTATGATGATGTTAAGAATACAGTTACAGAACTCAGAAGATAAATTTAACTTAACAATGAACGTCAAATATTTAAAAACAGAAGGCATAAAAAGCATGTATGTATGGTAAGAAAAATTAATGAAACAATAGAAAGAAACAGTAGACAAAGGGTTTATGTAGTCTACCATTTCGTATGTGTGTTGGTATCTTAAGAAACTTACTTCGTTTTTTACAGTACTTCATTATCTAGTAGAAGAATATAAGAACTTAGATACAAACGAGCAGGCCATTTTAAC
The DNA here is from genome assembly GCA_951812935.1 of Hermaeophaga mercurialis. Lineage (NCBI taxonomy): Eukaryota > Metazoa > Arthropoda > Insecta > Coleoptera > Chrysomelidae > Hermaeophaga > Hermaeophaga mercurialis. Next base: position 29,558,047 of record OX638361.1, on the reverse strand, counting down.
CGCATGAAATGCCCAAAGGAGTTTTTGGGAACCTTTTTAATGACAATTTATGTAAAACACATCCCGTATTATGTACAACGTACTTCTCAAATTTTTTTAAGTCCTTGTTTTTAGAAACGAGAAAAACAAATTGTGAGGCCCTACTATAGCTGCGGTTATCAGCACTGATTTCCGTTCTTTATTCTGCGTTTATTCCATTTTTTAATAGAAATAGAAACAGAAATGCGGTATCCTCTAATTTAGTTGGGGCCCTAAGCAGTTGCTTTGCAATCCAGGCCTGTAACCGAAAAAGGCTTAAAAAGGAAATTGACTGAACTGAATAGTCTTATATCTCACAGTAGAAAAATTCAAATATGTAAATTAGGAAGTTACCAAAGATTCCTCAATTTTGAGTTTTCGACAAATGAATTTCGAAAAAATCTATGCGTTTGGTATCGTAAAATAATTTATTAGAATTTGATATATTGGAATGCCCCTGGTATTCCAAATGGGAATTGACTTTAGTGATTCCCCTCGTAAGATGGCGTCGACATGGCTTTACTTTGGCGTGGTCACGAGCAGTCAGCGATCCTCTGTTTCTTCTCCCTCCTTTCAATCAGTTTTGGTGGTAACTGGTTTCGTCACAGTTTCCTATCCTTTGCGCCTGACCAGACCAAGAACTATATTGGGACACTCCATTTCAATTTTAACAAACGAGCGTTAAGTTTGCTTCTATTTTCTATCTTTCAAAAAATATAAAACAATGGCAAAATTAGTGATTCTTTTCGCTTGCATCGCAGTTTTCCACGCAGGTAAGTTTTTTTATTATTAATGCAACTTTTAGCGGGTCGGTATTTATAGAACTATTGCCAGGTGTTTATTTTGTAGTCTAAAGTGTATATTCCAATTAATTTGATACGTTGTTCATTAACAACTACGTTTTATGCCTGGCTGCAATAACGGAGTTAAAATATATCGATTTGAAAATTGCCTTGTTTATTAAAATATTTAAATTCTATTATTCTTATTAATTTGTTTTTTGTAAAACTAGATAAACATTCAAATTAGTAATTTTTAAAATTGAGTATGCGCGCTATTTCAATATCTATTTTTAAATTAAGAAGGTATTTGGATTATCGGTGGGTGTTTTTATGATATGGTAGAAAAAAGTATTAATAGAAATTAAAAAAACTCGCTACTTTTACAATTAACAGGTTTTTTAGGTTTTATCCATCCTTATCAGAATGTTAACTGTTGATATTAAACATATTTGTATACATATAAATTGATTATAAAATATTCCTAATAAATTATTTAAAATAGAAACAGATGCCGGTAATATAAATTAGTTTATATCCAAATCTTACACCCTATATGAAAACACTTCTTCCTTAATTTATTATAAAGCTGGAAGTATTTTATTTAAAAAATAGTTTTTAGGAATAAATAATTTATTTGCATAATAATTTTCAAAACGTACAGTGTTGTAGACTCACTAATATTTCAAATTGAATATTATATATATGAGTCACCAGTTAAGTATATCCATGTATTCCAACAACGACGCTTAAAAATACCGGCAACAACATTATAATTCAAAAGAGAAACAGTTTCAACCAAAACTATGAATAAATTTAGAACCGACTTGAATAACATATTTACTCTTTATAAATTGTAACCAAAAAGATCTAAATAAATTAGAAAAAACGATCATTTTTTCATACTAACATTTTTAGTTTATAATCATTATTTTATTAACGGCCACTTATATAATGCGAAGTTAACCCTTATTAGAAATTGCCATTCCCGTTATTAGATATAACACGCTTTTGTCAGAATTTAAATATACAAGTGAACCTGAATGTATCTAATTACTTAATTAATTAATTAAACAAAGCAACATTTATGTTAGGCTCCTTTTTTTGTGAGATTAAACATAATGTAATTAATTTTAGTATGTCTATAAATTTAATTTTATTAAGTAGTTGCAAAAGGATGAAGAAAAAAAGAAAAAAAGAAAAATAATAGTTATAGTTTGAGAATAATGTAATTAGATTAACAAAAAAAGTGACTGAAAATAAATGACTTCTTCTTTCCTCTTGTCCTACATAGTTTGGATTAGGTTAGAATTATAATAAGTAACGGTATATACATATACATTGATTGTAGTGCCATACTTAGAATATTGTAAACTTTAACTTTCTACTTCTATCCTATCAAGCATTAAGGTCACAATTTTACACGTTGTTGTTAACAAATTAATTTTATTTTATCAAAATTCATGAAAAAGTCGGCAATTAGTCTACCAAGGTTATTTTATAATAAAAACTAATTTATAAGTTTACTAAAAAACGTCGACGATATTTTTATGATAAGCTTGGAATTTTAAAATATAATTACTTTTAAATTCGATTAAATGAAGGTTGCTAAAATACAAATGTAGTACAGGATGTTTTTTGTTTGGACAAACTTGAATCACCCGGTATTTATATTTTTTTAATATTTAGTATATAAATGTAGCTCGTACTGTTCTTCAAAACATCTTAATAAAGAAGATCCAGGTTTTATATCAAAATTCTTCTTGTAGTTGGAAAGAGTACAAAAAGTTTGTCTCAAATAATGTACATAGTTGTGAATTTTACCAAATATATTTATTCTTTAAATAGATGTCTACGGATTTTAAGAAGCATATATTTATTTAAAACATTAAACATTAAACTCATTATAATTGTTTAATGAATGCTTGAGGTAAAAATATCTCTTCTATTTTATTGCTTCGAATATACTAAGCACTAAAACCAAAAACAGGTTTTTTTAGCACATTTAAAACTCAATTTAATTAATTTTAATTAGCATTGGGGTATACCATTGGGTGTGGTGTTTTTAAATGGCTTATGGTTTTTCTTTTATAAACAACAAAGTATATAACAAAATATTTATCATACTTTTAACGTTGCTTTTGTTAATAACTTTTTGACCCATAATTTTACCTATTTTTATACACATATCTGTTTTTCCTGCATGATTTTCATTAATAATAATTGATTTTTTTGGTGTTATTTTTATTCACATTATTTATTCAAGTATGGTGGGAAATACACTCAATTTAAATATGGTGATCATTTCGTAACTTCAAGGTTGGACGGAAATATTGTACCCATATAATTTCAGGTATTAAAATTGCCGTGTCTTATTTTAATGTCAACAAAATATAATGTTTGCATTCGGGAATTGCAAGATAAACCGTACTAAAAAAGGTCACAAAATTTATTAATAATTAATTGATAGTGGTTAGCGAAAATATACAGGGTGACGCATTAGTACAGCAAAGCTCAATTAGACCGCTATTATTGAAGTTACTAAGAAAAAGTATTTACAAAAAGTGTAGGTAGTCTTGAGATTCACATTTTAAAAATGTCCCAAGTATACAGGGTGTTCCTTAACGGAGTGCCAGACCAAAGTTGTTTTTTATTGTATTTTATAGACTTACTTATTTTGTGGTTTTACTCTGTGTCATCGCGTGATCAACACGAACCGTATTGCTATTTTTCCAGCAAACACAGAGAGTGCCAACTATTAAACCGACAAAGCAAATCACTTATAATTATTTTTCGGAAGATTAAAAATAGCTTATGGTCAATAACGCCGAGATCAACTTAAACGTAAGAGGTACCATAATTTCCAAATGTTTACATAAATTAATTTCTATGGTTTCCTTATGTTTTATATTTTGGACAATTTCTGCAGTTTCGTTCAGTCCAAAATATTTTTATTCTGTGGGGTACATTTTATTTTTTCCAATCACTTAATCACTTTTGTTCATTAAACTAAGTAAATTCCAATGATTTTTTAATTTAGTTTTAACTGTATCATTTGTTAATAAATATTTGTTCATTGACGACGTATGTGCTTAATTTATTTTAGATTAACAGTAACACCCAAGAAAAGTCTAATACGATTTTAAGTAAAGGTTAATTAAAAATTTATGACATGAGACTACAAACTCGGGGCAATTAGTTATCGCGAAGCTAATTTGGTGTGGTATGCGTTTATGTCAGCAGCAAATAGGCAATCAATTTCACCGGATGTGACTTTGTCACTGACGGAATGGAGAACTATGAACAGACGGTGACAATCTATAATTATTGAAATCGAAAAACAAATTAAAACAAGGTGAATATACAAGGTGTCCCGAAACCTGAGCCAAATCGTTTTATACAAAATGTTAAGAGGCTTTTGAAGAGAACATGTTACCATTAGTTTTTGTCAAATATTTTTTAAACGACTTAAATAAAATTTTTAAGTTTTACACATTGATTCATGTTCGCATTTGAAATCCGATATTTTAAACGCAAATTTGTAATTGTGATCATACACATCTCATTTATGGAGGGGAGAGCTACGCACATAAAAAATTATAAGTAAAAATATATGTTGCCCGTTTCAATTGAAAGGCATAGGATCACAATTAAAAAGTCACATTTGCACTAATAAAATGAAAATCTAATAATGAAAAATATGTAAAAATGATAATTTTTACTAAAACTGTAATTATTTTTTCAACTCTTACTTTGTAGAATCTATCAATTAGAAAAATTCGAAATAAAATAATTTTCATAAGATTTTTTAAAAAGTTTTGGAATTTTAAGATATATTTTATATTTTACATTTCTTTTTTTATTAAATCTGTTTAAAAGGTATTTGAAAAGAATTGAAGGTACCATAAAATGTCAATGTCTATATTTATTCGATGAAAGAGTATTAAAGAAATATAAATTTATTTACGAATTTGCATTTATTTCACCAAGCCTTATATTCAAAAATGATTTAAATAGCGAACTTATATGAAAAGTTAACTCTTAAAGCTTAAACTATATAAATCTATTCTTAACTTTGAAGGTTAAAAGTTTTATTTCATCTAAATGTTTATAGGTAATTAAAGAGATTTGTCCAGTTAATAATTCTTCTTATTGTACCGTTAATAATTCTTCTTAAGGAAGTAACATTTAAAAAAATTATTATTACAATTTTTTTTAGAAAAATTATTTAATTAAAGTATCTCGGAGAAAGTAAAGATAAAGTTAAAAAACAAATTCGTATATAAAAAAAATAAAGTAAAAAAGAGCCCAATAAAATGTCGTTTTTAAATGAATCTATATTCTTAAAATGCCTTTATATATTAATTTCGCATGTTTTTGATGTATAATTGATGTATTTTCTCAAGTGTTAAATTTTCTATAATGATAGGTCTAGCAAATTGTTCAATAATCGCGGTATGTAAATTGAAAAAAAAAAGTCACAATAAATCTTTCAATATGTTTTTTTTCAAAAATTTTAAAAATTTAAATATAATTTAAAGTCGTTTCGTAATAAAGTTGACTTAGAAATAAAATTTGGCAAAATTTACTATATTTTAAATTTAAGCAACTGTAGTGCAAATTATTATTGGCTAGTTACACCAAAAATTACAATTTTTCTTTTGTAATTATTTCTTCTTCTATTAACAGAGAAATGATTTATTTTTTATATTCATATGATCTTTAATCAACATTTGAAAGCAATACATACGTGTATAGATAACTTCGAATCATAATATAACAATCAACATAATAGAAACAGACACTGATAAATTTGTGATACTAATACATAGGTATGTTATTAATTACTCTGAATTTACAAGCCAAACACAGAGGCTTTCCCGGAATCCAGAAAATAAAACCGTTCATTATTTAATGTTTAATAAAATTTTAAGAAATAATAATTTTAATGTATCATAATGTAAACTTAAATCTAATAATTGAAAAACATTTATACAATGCCTATAATTAAGAAGAGTTTGTTTTATTATGATTTTTTTTCTTAATTATTGATAAAACACCACAAAAATGGGTATTGTGACACGCCTAACAATTCAAATTCTAATTAACACGTTATGCGGCTACCTTAGTTATCGAATTTTTCGTTTATTATATGTATTTAGTATGATTTTTCTGATATTTAATATTGTGGTGAAACTATTGGATTATTTAAAAACACATTACTGAAATATCTATAAGGATAAGTCATATATAAATATATTTGTCAAAAACATGGTTAAGGCACATCTATTGCATCAATTTTATTTTGAAATCTAAAAATACTGAGAGAAATAATAGCTTGAACACTTTTATTAGTATTTCCAGAATCTATATAAATTATCGCAACAATATAGTATACAACTAGTTTGTAATTTAAGAGACTAAAAGTTAATAAAGTAACATTTTAATGCAGTATCTAACGTAGTTAAAAGTACCAGTTTCCGGATTTGATAAACATCTTTATTTAGTTTCTTTGCATGTACTTTGCAAGTACATGGTGTGTTCTTGCCAGTTCAATTTCGCATCTATAAATATTCCCAACAATTTGATATTTTAGTTGTCATTCCCTTTACAAAATAAAAGTTTTTCGGTTTTTCACGGTTTACTTTCAGTTTGTTGTAGTTAAACCACCTCACTGCATCGTTTTCTGTCGGATTGTTTAAAAGTTCGATGCCATTTTTTTGGCTGCAAGTGTTTAAAACAGTTGAATCGTCAGCGTACAATATTATCTCATTTGCCACTATGTTATTAGGTAAATCATTAATGTACACAGGAAAAAAAATTGACCTAAAATAGAACCTTGCGGCACACCTGTAGTTACTTTTAGTATATCGGATTCATCGACAGAGTGCTGTATTACTTTTTGAGTTCAACTATTCAAATATGAGGAAAATAAATTCAAAGCTTTTCCCCGAATTCTATAGAATTCTAATTTTTCTAGAAGATAGCTATGCGTTACGCAGTCAAATGCTTTTGACAGATCCAACAAGTTAAAGCCTATATTCTTATTTTCATGTATGGCTTTATGATTTTTTTAATAATTTTATTATGGCTTTCATAGTAGATTGGCTGTCACGATAGCCGAACTGATGTTCTGTGAAAACATGATTCTTTTCAAAATACTCTACTACTTCATGTTTTAAGATTTTTTCAAAAATTTTAGAAAAAATTGGCGTTATTGAAATTGGTCTATAGTTATTAATATCTACAGAAGATCCTTTTTTCGGAATTGGAACTACTTTAGAAATTTAGTATTAAAATATTTAAAATTAATTTATATCAAAAACTGTTCTATTAATACTGTTAGTACTATGCAAACTGGATTCTACAGAATTAAAATATTCTATTCCTTTCCAAATATCTGGCCTGGGAGTTTTTATTGGTATATCCTTCATTCTATTTAAACGACACACAGAGAAGAAAAATACAGCGCGCGTGGATATTATTTTTCCCAACGAGGTTCGCTTTTCCACACTTATACAATATGCAATCTCAATTATTATTATTATTATTATTATTACAGTGTCCCCAAAAGAATTTTCACCGTATCTTACCCACATGACATTTATATTTCGATTCAAATAAGTATGACCTCTTAAATAGACTCATAGCTATTTTCATTGTCGACAAGATTATTAATCATATTTTGACCAAGAATATTTCTCACACTGCTGACATATTTAATCGATGCAGTAATTGAAATATTATTAAGGAATGTTTTTAAAAACAACAATGGCCGACCTAATACCATTAAAAGCTAAATGAAAATTAAATTCGTGAAGAAATGTTTTTGGGAAACGATTTAATAGTCCATTGTTCTAGGATTTTATTGCAATTTTAATAGCGTAATATTATATTTTATTAAATATACGTTTTTTTTTCATTTTTAAAGAAAAATGATTTATAATATTATAATATAATTCCAAAACTCGCAACACTTATTATTTAGCTGTAAAAATAAATATCTGGTCAATTTGGTAATACAGAAATCATAAACTTGTCTCTGTAATATAAGAATATTGAAAATAATATTGGCCCTGTATCTAAAACTCTTAAAACATTTTGTAAGCATCTGATGCTTAAAAAAATTCACTTTTTCTATTTCTGTGTGTTGGTTAACAGTTTCACAATTAATGATTTTAAACAGACACACGTGAGTATTTTATAGAACTATTAATAACACTGAAAAATTGGGTAACACACATTTTAACTTAGACCTCAGGAATATCATTAAAGTGGTAGAGTTTTCTTTGTCTATGAATCAATATCAAACCGTTTTATTTTATTACATTTAACTCGTAAAAATTATAAACATGAGCCCTAACCACTGTATGTTCGAGCTTTTTATAATTTTATTTCCAATATTTATTAGTAAAATTTCTTGTTTGATGAAGAAAAGCTATTTTTAAAAATTTCTTAGATTTAACAGTTCTTGATATTTCGACTAAATGTAAATACCATGATGAAAAATAATGTTCTGATATTTGCACAAAAGGAACATATTTTATTCAATAATAAACTGACAACCTACATTGATAAACTAACCAACTAACCATTAAATATTCTGATCAAATAAATCAATAAAAATTGACTGTCTTAATAGAGTGTATCATCTCCTTTAGCTTTTGTGATGATTTTATTTCTTTTTGACTTTGAACTAACAAGAGTTTATTTGTTAGTCCTCTGAAGTACCTGAACCACACATATATTGAATTTCAAGACGTATTCCTTCTTTTGTACATTGCGGACTGTTTCTAACCTTCTCTTTCATCTGATGCCATAGGTTTTCAATTAGATTTGAAACCGGACTACTGCTAGATTAGTCCAGAACTGCCATGCCATTGTTATAGAGCCAATTTTTCGTAGTTTTGCCGTATGACACGATATACCATCCTGTTGAAAAATAAAATCTATATTTCCATTACTCCTAGAGCAGCCTTTTGAAACACTTTGTTCTTACTTCTAATCACTCTTTTTTGATTGTCCCCAATACACATCAAATTTAGGAGTCATCGCTGAAGATAATCTTACTACACTGCCAAACACTTTTTCTTTGTTTTTACCTGAATAATGTTTTTTCTATAGGCTGCAATTATTTTTGATCAATATTTTAAAATTCAGAAAGTTAACCCTAGTAGAAATGAACGTTAGAACTGAAATGGTACAATATTGCCCTCATATGGGAATAGGAAAAATGCATTTAAATTACTTTGTAAAAGCTGAGACCAATCTTGAGAATATATTGCAAGTTTGGCGGCTAAGTGTTGATCCACTCCCCTTATACCATTGAGATGTTATTTCTTTTTTCTATTGTTTTGCAAATTCCCAACAACCTTCTTCTTAAGCTTTTTGTAGTACCAACTTGGATCGACCAGAGTTTTGCTCTATAGCACTGTGTATCAATTTTTTGATGTTTGATATAGGTAAATTAGTTTAATTGCAAGTCCTGGGAAATTTTATAAACCAATGGCTTGATTAACAATTCTTATCCCCTACTTACTAATTTTTTTGCCACGGTATACTTCTTCGTCTGTTATTTTTTGTTTTACAATTTCCTCAACTGATGAATTTAAAAATTTTTCTTAAAACCTTTCTTTTCCAAATTTCCGAGGAATCTTCCATCTTCTTAGTTACGGTTCAAGTTTCACATGTGGATATCACAGTGAGTCTTATTACTGTTTCATAAATTCACAATTTCAGAATTCTTGTCACGATTTTCAAATTTAAAATATTTTTCTTCCTGCGCACACTGTTTCTTGCCTTCATGTATAATATATTTGAATAGCGCGGTAGAAAGGCGATCACTTTGTATCTTGTATCTTTTAAGTATCTTACTGTTATTTGCAGGGCTTTTCATTATTTCCAATATCCTTTCTCTTCTCAGCTCAAGGAACATCTGAACCACCCTTTTGTTTTATTCTTTTCAGATTTTGTCTCTATTAGTTTATCTCCGCTTAATATTGCCTTTTTATAAAATTACAATTATTTCCATTATCTTTCTCTAATTTATTTGTCCCAATTTCTCATTTATTTTATGTTGGAATTTATAATAATAATAAATATTAAACGGTCACATTTCAATTAAATAGGTACTGTTACCTTTATAAACGATCAAAGCATTTTGGCCTATCGAACCCTCATAAAATAGTCAAAAAATTATCGACTGTAAAGTCATAGAAATTTATTGTAACTGTATCTTTCGAAAATATTGGAATTATAAATTATAAAAAGATGTAGTAATTTGAGCTGGTATTATACCTCTACTTTTTAATATCCTTTTTGAGTTGACCAGTTATTATAACCTAACTTTTCAAGGTTAACATGTTACACTTGTTGCAGGTATATCTTACAGTGGTATAACTATCTATGGTTCTACATGCATATAGCATTTTTTTCTTTATGTAAAATAATAATCTACGAATCTTTTTCTGTGAGTCGTAACGTCATATACATAAAACGAGTAGGTACATAATAAATAATGATCCATTTAGATAATACACCTTTATAAAATTGGTCACTTATAACAAATATTTGATCAAATAATTGATGGTTGAGTAAACTTTGTGCCTTTGGAAAACTAATTACTTTGAAAGCTCTTATAAATAGTAGAATTCCTAAATAAAATTATCTATAAGTATCTACTAAAGTGATTATATTAATATACAATTTTATTGACACTTGTCAAAACAGGAAATAACGGTTTTACACCAATTTTTATTTATCCCTTCAAGACCTCCAAATTTTGAAAAATAATGGTTTTCCCATTTTTTGTAATTACATTATAACATAGTGGTTACCATAAATATGAAAAAGATAAAATATATCTGAATTTCCTAAGTCTTCAGATGAATATAATTTATCTTCATATTTATTATTAATAATTACTACAAAGTCAGAGTTAAAACAATTCATTTAATAGTGGTTACCATTTATAGAAGAATAGTAATGTATTCATTTTTGTTTTTAACATTCAATAGACGAGCAAATCATTTACCATGAACATGATTACGTCATTTCAAGTGAATGTACCTACTTGATTCTTACCAATTGGTCTTCAAGTGTTGCTGAAATTCAGAATATTTCTGTGATTACTCAGTTCCGTTTCATTCACAATAAGTTGATATCAGCCATGATTCAAAAAAGTTGCATAAAAATAGTTACTCAGTGTGTTAGCAATCGGCAATTGCTTCAAATTTTAGGGGTTTTCTAGCTTATATTCAAATGCTGCAATAAAATCATCGGTTCAATTGAATGACATATTTTATAAGTCTACGAAGTGGCTACAGATCCGGCAAATATATAGGTAGTTAACATAAAACTGAATGTCTTAGAATCTATTATGTTTTTACGTTTTTTTAACCAATTTACTCTTAAATAGAATAAAATACATACAGAAGTGTATGTTAAAGCTATATCAAAATTTTTCTTTAGTTATTTATGTACTTAAATTTCCGTACGGTGGAATTATGGACAGAACCTATTTATCAGTTTAGGGAAATGGTTAACAATTTGTAAGATCTACTTACTGTTAAATTAATATTCTAGCATACAATTAGTTTTAAAAAACTATTTTTGTGGTAGTTTTAACTCATATGAATATTGTCTTTTTTTAATGTATTTAATTTGTAATTAAGAATCACCATAACGTACTTCTTTGATTAAAAGACAAATGTTAAGTAATTCTGTCTATGTTTTTAGTGTTAAAAAAAGATATCGCATTAAAGAATCGTATTTTGTACTTCTGGAGGGAATTTAGGTAAAATTTTAATAAACAATCAACTGTAAATACTTCTGTTTTATTTAAAAATAAATAGAATGATTGTGGTATACATGTAGATTCTTTAAAGTAATAAGAATAATTTTTTCCTTAGCATTTCAAGAAAATTTGTGGTTAGTACATGACGTTTTTAAATAAAATAAATATATTTATGTTGTGTGCAATTACTAAAGGAATTTTCAAAGTCTATAATTTACAGATAATTTTTATGCACACGTATTATTAACCCATATAATTGCTGATATGCATCGTTTGAATGGAAAAAAAACTAGAATTAACAAGCATATCAAACAAAACAAACAAACATATATACAGGATGCTAAGATAGTAAACTGATCAACATTTTATAAATTTTATTATTATTATATTTAAAAAAAGCAATATACACTTTACTAGTATAAATTATCACGAGGGCTGCATTGAAGTATAAAATGAGAAATTTGTTAGATACACTTTTGGGAATATTGCAGTAATTATTACAATTGACATTAGTAACGTAATTTATCTAATATTTTTAACATTTATTTTATTCTTACAATATTTCTGTAAATTTTCTAAAGGGTAACTAACATTGACTACGGCAAACTTGGTTGTAGTTTATATAGTTTACACGAAAACAGTTGCATCCTCATTTATAAAACTTTGAATATGTAAGATAAGTATTTTATTGAAGTCACTATATAAATAGAACACAGCTCTTTTATTAAATAATTGACAATAATCTGAGGCGCATACTACCCACATAGTATGGTTCCACTAACGAATAAGAAAATAAAAAAAAATGTAATTATAGGAATGATGTATTACAAATTTTTTAAAACTGGTTCGTGATTTCAGTGCTACATGAATTTATGGAACTTTAGTGTTAACACTCCATAAAAGCTATTTTATTTTAGGCATCTAATAAAGAACTCGTTCTTGGATGATTGCAAAAAAGATTTCACTTAATAATTCCCTAGAGAAATAGACAATGTATTTTTTGTTACGTTTTAAGAATGAACCATATATATATTTTTTCTTTTTTAGTTATTTAGAATCATTTTACTGACAGCCAATTAGTGACGTCGTGACCGTCACTGTTTTTATTCATTATTCAGAAGTAAATCTTCAAGGATTTGCTAGATTCGATTTAATTTGAATAAAACAAATACGGGCTTAGCAAAAGACATTGAATTAACATTGTATTCTTATAAAAAACCCACTATAAAAAGTTTTAAATAATAAAAATCTTCTTTATTTGAAACAGTTTTGTATATAAAATATAGTTGTCATATTAGAAAGTATTTTCCAGTTAACTTGCATCAGTAATAAACACGTAGTAATTATAATGAGTCTAACCTTCGATTTTTTTCTCATTTAAAACAAACTTAGTTTCATACAATAAAAATTTTATAAATAAAATATTTCAATTTTTATATAATATCCAGTCAAAATTTCATATTCGACAATTGTATTTTATAAATTGTGGCAATATTCAAACAGGATGTACTACAAATTATTCAATACATTCAGTTCTGTCGGAAATAGATATAAACAACATTATGTTGAATATCGGCCATATTTCTATTGTAGTTCAGGTACTTTGAAGGTCAGTTGTCAGTCTCTTGTCACGAGAATGGAAGATTATTTGAATATTTTCGTCTATTAAAATATCAAATTTTAAAGTTTCCTTTCATTTACTAATCTTTGCATTGCGCTGAAGATTCGATTTTTTTAGTCGTTCCCAGGTACAGTTTACGTAATAGAGTAAAATTTATAGGGAGTAGTTTGTGACCTATATTTAGGATGCGTGCTTGATGAACTTTCCCTCCTAGTCAACGAATACACGCAAATTCCCTTTTCCCTTAGCAAACAACTAAACTATAACAAAGAAAAAGCTTCTCCCTTCTCAAAATCGATAAATCCTCCTTTAATGGGGACATTCTGGCGCCACCAAATCCAAACTTGCGTTTATTTCGTCTCGCCTCAACCAAAAAAGGGATAAATTTTCTATACCGGCGATATGGAACTCGACATGACGTCATTTAATTGCTGGAATTGATGATAAAAATCACGCTAGCAATTTTCACTACAGAACTTTTATATACATTAGATCCGAAACAAAAAGAGTATTAAAATCAAATTTTATTTACAGGGCAGGGTGATTTCATAAACCTTTTACCGAGTTAATTTCAACGATGTATCATGTAAAACATGAAGTGTGATACATCGTTGAAATTAGCTCGGCAAGAGGTTTATAAAAATGTAAAAGTATAAGGGGTATACTATTAAAGAAAAACATAACTTTGATATGCTGTGACCTTATGAGACATACTGTATATTAAGAAATAACTTTAAAATGTGAAGCTTGACTCTATGTATAACTTTTATTTAAAACATTCTTTCCTATTTCTCAAGATATCAAACTTTGGAGTATAAGTTGACCACGCTGTAGTTATATACAAGAAAACCTATGAATTTATATACATAGATACAGATTTGCACTGTTTTTTATTGAAAATCCATTTTTTTGAAAGTTAAAGTTTGTTTCTTTATAATATTTATATGCAAAAAATACCTTGCTCCAAAGGTTTTATATTACTAACTAACTATAAATTATCAATAACGCAAAAAATATAACTTTAACAATTATTTTTTACAATATTTAATTTTTTCAGTTGCTGCACTTGAATGTTACTCCTGCGACAATGACGCCTGCAAACAGGATAAATCAAAATGGGCAACAAATAAGTGTGCAAACAGTGCAGATCAAAGTCAAGAACCCGTCTGCCAAAAACTTACATTCAAAGGTAAGGAAATAAAACTTTTAGCTGCAGGAAACTTCTAACCTTTCCTATAATATTTCTATTCTATTTTTTTAGACAAAGACGGCAAAGAAAACATTTCCAGAAAATGCGCCATCGTGCCAAAAGACGCTGGTCAGATCAAATGCCCACCAATCCCAGAGGGTGCTACTGACATCAAATGTCCTGTCTGTAAAGCTGACTTGTGTAACTCAGCTTCATCGGTGAACTTCAGCTTCGCTGCTATCGCCAGCATTGTATTAGCATTTTTCGGTCAGAAATACTTCTTGTAAATTTTTGATTAGATTTTATTTTTTTATATAAATTAATGAAGGGGATTTATTTTAGTGTAAGTGTCTAGAGACTAAAATTAAATTAAAAATTGTAATTCGTTTGGTAAATGTGTATTCTATGCTAGTTACAATATTATGCAAATTCTCAATATTATCCAACCATAAAATAGAAATTTATCAAGATATATTTTACTTGAAATCCTCCTTATAAATTATTAATAAATAATTGGGAATCTGTTTAATAACTTTAATATATGTGAAAGCTTGTAACCTTATTGTACTGTTAACTATTTTTTTTGAAAGATCTGGTTTTGTTTTTTCTTTTTGTAAGTTTATGATGTTGTGAATCCGTCAGTTTGATATAATAATACTTAACGAAAAACTTGCTGGCCTTTTATTTTTGCCATTGTCCTTCATTGAATTGTATTCAAATAGAATTGGATAATTTGATAACGGTTCAATGTCACATCAATTAGGAATAATTACGATTTTAGAATAACTGCTATTCACAATTACGAAACGATCCAACATAATTTCATACTGGCTGGCGACCATGTGATTTTACTTTATACAGAAAATGGATAAAAGGATACTTAAATAATATGTAACATCCGAGAAAGGAATTATTTTACAAGGAAAATTACTCAAAGTCTTACCGTATTAAATACTTATGTAAAACACTTGCTACGAGTTTCGATTACAGAATCATCACCAGGCCAATGTTATTAAATGATAAATTAAAAGTATTTTTTTTAAACAAGCAGCTTTTGATCAAACTAAATTATTTGTTTACTCATTTCAACTCTCAAGAAGCACTAATGCTTATAAAAGGGAGATCGAACAAATAAAATAAATTTAAGTACATACTTAAAAATATGTTTATAATAAGAGAAAAATTAAGTGAGCATTTCTAGAGAAGTAGGTATCGTCTTGAATTTTAGACAAACGAAAATTTTTAAATTTTAGATTATAACCACTCGAATTATTTTGAGTGTAAAATTAAATTAATATCGAGAAACCTCTTGGTTTAATTAAACTAATATGGTAACTTGTAAATAAGTTAATAATTTTGTTTTGTATTCATAATTGTATAATTTGCGGCTATTATGCTGGCGCTAAAACGGAAGCTAAATACTCTAAGTTTGAATAAGTACGGAAAAACTACAATTAATAAATAATGTGTTACATAATTTTATTATTTATATCCTTAGCTTCTTAGTGAAAGTACGTGTATGAAAGTATATAAGCAAAAACTAGAACTCGCATTAAAAACAAATGCGGTATATCAGCTTATTTCAAGTAGTTCAATATTTGTCCAATTAATGAATATTTGTCAACGCAAATATACAAGTGCCTTTAGAGCTAGATGCAGTAAGTAGAACATGATGAAATAAATTATTTGCAAATCATTTAATAAAGACCCAATTGAATTTGATATGTACAAGTAAAATTATGGGCCCTAAAACAGAACCTTGATGTAAAACAAATCGGATTTTTATTTTGTATTTCATTTTATTTATTTATATGCACCTATATCTGACAATTTAAGAAACAGTCGTAAAACCAATAAAACAATGCGAGACAAAAATTTTGTTTTTTAAATGGAACACCCCGTATATTTTTACATTTTTATAAACCTCTTTCCGAGCTCATTTCATCGATGTATCACACTTTATGTCTATTATGTTTAATAAAGGATCTACAGCCACCTCAAAATCAATTTTTTTTTTAATTTCGATGTGTGTAGCAGCTAAACCGTTGAAAATCAATAAAAACAGCTTACACGTCCTTATTCTAACTTTTCAAGTTATATGCTATGCTATTAAAGAACATTTGATACAGAGTGATCAAAAATTTGAAATCCCGTCTGATTTTTAATCACTCTGCATTTAAAAAAACAACATTTTTGTCTGGCACTGCGTTCCTAAACACACTGTATATTTGGGACTAATTTTAAAATGTGAATCTCAAGACGACCTAGGTTTTTATGTAAAAACTTTTTTTCGTAACTTCAATAATAGCGAACTAATCGAGCTTTGGCACACTAATGCCTCACCCTGTATGTTGTAGTTTTAATAAAATAAATTAACATTTTCAAAGCCTTTCGTGAATCAAATAAATATAAATCCAAAAGAATATCTAAAATAATTGAACTTCCCAGGTTTAATTGTTTATTCAATAATTATTTACTAAAGATATTTTAGAAATTTCTTGATTTCATATTCCTCGAAAAAATCAAGTTCTTTTTTTTTGTCAACTATATGAAGTACCTCTACTGTTGTTTCAATTGTGTTAATAAGGGTAGGTTCGTGTTTAGTGTCAATGAGATGTTTTGCGTAATGTGACTTATCTGGTTGCATTAATATATAAGATTGTAAGTGTTCACTGTATCTCATTTTAAAATTTCTAAGGGTCCGACCAAGATAGATAGCGTTATAATCCGGACAATTTAGTTTGTAAATACTTGAATTTTTCATTTATTAATTTTGCATTATACATTTAATAAAAATGAATCTACATTATTTCGTAATTTAAAAGGTATTATAGAAGAAGTTTTACGAGAACTATTACATATTTTGCAGATTTTTCAAACAAAATATCAAAATTTATATCTTGGGGTGTTGGACCACATTATTGTTCGGAAGTGAGGAATTATTTGGATAATGTTTTTCCAGGACATTGGATGGGAAGTTGGGGCTCTATTGAATGGTCAGCTTGCGCCCCCGATTTTTTTTGGTGGAGATATTTTAAGTCTGTTGTATATAGACATCGCCATAATCAATAGATGATTTACGTAATAGAATAATAGAGGAATGTTGAAATTTAATGCCACAAATGTTTGAAAATGTTAGAAATACATTTAAAAATAGCCTTTATTTGCGTTTAAATGTATGAAACCAAGTAAATATCTTTAAAAGGAAAAAAACGATATTTATAAAATTTTACAAGTAAGTGCAATGGGGCAAAATGCAGCTGATGTACATTTTTTTGTTTATAATATACTTTAGGTTTAACCGGAAATACCTTCAACTTTTTTAATTCAAATGGGAAACTCTGTATATTTTTGCAGATTTTGAAAGATTTCGTTATTTCAAATTTGTACATACTGGCTTTAGCGTAAAAAATGTGTAAAAACGAGGAACGCCCATTTAGATAAGCAAATTGATATTGTTTGTAAATAAATTTATTTATTCTACAACTAAAAGTGAGTTATTTCTCGGTTTTACAAATTATTTCCATTAAACTCAGTATGTACAAATTCGAGAAATAACAAGCTCTTTCAAAATCTGCAAAAATATACAGGATATCCCATTTAATTAAAAAAAAATTGAGGGTATTTCCGGTTACACCGGAAGTATATTATTAACAAAAAATGTACATCAGATGCATTTTACCTCATTGCACTTACCTACAAAATTTCATATATATCGTCGGTTTCGTTTTAAAGATAGTTACTATTATTATTATTATTCAAAAACACCAGAAATAATTCATTATTAAGTTTTCTTGTGGTATAACCTAAGTATTAGATAAAATCTAGAATGAAATAAATCATAAGTTCAAAAAAATACCACCAAAGCAATTTGCATATATTTTCGATGTCAAATAGACTATTCTAACAAATGAGTACGTTTTAATAAAGAGACATTTGTTGAGGATTGTGTAGTAAGTGGAAGTGAAATATTTACGTTATCAATTTTATTGAGTTAGTAATTGTTAGAAATGTTATTTTTGGGATATTGATTTTCTGTCGAACTTCGCTTTGGTAAAAAAATATAAACTAGCAAAATCATTTTGAAAATAATAGAAGGGTAAACAAAAGTAGCTAGACTAAATAAGAAAAAAGTATATACATTAAATAAAAACTAAATAATAAAAGACTGTTTGGGCTTATGTTGGCTTCGAACTGTGTCCCACATAAGTGTTGAAATAATATTTATGGTGTTTTTCATTCAATTATTATAATATATAATATATAAATTTTTCAAATTTTTTATTTAGAGCTAAAAAGCTTGTAATATTCAACGGTAAACAAACATTATCTTTGTCAATTAGTATTTGAATTAGGATATCACTCAGATATCAGTGTACTGTTTATGATTTCCACAAAGAAAAAAAAAACAGATGATTTAAATCTGCATTTAAATTTTTTTATTTAGTGAGTCTGTGTTGCCCAAAGTAGTTTTCAGTCTAGTAAAACTCTCGCGTGTTAGTAGTGATCCAAAATGTAGAAATTACTGTACCCTATTTTAATTTAATTGTCTACATTATTTAACCTGCGTCGTGTAAAAATACGATACCAAAAAATTATCCCAATATTTTTTACTTACATTTATTGGACCAACACTATTTATTATTGGATGTACTATTCACGCTAACAATATGAGGATATTTCTTTGGAATATCTTGTATATATATTAGAGTTGTCGTGAAAGTTTAGAACCTTGTGGAATTCCATCAAATACAATACTTGGCCCTTATAATTTGCATATAGAACGAGAATACTAATAGCAACCTTTTTATCAATACCAGTATGTTTCAATTTATTATATCATGTTCTTTATTTAAAAAGGTAAATTCAATAGAGTCATTAACGACAAAGTCTAAAATCTTAGATTTATATCAATTCGTCTGTAAGAATTGTTCGCTTAATTTCAATTGTCGAATTTTTAATTGCGTTCATATATTCCCAGATTTTAGAAGCAGGAGTACTTTTATTAAGTTTAATTAAAAATTATTTTCAATTAATACGCTGCATTGAACAATAATTTTGTGCTAGCATCTAAATTCTTATAATATAAATAATTTTTCGAACACTGTTTATATATGTTTTAAATGCTGTTTTACATAATTGAATTATTTTTGAACAAATATGGAAAGATAAATAATACCTATCTTGAATGAAGACTATAGAAATTCAAAGCGTTTTAATATGTATTCAAATCTACCTAGTTTTCGGTATCTGACAATACCATTTTCCAAGACAGAAAGAAGTTTGACAGATCATTTTAAAAACGTAAATAAATTTCATGTCAAAAACCTGACAACCAATCATTATTAAGCAATATTCTTCTTTTTCTAAAAATATATTTGGTTAGTATTATTTAGTTCAAAAGGTGATCTAAGATAATTAAACTTCCCAGGTTTAATTGTTCATTCAAGGAGTTAGGTTTGTCTCAATGTCACAGTAAAAGTATTGTTCTAAAGAGCTTAGCAGTACAGTCATCTAGAGAGAGAACTAGTGATTGGGATTATTGGGACCTTAAGTATCACACAATAAAGGTTAATTTATTAATTAGATTACCTACCTCCTATAAATATGTTTTAATTTGGGCTATAATATAATTTGGATACTCCTTACTGACCCACATCTACCTGTCAACAATTAGTCATAATATGTCATTGATGGAAACACTATAAAAGATAACCTACTATTCATGCTTTATTAATTTTTTCTATTTTTCATAAATGTATGTTTTGAGCTACCGTCGTGCCTCTTTTCTTGACCACGGGACAATAATTCGGAACAGAATAAAGTTATTGTACCTCAGTGCTTATGATAGTTTTTTTTTATTTCGAACGAACCTAAATCTTATATACCTTTAGTTTTTTCCCTCTCGTTAGTAATAGGGGGATGGAAATCCAAGGGTAACAAACAGTTTCTTAGATATAACACTGTAAAAAGAATAAACGCTAATCTTCAATATTCAATTTATCGAAAAAAGAAAGAAAGGTTTCCATTAACCTTATATTTACAAAACAACCTGACGAATTGATCTTACAGGACTATTATATATTTTGGAAATATTTCAGCTAAAATATCAATATGATATCTGAAATCCAAAATTCCTAATTTAAAAATTATTATAAATTAAATCTTCCGATTGTAATGCTAATTATATTGGCGAGACTCTTAGAAATTTTGAAATCAAAACAGCCAGATAAATCGCATTAAGCAAAACACCTAATGGAGACCCAACGCAAACCTTCACTTAACGTAATAATTGAAACAATAGTAGAAGTACGTCATATAACTGATAAGAAACAAGAACTTGATTGTTTGGGAGCATTTGAAATCAAGAAACATCTACGATATCCTCAATATATTCTGGTGAATAAACAATTAAATCTGAGAAGTTCGATTATTTTAGATTACCTTTTAGAGTAAATACATAATATTAACCAATTTTTTACAAAATGAAGATTATTGTTATAATGTTATAATATACTATCATACTGTATGTATAAACAGGGTGTTTCATTGGGAAAGGGCCTAACTTTAACTGTAGATGGACGTCACTTTGGTGGTTCCAAATAACCTATATTTAATGGGTCTTACACCTTGAGATATAGGGTGTTTTATCAATTTGGCCTATTTCTTTCGGAGCTCATAACTTCCGAATTACTCTATGTATTATTTTGATATTTGTTATGCATAATAACCATTACCTGGAAAATCTACCAAAGTATTACCAAAAAGAAAATCCAGAACCGGCTTAACAAAGCATGTAAAACTTGATTGAATTGAGTTTGTATTTTTACAAATACAGATCACTGGAAAATGTGGCTACAGGGCCGTACTTCGGACATGAATATTCAATATATTTCGAATGTTTTGAACATCCTGTATAAGGATATTTGGAATCTATACACTTGCTACACATTTGTAGATAACAAGAACAGTTTGAAGTGGTCCGTTACCCGTCGCTGCTGCCGTCTGTTCAGGGAAACCCGGGCCTAAGAGGTTTAATGCCGGTCATAGCCGTAACCATAATAGAAAGGGATATTTTAATTATCATCGCGACCACAAGTATTTGATATTTTATTTAAATAAAATTCAAGTTTGTAGAAATATAATTATTTAGTTTTCGATAAATGTGAACAACAGTAGTGACTGAACATGGTAATTATTCACATTGTCAATCAATGAAAAGGGGGTTATATTGAATGTCTATAATTATTTTAGACAACATAATCCTTCAAATACTATTGACATCGTAGTGTAATGTTATCTAAAGTAATGGGATATGGAAAATCTATGATATATAAAGTTTTAAAGGAAGAAAAATCAAATGTAGTAACCTCACCATGGCCAAAATCGTCCACCTGGTTTAATATTAAAAGCGGACGTGGACGAATCTTTTAAAAATGTTATTCCTAAGCTTGTTCACTCATTTTTTTTAACAAGCAAATGCCAACATTAGAAAAAGTTTTACAAGCTATAATCGACGGTGGTGATTTACCTACCATAAACCAAAATAAAATCTGAAAATTATTACATGAATTAAACTCTAAATATAAAAAAATGGGTAGACATTCAATGCTAATTGATTCTAAAGAAATTGTATGTTGGGAACAACAGTATCTTAGAAGAATAGAACAAATTAGATCAGAAACTAACAACGTTTTTTATTTACACGAAACATGGGTTAATGTAAAATATTTTGAAGGAAAAGACAAAAATACAAACTCATCTCAAGAAGCAGTTTTACAAGGATTTAAGCATTAAAAAATCTACAGGTAAAGGTACCAGAATAATTGTTTGTCATGAATGCAGTACGAATAGTTTTCTAGAAGGTGGTTTATTTTTATTTGATCAAAAAAGACCGTTGAACATGACAAAGAAATGAATAGAGACGTCTTTTCAAACAAATTATTGAATAATATCGAAAGATTCGGTTATTTTGATGAACAATGCAAGTTACCACTTTAGATTGTTTAAAACTTTACTAACCACTAAATGAAAGAAATTGCAGAATGTTTAAGTTCTGAAAATTCAGTCTTTGACGATATAATTCTAAAAGCAGGTGTTAACCATTGTCATGAGACATAAACTAAATTACAAAAAGTACATCGCTTACCACCCTACCACTTGGAGCTTAATCCAATAGAATGAGTATGGACTCAAGTTAATGCTTACGTTGCTAGATATAACACAACTTTTAAATTACTAGATGTTAAAATTTACTCAATAACTCAGTATCTGATGTAACCTGCGAAAATAGGCAAAAATGTTTTAATCATGGTATAAGAATAGGGTACAAAGAATTCAGTAATTCAGTAATTAACTCTTTAGTTGCACGTGCCATCTCTATTTCTACACCAGAAAATCTCTCACATAACAACTGAATCATGTCAAATCGACACAACAGCTAAAATAAATCCCATATTCAAATCTCCAAACTTCAAGAACCTAGGCCCAAAGATTCCTCTTTAGAACCTCAAATCCTAGCTCCAACGTTGTCTCTACCTTACATTCGCTCCGTTACAGACCGTATCGGTAAAATTCTTCCTAAGGAAGGAATCTGTACGTCATACAAACTACTAAGAAAAATTGGTTAATATCTACCGTCCACAAAGGATCCATTGCTTCCCCTATTTTCCAAAAGTATATATATAAAGTTCCTGGCTCATGTGGACATGTCTACATTCGGGAAGAAATAGAAATACAAAAACACCCAAATAATATAAATAGAGATGATGGATAGTACATTTCTCTTATTTGGAATGCAATCATTCCACTGATCACTCCGACTCCACGCCATACCCTACTCCCAACATGTCACGGTCTATGACGTATTGATTTTGGGACTGAGTAACGCAACATATTTCTGGGCATTTATTCTCTCTTAATGTTCAACAGAAATTGTTTTATAAAGTACCTACTAGGAACACTTAAAAAAGGCAAACAATATTAGTGTATTTATTTAAATGACAAAAGTGGGAAACCACTGGAAGATCCAAAAAGCAAAAAAGAACTTTAGAAAGAATATTTTGAGGATTTGTAAATACAAAACAAATATTGCACCAAAAAAGAAGAAGATAGAATAAGAAGAAATCAGCCAAGAGAACAATTTGATCAAGAAACAGGTAAAAGGTTAAAAGTGGGAAAGTAGCACGACGTGGGATAATTGGAGTTAAGAAACAGTGGTATGAAGTTACTAACAGATTTAGGTAACAAGGCATCGTAAAAAAGCCGTTTACATAAAGACTTGATGCTGAGCATGCATAATATTACCAATATATAAAAAGGCTACAACAGAGAGTACTTACTATAGGGGAATAAAACTACTGAGCGTGGTAGCTACACTGTACGAAAGACTACTTGAGAATAGACTAAAACATGAAATAAACTCCTGTTCAAAAATAACGCACCACTATAAATTTTGTAATTATGTCTTTGTTTTTGCACTCTTAATTTAGCGTTAGTATAATATCAATAAAGATAATTAAACAATATTGCAACAGAAAACCTATATTTTTAATTGAAGTTCGAAGAACTATACAAAATTTGGCGATCAGGTACAAAAACTTAAAAATTATAAAAATCTACTTAACTTTACAAACAAAAAGAAAATTCCAATTTACAAAAAAAATTGAACTTCAATAACGCGTAGTGCCTCCTCGAGCTCTTTAACCGCTTGCATTCGTCGGGGTACTAATTTTGGATGGTTGCTTGAGGAATGTTTTCCCATTCCAAGAGAACAACACGCTCTAACTCTTGCAGGCTCATTGGGACAGGTACATGACGCCGAACTAATCTTTTTAGAACATCCCAAAGGTGCTATTGGATTTAAGTCAGGACTGCGCGGTGGCCACTCCAAGTACTGGATGTTGATTTCATTTAAGTAATCCAAAACAGTCCTTGCAATGTAAGGCCTTGCATTATCTTTCATGAAAATGAAGGTATCTCCTAGAAATTGCGTAAACGGCATCACGTGATCTTGAATAATGTTTTCCAGATAGAATTCTGTATTCATAGACCACGGACGAATAGGAACCAGCTCTGTGCGTGCCTCAAAACATATTCCCCCCAGAACATTTTTAAACCGCCACCAAATTGCTCCTTTGGAGAGATACTTCAATCATAAAAGCTTTCTCCAGGTCCGCGCCATACTCTTTTACGATCATCTGGAGATTTTAGGCTCATTCCAGTTTCATCTGTGAACAAAACTCTCTTCCAGTCATCGATAGTCCACTGTGCATGATCTCTAGCGAATCTTAATCTGCGTGATCTGTGATCTGCACTAAGTAGTGGTGCAGTAGCAGCCCTTCTACTAACCAATCCGAATTCTTTTAATCTTCTCCTGGCGGTTAACGCAGAAATCATGACATTTCTAACGGTTTCGAGTTGATTACTTAGCTCTCTACTAGTACACTTTCTGTTTCGTAATACCTGTTGTCGGAGAAAGCGCTGATCAACTTCACTTGCAGCCTTTTTCCTGCCCTGATCACGTTTTTTATGGTGTGTTCCGGTTTCCCTAAATCTTCTAACCATTCGACTAATTGTTGAATGATTAACACATAGTAAACTGGCCACATAACGCATACTTCTTCCCTCTTCTAGCAAAGTTGAAGCTCTTACGCATTCATCATTGCTTAAATGACGTGCTCGATTCATCTTTTTGTAACAAAATTGTTAAATATTGATCTAGCGAACTAATCCACACAAGAGAATAACCGACACTCAAACAGCAACTTTAAATAATAACCTTATCAAACTGAAAAAAATAACGTGAACGAAGTACTTAACTTTTTTAACTTAATTAAATGATATACTGTTATAAAAACACTACAAAACTAATAAAAACAACTACTTGACATAAGCCAACTAAGATTCCTAACGGTAATATTTGAGCGATATCTTCTTAAATAATACAAATAAGTCAGAAAATATAAGTGGTGCGTTAATTTTGAACAGGAGTTTATATAAATGGAAAGATTTAAATGTAAGTAGTTTTAAGAAAGGCAGAGGAAGAAAAACCATATATTGACAATTAAGCAAATGATAGAAAAAATTACAAGAACTAGATATTCTTAGCCTTCATTGTGCTTGAAAAAGTATGTGACAGCATACCACGATACATAACATGGAAGAGCCTAAAAAGAAGAGGAGTTAAGCATACAAGAAACTATGTCCCGAACAAACAACTCCAAAAAATTCTTCTTTCTTGTCACTTATATGAAGAACTTCCACTGTTATTTCCATTGCGTTATTAAGTGTAGATTTGTGTCTGGTGGTAATGACGTGTTTTACGTGATGTGACTTATCTGGTTGTTTTAATCTATAAGCTCATAAGTGTTCACAGTACCGTATGTTAAAATTTCTAAGGGTCTGGCAAGATAGATGTCGTTACAATCCGAACAATTTTGTTTGTAAATAGCTGGTTTTGAAAATGTATTAATTTTAGGTTTAATTAAAATGAACCTACATTATTTCTTACTTTAAAAGAGATTGTAGAAGTAGTTGTACGAGATATAATTACGCAATACACCTCATTGACACCAAACACAAACCTATACTTAATAACACAATTGAAACAACAGTGGAAATTCTACATATAAGTGACAAGAAAGAAGAACTTGATTTTTTGGAGGAATATGAAACAAAAAAACACTTAAAATATCTTCAATAGACTGTATTGAATGTACAACTAAACTTGGGAACTTAGATCACCTTTTGATGTAAATCCCTATATAATACTAACCAAATATATTTTTAGAAAAAGAAGAATATTGCTTAATAATGATTGGTTGTTAGGTTTATGACATGAAATTATTTACGTTTGAAAAAGATCAGTCGAACTTCTTTCTATCTTTGAAAATGGTATGTCAAATAACGAAACTTAAATAGAATATATGTATATTCAATCGCTTTGGAAGACTGTGGAAATTCAAGATAAGCATTATTTACCTTTCCATATTTACCTTTGGGAATACTAAGGTCACTTATTATCAACTATTGTTGAGTTCTTATACAGTATTTTAAAATCTGTTCTTTCCCGAGATTTTAAGTTACTTTCTTTTTCTTCTTTTTAGACTAAATTCAGGTTTCTGTCGAATATATGACAGTAGGTTGAATTATCGATCTGTATACTCTTGACTTTGCAGTTCTTGATACTGTCTTTACTTTTTGCTTTACTTCTGCTGCAATGTTTCCTTTTCATATTCTTTTTTCTGTTTAAATCGTCTGTTTGCCGTCATCTGTAATAGTTACTCTTAGATATTCGAAGATTGTCTATATCTTAATAAAATCATATATCTTGTGGATTGTTTTGGAAACAAAATAAATATGGTTTTAATAAAAATAAAATTTATTGATAAGTACATTTCATAAAATGTAGTTAAACTTACTTACCTAAGACATTTTTGTACAAAATTAGCTTTAATTCTACCTACATAATAAGAGAACTCGAAATCATATAATGGTCATTTTTTCTGTCTGATTAATAATTTCTTTGCGATTCAGTTTAATTTATACTGTACAGATGTAAAGATAGTTACTGTATCTTATAAATGGTATCTGACAAAATATTTAGGTAGTAGGAATAATTGAACTCTACAGTCTATTCAGCTACTAGGGTGATTCATAATATGTACCTAAAGGCTATTCTTCAAGCACCTGGTGATTTTTAGCTTATGATGGTTTTATTTTAACATAATATACTGGTTACTTGCATAAAGAAAATTATTTGGATTACAATAAAAAATGAATTTATACTTTTTGTTTTATCTAGAAAATAGAAATCTAAAAGGATTCAATAGTACATTCTTTGCTACACAGTACATGTAAATAATTGTACATACTTTAAATTAGTTGCAATTTTATATACATCTACTTTATTAAACCAGTAACACAGTTACTAACATTATATATAAAAATAAGGATTACACTGAGTATGTAACATTTCGTCTTTTAATTTTCACCCCTTCTGTATCCAACAATAAACACATTAAATGATCATAATAGCTCTTATTCAAATTAATTATTGATAGAAAAAGAGAACTATGAATGATATAGCTGCAGCTAGATAAAGGTTAGTTTTGAGTCCAGTGGCGGAGTTGCAACCATCCCAATCGCAATATTCACAGAAGTCCAGTGTGAGACCCCTACTGACCCCTTGAGAGCAAGTGCCTACAGTTTGTTCAAAAGGTACTTGTTCACACCGACGAACTACGCTAACGTAGCTGGATCCTGAAAATAAAACGAAGCTATCATTTTTGTATTCTAGGATGCATTAGAGAAAGTAAACAATAAGTATAGAACAGAGTACCTACTCATACATACCAGTTGTCCACACCAAAACTTAATATTGCATTATTTGTGGTGTTTTTGAAGATAAAATCTTGAAATTTTAGGAGGTTATTCAAGATATAGGGGGACAATGTAAAATGTATCTAATAAAGTCCTATCGGGATACACGAAGCCTTTAGTCACTCCCATTCCAAGATTTTAGGTTGGATTTTTAGGTTGGTTTGGAAAGAATGCAATTTTCTTAATATCCCCATGTGAAAAAACTGATTACTTACATCATGAAATTTATGAGAAATTTTTCCCCGACGTTATTTAATGAAAACCATCTAAACATAAACTTATCTGTTGTTTATGTTAGAACGTTAATAGACATTTTTTTGAAAACTGGTTATGTAAATAATAAAGAACGGAATACGAATAAATGTGGGTACGAGATGAAACTACGCAACTAGCAATTCTTGAGCAAATTTATTTAGATCCAGAGCTTTCGTTGAAAAAATGATCAGAATCGCTGGGAGTGCCAAAATCAACCTTCCGTAAGATTTTAAAATGAAACAAAATGCAATCATATAAAATTCTACTTCACCAAGAGTTGGGGGATAATGATTTTGATATAAGGATCGAATTTTATGAAATAATGACAGATATGATTCGGCAAAATAGAAATATTCTGCAAATTATTTGCTTCAGTGATAAAAGTTGTTTTACTTAAATGATATTATCCATAGACATAACTTTCAATATTGGAGCGACGTAAATCTACAAATTTTCTAAGAAAGCCACATACAATATGCCCAAAAAATGTATGGGCTGGAATTCTTAATAATTATAAGTGGCCCAATATTCTTTCAGAAAAATTTAACTAGACCTAAGCGCTTACAGTTTTTGGAAGGGCTAATACTTCCTCTTATCATACAGTGTTTGGAAGAAAACTTGAATGAAATAATAGAGAGTAGCAATTATACTTCCAACAAGATGAAGCCTGGACACATCACTGTTTAGAAGTGAGGAATTATTTAGATAATATTTTGCCAGGACATTGGATAGGACGTAGGGACTCTATTGATTGGCCAACTCGCTCTCTCGATTTAACTCCCCTACATTTAGGTTCGTGGGAACCTTTGAAATCTGTTGTTTATAAGAAACTGCCACAATCAATAGCTGATTTAATAATTTCTGATATCTGAAACTTTTAACTTTAAATATTTCATAAATTTAATGATGTAAGTAACGAGTTTTTTTACATAGGGATATCAAAAAAATTGCATTTTTTCAAAATCAACCAAAAAATACAGGGTGTCACTTAAAATCGTGGAATGCGTGTGGCTGGGGCAGCGTGTAATCTGATGGGGTGGTATGAGACACATTGTTGATTGTCCTTCTGTATCCTGAACAACCATCCAAAATTTTAAGTTTTTATCTTCAAAAACACCATAAATAATTCAATATTACATTTTCGTGTGGCACCTGATATTTCTGCAATGAGAAACATAAGGTTATTCATTATCTACCTAATAAATATGCAAGTAAAAATTGTTAAGTGTCACAATGAATGAAAGAACTAATATAGTTTTCCGTTTTTCTGTAGTTTCAGGTTTTTTCAAGAATTAATGAAAATGCAATTGTCAGGAAAATTCTATTATTAATGCCCTGAATTCCAATCAAATTAACTGTAAACTCTAACTTTAATTGTATAAATAATTTTTTTGTTAAATACAGGTCAATGGTACTTAATACAGTAAAACACTGGTGTTTTGAATAGTAATGCGTAAATAAACAGAATTGGTCTGGTCCCCAACGTAAAATCTTTTTACACTAATTAAAACTTGAAGCACAGTTAAATAACAAGCAACCGATAAAAAATATAATTGGAATAGGTTGCGAAATTTAAATGTTTTGGGTTGAGTTACATTTATTACTTGAAATTTTTATTGTAGCCTTGAAATGATATGGCAATAAAAATAAAGAAGTAATTCATTTAATATCCAAATGATAATATAAAATTTACGTAAAACTAATTTGTTCTCCACATAAAGTTTTTGCTGTATACTTTATTTATTCAACATTTGCGATCAGATTTTGATTTTTTCACTCTTATCTATTACGCGATTTCTCAGTAATTTCAGATTATGAATTGGCCATGCAAAAATCAAATTTTTGATGTATGGGCACTATTCAATATATTGAAGTGTTTCTCTGGTCGTATGTACTGTAGCACCAATTTGTTGGAAATACACATTTTGCAATTCTTCACCCACCAGTTGATTTATGAATAGCCCGAGTATTTCACTGCGATATCGAGCAGCAGTATGTGTGTCTTCAATAGAACAAAAAATGGGACCATGGGACCCACTAATCTTTTTCGACACATTTCAATCCAAACACTAACTGTTTGAGGTTGTAGCTTGTATCCATGACGATGTAAGTCTTTTTTGTTTTTTTGTTGAGCCACTACTGAAATGGACGTTTTTGGATTTTCAGCTGTAAATTTAGGCAACTTCCCACTTGCAGTTTTTCGACCGACCCTGAATAATTGTACAGAATTTGTCAAAATATTGTAAAAACCATGGTAGTGATGTACTAATTCCGGATGATATTTTTTTCTTTTTTTTTGTGATGAATATCATTATATTTAAATTAATTTTTTTTAATAAAAGTTTTGGAAAATTTGACAAAAACATTCAATTTCAATTTAAAGGTTAAAATGTTAGTCGTTGGAAGTGACTTAAGTACCAACCCCAGTTATGATTTATCTAGATGGCTCGATACTAGGAGGTACACGCCATACTTAGTACAGAACACAAAAAATATAACAATAAAAAAAGTACTTGGGACTAGTTAAATAACAGTTGTGAACACTTTTTATCTATCTACTCAAAATGAGTCGTAAAATTTTTATTAAAATCCCACCTTTCTCATTGTTCTGATTTTTTAAATTTATTAGACAATAATACTTTACTCAGCTGTAAATATATTACTATGTAAAAATAACAAGTGAATTTTTACATTTGTAGGCCTTTCTTCTCTTATACGAAAAAATTATAATTTTGGTTGATTGTTATACTTATTTTTTTATTTCAAATCTTTTCAGAGTTATAAGGCGAATTCGACTATTTCACTTTTATAACTTCAAGCTTTATATAACTATAAATGTGATTTGCATTTATTAACGTTGTTGTCTTTACTAAAAAATTTTATGTCTTGAAAAAATTACGCATAAGAAAATATAAATAAATAAAAGAACATTTGATAATAATAATAAATAAAAAAAATAATTTAAATTATACAAAAACAAAAATTGTATGCCTCTTCAATCTTGAAATACCTAATTTCACTGTGAAATCCGTTGAACATTTACTATTCGTTTTATTTCATAATGAAATTTGAAGATACAACAAAATATATTATTTTTTCAAGTTATCAATACATATTAATGCAATGAAATGTTTAATTATAGAAGATTTATAGTTAATTTGAAATGAAGATTTCTTTATAATTTTAACAGCAAACATAACCTTAAAATACTAAATTAAGGAAACCTATAATTATTTTTTAAATATATAGTTATATAAGTTATTGTATTATTTAAAAATATGTTTTCACGATGCCTCACTATTATTGTCTTTAATAAATAATTTTATTCATTTGTGCTAGTTATCTAGTTTTTGCTATTTGTAGTTAGATTTCTAGAAACTTTTATGTGTTACTATAAAAATTTGTATGATTTTTTTTTATTATATGATCCACCAATCAAATGCTGAAACTGTTTAATATTTAGCTATTCAAACTTTTATATTAAATTGTAATTTTTTTGTTAAAGTATTTCTCATCTCCAATCACATTTAAGGTTTTTTTTATACAATTGTGATACTACAATATATTTTTGTAAATCCGTTCCTGTAATTTAATAAAACCATGCTGAAATGATTAAACAAGCTGAAGTAAAGGTCGTTGAATGTTTTACTTTCACTTTAAAATCCCAGCCTATGTTTTGTATGATACTCTAATAGTAACCGCGTTGTAAGATTTAAAGGCCAATTTCTACGGTCACTGGTTTCAGACTTTGAAAGTGTTCCATCGAAAGAAAATCTATAGAGCAAAAAACTGATATTAATAGGAGAAATTGTCAGCGATGTTAGCCGTTAATAATTTAAAATGACTTAAGAATGGATAGGTACTTTCTTAAGGGACAAATCTATAGAATTTACATAAATTTTATTTACGTAAAAAAGGTGGGTTTAAATAAAATTTCCCCTTCAATGAGTTCGATAATAATTCAATGCAATTCCTAAATCCTTGAGGTCGATTAATTGTTCAGTAGCATCATTTTCATTGTATGCAGTTACTTCCTTCTATTTAGTGAAAAAATAAAATGCTTCCTTCACGGTTTAAAATGTCCTTCACTAGCACAAGTCATCTAAACTCTTATATACTCGTATGTATAAATAAAAAATAAGTATTCAAAAAACAAAATTGCTCTTTTCATATACTCGTACTTAGACATAATTTTTTACTTTCATTTTGGTAAATCTGAGTTTATATTATGATTCGATATAAAATAAAGAAAATCTGGTTTAAAACAATTAATTTGTAAGTGTTCATAATAGGTATAATTTGAATCTGTTTAAAAATCAGAATATTTTGTCTACTTTTATCATATATTAATTATTCATTTTATTATTTGCTACTAGGAATACAAAGCTTGTTTGTTAGTCCTAATTTACCTCTTATAATTTCCTTCAAGCACACGTTTTTCATCCTTTTATTTCTGGCTTCATTTTCATCACACAATTCAAGTGCTGGAGCCCTTTGGAGGTTGTTGTATCCAGAATTATATCCAAAACCACCCTGATTGTAGTTAGGGTCTCTATTGTCGTACCTTTGATTGTCGTAGCCTCTATTGTCGTACCTAAAAGTGAATGAAAAATAAAATCGTCCTCTTTGTAGTTACTGGTAAATGAGAAAAACTGTTTTTATGACCATAACCTAATCTTGTTCATTTCATTATAATGCTTCAAGGATGTTAGTTTAATACTAATATTTTCAATCTCAAGCACATGAAGAACGATAGTTCTAGGACCACTTTGAGGTTATTTCAAATTTGCTTTGGTATATATAAGTAGAAGAAGAGTTGTATTTAACGTGTTTTCTATGTAGTCAAAAGTAGTATTTAAAAAAAAACTAGCTACCTTATCAAAATTCCTTTATTGACATTCAACATAACTGTTATTGTCAAGTGGTTACTGATATTGTAGTAGACGAAATCAAAAACTTTTTGACTCTTTTATCAACATGAATCTGACTGAAATGGAAAGAATTGCAATTCTAATATTAATTGTTTGTGGATATAAAATACGTACGCAGAAAGAAGTATGTACGTTATTCAATAATAAATATCCCAACCGAGAAGCAATTACATAGTTCACAGTACGCAAAATTGACAAAAACTTTAGAGAAACGGGTCATGTAAAAGACCTCCCTAAAAGTAGTAGAAAACACGTATATGAAAACATGAAACTATAGATGTTCTGCTAGCCTTTGAAGATAATCCACATACCAGTTTACGGCAAGTAGCATTAGACAATGAGGTTGGCCATCAAACAGTTCTCAGAACGCTAAAAAAGAGAAGTGGCATTCCTATAAAGTAAATATTGTGCAGGAACTTATGGAAGAAAATTTTGATATAAGAAATGAATTTTGCGAAATTCTAACGGAAAAAAATGTCAGAAACCCGATGTTTTTAAAAAAAATTTTTTCTGATGAAGCTACATTTCTCCTAAACGGTCATGTGAATCGTGAGACTTGGTATTGGGCTACAGAAAATTAACTCTGGATGCGGAGTACCGTATTGAATACCCAGAGAAAATGAATGTTTGGGCGGGAATAATAGATAATAGGACCATACTTTTTTGAAGAAACCTTAACAGGTCCTCGGTACTTACAATTTCTGCAGAACTTCTTGCTCTCAGAAACTACTTGGACAACGTCTTCCCAAATCAGTGGATATATCGAAGAGGAGCAATTGGTGGCCACCGAGGTCACCTGATTTAACTCCTCTCGATTACTTCTTATGGGGATACTTGAAAAGTAAAGTGTAAACTCAAAAGAACGGATACGCATTGAGATTGCAAAAATAACTCCGGAAGTTATAGCGAAAGTTCGAGAAGAGTTCTCTGCTCGTCTTTCGCATTGTATTTTATCTGAAGGTAAACAATTTGAGGACTTGCTTTAACTTTGGTTGTACTTAATTATAATATTTATTGTAACATTAAAAATTTAATAAATCATTTTTTTGACAACATATAAAAATTAATTACTTAGACATATTGATATGAGTGAATAGATATTCAAAAGACCTTTCAATTGATGTATTGCAAGACCCACTTTTCTATTTAAAATTGTTAATGATGACGTCATCACACTTACAGAGATGACGTCAAAAATAAAAAGATGATATAACGAAGGGACCAATTAAAAATAAAAATCGACGGGTTTCAGGATTTACCCCTAAAATCGCCGATTTACGAAATAATTAATGTATTCCTTTCATTTGTACCATACTGTATATATGGATACATGTAAGATTAGCATTTAATTTTATTGCGCGAAAATTGATAAGAATGTGTAGAAAATATAAATATATTTGGAAAAGAAAACACATCAGTAAAAAAGTAATTATCAACGCTTGGGCCAGAAAAAAAAAAGAATGGAAACTCCAAAATATAATGGTATCTACGGTAAATACAGCGTTGCCACTTAACCAACTAGTTAATGGCGAAAACTATAATTCATTGATGAAAAATATATTTTTTTAATAAAGAAGGAATTTTCTAAAGCTTTTCTATATGATGTGAAAAAATAGTCAAATCTTAAAGAATAACATACTTAAATTTGGATTTTCTGTGATTACTATTTTATGCCTTCAAAAAAAACATTCTAAATGTGAATAATTTCGGCTCATTTCCTATACGATCAGAAGTAATATTTTTTCTATTTTTTAACAAGAAGCCTAGTTGTCTCGATTTGTCACAGAAAATGTTTAAAACATAAAATTATTTTTTAACTTGTCATTATTTTCGTCTATTGGCCCAATCTCCTAAAGACTCTCTAAGTAATAACAAGAGAAATCATTGAATATCTCTAATTTTTCGAAATTCTTTCATGTCTTGTTAAACTTTATAGATATACAAAGACGATATTATCAAACTAAACTAGCTCGAGTCTTTTTTATATTTTACATCTGTATTCTTCTATATTTTACATTTGTATTTTTTTAAATTATTTGGTTAAATATTGATTTTTCAGACATAAATTTCTTACCTGGAATTATAATTATTATCATATTGTCTACTTTGGTAATTTTGTTGCAAGTTGTCGTAAAGTCCACTTTGTCTGTGGTTTCTGTTACTACCATATTCATTGAAAGGATCTCTACATGATGGATCTATATCGCTCGAGCATTTCCAACATCGTAGAGCGGTAGCTAAAACAACAAAAAATAATATAGTAAATAACAGAATAAAAGAAAAATACTTGTAGAATGTATTTACTAGATTTTTGAAAATATGTATTTTATTTTTCTGTGTGGAATGATTCTGTAATGTTTAATATTAAGGTCAATTTTATTTCTTAAATCTACTGAATATTTGTAAGTACTAGAAGTAATTAAAACAGTTGGATATTTGCTTTTAGGTAATTTTGTAATAGCCTAAGCGTTCTCCTTTTACATAACCAACAATGTAGATAAACCATTGTTATTATTACCTTTGTACTTTCAAAGTAATTTTGCTTAGAAAAATTACTTATTTAATTAAAATGACATTGAGGAATTGAATCACGGTAGATCGGTTTTTGGGAATGGCTGTGGGATGTGTCACATGTAGTTAGGTCACCAAATTATCGTGTCAATTACAAGATATGAATAGGTTTGTTTATTTCAGGTAAGTTGACTTTTACTCGACACGCAGTAACAATGTTATAGCTATAAACATAATTTTTGGTAATGCGTAATGTCAATATTAAATTTTAACATACTTCGAATAATGGCATTACTTATTAAATAAGTAAATATATTTATTTACTTTTTACAATAAAATTATTATACATATTTTAATACAAACAATAATATTTAGTCTAACAGGTTATTATGAGAACAAAATTATAGTATAAATGTGGCCCATATTACTCTCATTTATCAGCTGGTTCCATACTCCAAGGAAGTGCAAATAATATTTTGTTTTAAAATAACTTTTTTTTTGTTAGAAATTTTATATGAAGTTACGGGACAAATACAAGAAAAGGTAGATATAAATAAATAAATAATTCTTTTATTTCTTAACTTTTTTATCTATTGTTTTTTTTTCATGGAACTAACAGTTTTAGAACAAAAACAAAAAAACAATATTAAGTCAAGTAACATAAATAAAAATGCGAAAAATATATACGTAAAGAATATAACAAGTCTTGATGAGTATATGTAAGCCCCAAAATTTCAAAATATTACATTAACCCGGACTGATTCCCGGCGCGAGAATGGGCGAGGTATGAATGTGTGTGAATGTGTAAAATAGTAGAAATTATAAAAACATAGTGGCTGGCTGATTGATAAACTCCCAGTACCATAAAAAACCCGGATTGAGATAAATATTAACCGCTCTATTTTAAATTTGTCCTTTCGGGGGTGATATCTGTTTAGGGGTTAGGCTCAGAATTTTTTTTCGTAAAGACTTCACATAATTTTTAACAAAGAACCTCCTACGGAATTTTTTCACATGAATTTAGAAACAGCCTGTATAAAACTGATTTAATTATTTTCTTATTATTATTTATAAATTTGGTGTAACTCATGCGTCGGACATCCTCATTGCTACTAGAATACCATTTTAAGATTACTAACAATATTTCAACCGTAAAACCACATACAATACCTGATTTACTTGACCTTCGCATTGTTGACAATAGTTATATAACGATCATAGGATTGTTATTATTGGTACGTGTATTTCGTTCAAAACATTAAGAAATCATTTTCTATAGTTGGCATGATTAGTCATCAATTTGATGTACAGACGCTTTGTTACACTTATTTGTTTTTAAATAATAAAGCACCTGTAACACCTGTTAAAAATTCGTCCAAAAATAATGTCGCCAACTATTTTGTATTTCGTTATTTAGCTAAGGATATATCTTTCGTTAGTGAATATTTAAAAAAAAAATAAATAAATAACTGAATATCAGTGTCTTATAAATGTTCCACTGTATATGGAAAATCCTTGGAGTAATGCGTTATCGTCATCATATATAACTATATGGAAACCGGTTATTAAATAAAATACATTATTTACCTGTCATATGTTGTAATTTCTCATAATTATATTAAAGATCTTAGAATGTTTTTATATTTTATATTCTTTTTAATTCTAGTTTGAGTTTTATTTGATTGTTTATGGAAATTTATATTGCTTAATATTAAACAGTCAAAAAATCACTGAAATTATTTCAAATATAATAGTTTGCGATATACAATATTTCGTTCATCATCCGTATTAGCAGTGATCAGCTAATTTGAGATATTAGTCCAAAATTGCAATTTTGCGGAAAAAGCAAAATTCTGTTACAAAGCCCTCATTTATTATATAAAAATGCCATAATTATGGTAAAGGTGAAAACGGAAAAAAAATAGAAAGCAGATTGCTTAAAAAAACGAGTTAAAAGCAAATATTGCGATAAAAATAATCGTACTCTTGTCGTGTTGACCTCACTGATTGTTGGAGTACTTTGGATTGGTAGAAAGTCTCATTAAGGGAGCAGTTTTTCTTGAAAATCCTATATTGCTTCCATGCCTAAATTGAGTTGAAGGTTTATCTAATTAGTATGATAAGGAATCTAGTTTTCGGAGTATTTATCTACACTGTTCTTTTATACATCGGGGTAGTCTTTAGAAGTAGCTCACTTACCAAAGACAAAATTTTAAGACTACAAGTTTCTGTTCAATAGTTTAAAAGTATTCTTTCCCAACCAAATAGATTAGTGCCATTAGAACTATGCCATTTTTGTTCTAACCTGCGCATTATCACATCAGGTAACTATGTGTCTCTTATGGGGAACTCTTTTTTCAGTACTTATAAGATGCCACTTCATTTTGCACCAGAACAGCAATGTATTTGTGCATGCAGATGTAACTGTTGCTTATATCTTCAATATGATTGCACAAATTACAGTTGGAAATATGTCTACAATAAGACATGTTTGAGTGTCTAAGTGAGGGTTTGAAAAAAACTTGCTGCATATCTGCACTCACTGTGGCAGGTATGCTTGCAGGTGATCGGGACTGGCAGCAATTACTTTCGAGTAGTTGTCTTGCTTTATCAGCATTGTGCTGCTATAAATATAAATTTTTCAGTTCCTTCAGCACATTGTATTTTACGCTTTTATTAAAATTTCATCTTCGAACATCATTTAAACATTGATGAAAATTGAGTAACTCATTCGACGTTCAAGACGCTTTATTTATGAGCCCTATAGATTTGTGGACATTGAAGTGTGGGCGCAGGTAAAGCCGAGATGATATATGTCTAGAATAATGGCTTTTTCCGCTAGAAAAGACTGTACATGGGCTTTGATAAGATCCCTATATTCAACGGTGTATTTAAATTTATGGGCATAGAACCCTGAATTTCACCTTCAAGTATCTTTCCAGACTAACTGACTTTTTTCTTGATTATTATATGGTTTTTCATGATTGTCTGATATGCCACAAACACCATCTAATACTCTTCTGCAAAGTTTAACGTGGTTTGCAGATATTGGTAATGTATAAGCTAAAAATACCTATTGATCCTGAGTAGCTAGTAAGTCATCTTGTTATTCAATTGTTAAAACCCTGTTTTTACTTCTCTGAGTAGAGATTAAACTCATCACTCCAATGAGAAAGTTAGAACGCGCTGACTAATTCTCTTTCCAGACATCGTCATACAATTTTTTCCCATCTTAAAGCAGATATACTTCTTGCCACACCTTTTGGCAATTTTGGGTGGAAATAAGGAAAAACTGCTAGTTCGTACGAACTGAAATGAAAAAACAAGTAAACCTTTTCAAACGGATGAGACTGAATACGATGAAAATCAAAGGGATAATTTCGTTGCACTTTAAGTTATATATTTATCAAAAGAAACACTCCAATATTAAAATAAAAACACAAATTCGTCACTATAAGCAAAGAAACAACTCTACAAGTTATTATAACACGTAGCGACAAGAACTACCCTCAGCTTAACATTTTTTCTGAGCACAATGGGAGTGGTTACTTTCCTGGTATACTGGGTAATAATTAACCAAGGATTCCTCACCCTCATCAGCCTCTGGGTAGTCCTTAGATCAACATTGTCATATGACCTAGCACCAAACGGCCTAGTAGAATAAAGACTTTGTCATCAACTTCAAAGAGGCAGTGCTATGCGCTTTTCTCTCCGAGTCGTTGCTTAACACAGATAAGATTTAACGGACATAAATTCTTTTCTATGTCAAGGCATCCGGATGTATAACTGATGCCATATAGCGACTTTCAGAAAACTAAACTAAACGACGTTCGTTTTAAGGGTTTCCCTACGTCATCGATATATGTTTACATATCTGCGAAAAGTGTGATTTTTGGATTTGACTTTACCATGTCAGCTTCTATTTATATATATATAGAATTAAAGCACTTATTGTTCCATGGTTTTGATAATTTGCCTCCATCTAATTTTAGTTCCTACTGATTGTTTCCAATTTCGTGTGTCTAATTGTTTAAGGGCTTCCTCTACCGTTTATATCCATTTTCTCTTCTTTGCCTTGTACTTGTTCTTTTCCATTATCGTTTTTGTAACTATTCTCATTGAATATATATATATATATATATGTGAACCACCCATCTTAGTCTGTACATTTTAGCAAGTTATCGATCCAGGTCCATCTCTCCACCTCTCATTTCTTTATTCGTTCTTCTTCTCCACATATTATCATTTTCTTTTATGCTACTAAAAATATTTCGCAATATTTTTCTTTCCTACATCTTTAACATTTGTTTGTCTGCTTTACTTAAAGTTCACGATTCGCACCCATATAGTACAGTGGGTTAAGTATAATATGTTATTTTACCCCACTTGTCACAGTCTTTGATTTAAGAAGCTTGATCAAACTTCCTTCTGTCCTGGTTGTCTTCATACAATAATTTTGTATTTTCTCCGTCCCACGGTTGTTTAACTATACTCCTAGATAAGGGAAGGTATTAAATATCCCAAAACTGAACTCCTGATTTTCGCATTTATTTGTTCAGGTGATTCGTGCTGATTGATTTTAATTATTTTCATTTTTGATTCGTTTATTTTGAATTCATATAATTTAGATACCTTGTCCAATCGAGCAATAACGGTGTATTTATCTTGTAATTATTAAGGTCATCAACACAGACTGCATATTGGTGGCTATGATCGTATGTACTCCGACTGATGTGTATTTTATTCTGTCTCAGTATCTTTTCCAGGACCAGATTAAAGAGAAATGGAGACATTGCATCTCCTTATCTTAACTCCTTAACTTTCGGACATTCTACCCTCGAGAACTATTCTACATTTGGTTTGTTCCACTGTTATTTCACTAATTTAATAAGTTTTCTAGGTATACCCAGATATCGTATCTTATTGTATGTTTGTTTGTAATCTATGAACATCATATGCAGTGGGCGGTTACATTCTTCAGTTTTGTTTTGTATTTGCTTAACAGTGAATATTGAATCATTTACCGATTTTCATGGACAAAAACTACATCCTACAAGTCTCTCCACCTTTTCCATAATCCTTTCTTTAATCATCATAGCCAGTATTTCGTAAATCACATTTTATATAGCGATTAATCGGTAATTATCACACACCATTCTATCATTTATTTTAAAAATTGGATACAGCAAAGCAATGCTCCATTCATTTGGCATTTTCCCATAATTCCCGAATAAGCTCGCATAAGTATTCTTGTAAATACATTATATTTCCTTATAAAATTTCAACCTCTATACCGTTTTCGCCTGCACTTAGATTTTTCTTAAGTCTCATTATTCATAATTTTCTTCTTTCTCTAAAATTTCGGTTTCATGTTCCCTTTTCAAGATCTATCAAAATACTCGGTCCACTTTTGTTGTATTTCTTTACTTTTACAAAATACTGTTTGGCCGTACTTTGCCTTTCCTTTTTTTATTTCTTGAGAAATATTTCGGATGCGTTTACTTTTGAAATAATCCTCTTCTATCTTATATATTACTTGCTGCATTGCTTCTCTTTTCTTTATTCGGTATATCGAGCTTTTTTCTTTTTTGAACGTAATCTCTTTTATTTTCTTCAGCCGTCTAACTGATTAGTCTTGATCGAACTATTCTTTTTTATCACTCTTCTGTTTAGGTATAAAGCCCTGTATTTTTTATGCTTCATTCATACATACAAAAAATATATTCTTCGCCTTATAATGTTGCTTAATTATTAGAGTAGTTAATTATTATATGTCTCACTTGTACCTAATAATTAATCAAATTATTCTACTAATTTTAAGTGGTTGCCCTTGGCAATGATGACCCAACCAATTATCACAAAGCGACAACAACTTTATTTTTTTCTACT
The DNA here is from genome assembly GCA_951812935.1 of Hermaeophaga mercurialis. NCBI lineage: Eukaryota > Metazoa > Arthropoda > Insecta > Coleoptera > Chrysomelidae > Hermaeophaga > Hermaeophaga mercurialis. Next base: position 29,516,676 of record OX638361.1, on the reverse strand, counting down.
TGTAAAAACTCTTCCCATAATAAATGTTATCAAGACTTGATCTCTTATATGGTATTGTATGCAAAATTAAAGGAAGAAATTTTCGAAGCCAAATTTTGCGAGTGACCTAACTTTATATTTCTCGCGAAACAGGTTTGGGGGGTATTACCAGACACTAGTTTTAGCATACGATTTTTCGTAGGCCTCATATATTTATGTTTATTTTGAAAGTTTTGTAAACGATACTCTTAATACATCGTTGTCAAATATGGTAAAAATTGAGTATTGTTTTAAAAGACAATATTTTGTAGCCTTGATTGACAATTACTGAAGACAATTGATTGATTTATTTTATTAAAAAATAAATAGCGATTAGATGACCTTCTATTTAAACCAACTTGTACAACTCAAAAACCACTTTAACCTTATTTTTCCTGTAAAAAATTTTCAAAGTCACAAAGTTTTTGATGAGAAAAATAAGTTGTTAGTTTATGTCATGGTAAAATTGTTGACCCAGTTCCAGGTAAAATGCAATGTTATTAAATTCTATCTGTAAATAAACATTATTCATAGATGGGATACTATTTTTCAAATATACTGTATTAAATAATAGTAATTTGGTTTGTTTATATAAATATTGAGTATTTGTTTGCAATTGGCTCGAGCATTCTCTTCTAAAATTAAGACCAATAAATACGCGTTCTAATAGAGCGAAATGAATAATGTATAACTTACTATTATGATATAATTTTCTACATTATTCATGAATGCCCTGTATATTTTTCTTCTTCTGGGCCTAGAGTAATACACAGGGCCCAGCAAGCTCTTGCCGAAGTCCCATAATTCCCAAGATACTTTCATGAAAATGGGAACTGGGCAGAATATTTTAAATTAAATATTAATAATACGGTGTGCTTAAAAAATGTTGCCATACAGGTTATTTTTTTTTTTTAGTGTGTCTGTGGGCCGAAAATAAATAAACGTAACCTAGATATGCAACACTTTTAAATCCTCGCTGTATAATTGAAAATAATTTTAAAATAATCCTACCCGGATTTTATAGGTACGGGAATACTTAGAACGAAATTTTATAGGTATAAAATTATTTTTAAATAATACATAAGGTTGATTATAAAAACGATTTAAAAAAATAATGCGTTTTATAGGGTATCGTAGATATACAAGGTTGGATAATTTAAGATAATATAAGATTGCAGTGCTTCAATAATATGCCTGGATAAATGGTGTAGTCTTTCCAATAAATGAATTTCTCACCCAATCCCTGAGGTGATAAACAGAAACAGACAAAAAAGTTCATTAAAAACAGAAATTCCAAATATCTTTAATTTATGAAATTTAACCGATAGCAAAGTTCAGACATAAAATAAAATAAGGGTTGTTAATTTCATCCCTTTATAACATAATGGTGACACTGAAAAAATCCCATATAATTATTTACATGTTTAAGTAATTTTCAAAATTTTAAGTTCCTATATTAATACTTGCGAAATAAATTAAAAACTCAATTTTAATTTCGACTTTTCAGAAATACCTATTTAGGGTATGGGCTAAAACTTAAAGTTTAGAAATATAAAATTTTTAGTTTGAATTTATATCAAATTAGAAACAGTTTTTTCAAAATGACGATAATGTCCGAAATAGTACCATACACTAAAAGCCTGTTTTTAAATAATTTGTCTTTGAAACATTACATCAGAATCTGTTTTCTTTTTATTGTCATAAACTACTTTTGAATAGATTATCTTAAGAAATCATTTAAATAAGAAAAAATATATGCATTTTGTATCTATCCAATTATTAAAGGTCTCCGGACTTTGCCTAACAAGAATAATCTTAACTAAGTGAAAGTATAGTAAAGTAAGTAACTAAATGCGACATTAATTGATCCATATATTTTGTTGTAAACCTAATAATCATTACTTTGTTATTGACTTACATTTTCCAAAAACGAATAACAAAATTGCTCCAACAATAAACTTCATGTTTTCACTAATAAATTTAAATCACAAATGAATAAATAAATGGCGCGTCAAGTTTCACGTTAGGTGTACCAGCGCAGCTCCTCAAAATAGGCCAACTGCTTCTAGACTCAACCTTTTACTGAATTTGAATGCTATCTAAAGAAATAACAAAGTCGATCATTTCAGTTCCTCCCACTGATCAACGAAGACTGAAATTGCAGAGGTAAGGTTAACGGTGGAAGGTTAAAAAGTTAATTTATACGAGGTCCCTTACACTTATTTCAGGAAAGCGTAAAAATATTTGACAATATTTTTTTATTAACAATATTTTACATTCTAATACTATACAGGGTGATCAAGTTACACTCCAAAGATTGGTGCCTCCTTTGTCTTGAGAGAAACGAAATAAAGTTTTAAACAAAAGATATAGACAGGGTTAAGCTTAACATTTTAAAATTAATTTGCAATATCATAAGACCACAACATATCAAAGTTATGTTTTTTTTTATGGAATATCTTTATATTATCTTGAATTTCATTTTCGCTTATTTCCTATTTCGACAATATATGGTGTTACTAGATTCCACAAGGTACTTTTATGTGAAAAATTGAAATCGTCATTCTGTATTACTTAAAATCAACAATCTCTCAAGCCCGAAAAAAATTTGTAGTAATCTAGTTTTGTTGCAACTCTTCATATTTATGATAGTTTTTGTTTTAAATAACATGGTGACCTAAAACTCACGCCAATGGTTTACTTAGTCACTTACAAAAAACTTTCACTTTTGTTAAGCATTCCCTATACAGTATGGTCCAAATAAAAGGAATAAATTCCTTATTTCGTCATCAAGAACATGTTTAAATAGAAAAGTGGGTCTTATAATACATCAATTGAAAGGTCTTTTTAATATATATATATATATCCGCCGATTTCAATATGTCTTAAGTAATTAATTTTTATATGTTGTCAAAATAATTAAGTACAACCAAATTTAAAGCAAGTGCTCAAATTGTTTACCGTCAGCTAAAATGCAATGCGAAAGACGAGCAGGGAACTTTTCTCGAACTTTCGCTATAACTTCCGAATATATTTTAATATCTCAGTGCGTATCCGTTCTTTGAGTTCATTATTAGTTTATGGTCTATTTATGTTCACTTTACTTTTCAAGTATTCCCATAAAAAGAAATCGAGAGGAGTTAAATCAGGTGACCTCGGTGGCTACTCAATTGCTTCTCTTCGACCTATCCATCGAATTAGGAAAACGTTATCCAAGTAGTTTCTCACCAAGATAGCATAGTGCATTTCTGTTTGGGAACAGCCGGTTTAATTCTGGGAGCAAGAAAACATGCAGAAATTGTAAATATCGAGGACCTGTTAAGGTTTATTTGAAAAAGTATGGTCCTCTAATCCTATTATCTATTATTCCCGCCCAAACATTCACTTTCTCTGGGTATTAAGTACGGTACTCCTGCATCCAGTGTGGATTTTCTGTAGCCCAATACCGGAAAGTCTGACAATTCACATGACCGTTTAGGAGAAATGTAGCTTCATCAGAAAAAGAACTTTTTTTTTCAAAACATTGGGTCTCTATTATTTTTTTCCATTAGAATTTCACAAAATTCAAGTCGTCTATCAAAATCTTCTTCCATAAGTTCCTGCACTAAATTTCATTAAATTTACTTTATAGCAGCGTTTCTCAACCTTACAAAATTTTGACTCAAATCTAGGGCCTAGACTCTATCTAGGCCTAGAGCTCTAATATAGAACTTAATTACAGACCTTCAAAATTCAAAATCGTTGTTTCTTATCTGCTCTCTGTCATTTACAATGGATGAAAGACCTATGTGAGTCATTTGTTTAAAAATTTTGGCAGCAGACAGCAAGAAACCTAATAAACTTAGACGCCATTTGGCAACACTTCATAATGAGTACGTTAACAAGCCCTGAGAATTCTTTGAATTAAAATTAAAGTCATATGAAGAGCAAACATCATACTTTGTCTGTGAACGAAAAAGCTTTACTTGCCTCTAACAAAGTATCATATAAAATAGCCAGATGTAAAAAGTCTCACACCATTGGTGAAGACCTTATTTTGCCAGCTGCGATGGAGATTGTAGAAACTATATTTGGAGATAATTTTGCCAAACAATTGCATTCCATACCTCTTTCAAATGATACTGTTGCCCGCCGAATTGGTGATGTACAACATCAGCTTCTTGAAAAGTTGCGTGGCCAATTGTTTTCGATTCAGCTTGAGGAGGCAACAGATAGCAATAAAGATGCTCATTTAATTGCCTATGTCCGATTTTGTGATGGTATATCGGCAGTAGAAGAACTACTTTTCTGCAAACCCATAGAACTCAAAGCAGCAGCACTCGCTTTGTTTGATATTTTAAATAATTTTATTAATGAGGCAAATATAGAGCGGAAGAATTGCTTTGGAATATGCAGCGATTTTGCTCATCTCGAAGATTTCAAAGTGTACAAGAACTTGTGAAACCAAAATCTCCGCAATGTGTTAGGACCCATTGCATGATCCACAAAGAGGCTCTGGCTTCCAAAAGAAATGAGTCCTGGTCTCAACATTGTGCTAACGACGGTTGTAACTGAGGTAAATTATATAAAAATGAGACCTCTAAAATCAAGAATCTTTAATGCACTTTGCAAAGATATCGGTACAGATTATTCGACGTTGTTACTTTATTGCGAAGCCAAATGGTTATCGTGTTGGAAATTTTTACAACATGTTTATGGGTTAAAAGACGAAATTGCCACTTTTCAAGAAGAGGCAAAGTGCCCGGAAGCCGAAAAGTTTCGAGATGCTTTATTTGTGATGAAATTGAGTTACTTGGTCGACATATTCGAGAAATTAAATACCTTGAATCTACAACTCCAAGGAGAAAACACACATATGTTGGATACCAGTGATAAAGTTAGTGCTTTTTGTAGAAAGTTGGAGCTCTGGAGCAGAAATGTGAATCAAAACAAACTAGAAAAATTTGCAAATCTGAATGAGTGTGTTAAAACATACAAGGAAGAAGAACAGTACGTGAATGTTGTTTTTGTAACAATAGAAAGTCATTTAGCCATGTTGGCACAGAATTTAAAAAAAAAGTATATTAATAATATAATATAATAATAATATATATATTTGCTGACGACAAACTGGTAGCAGTTACGAGTGGATTAGGGATCTATTTCGGACTGATCCCGAAGGTCTCTTAACTGCAGAAGAAGAAATCTTCATAGAATTTACTGCAAGCGGCGAAATCAAGAGAGAATTTAGTAATAAATCTCTCTTTGAATTTTGGGCGGGAGTGGATGATGCCTTTTGTCCACCACAAACAAGAGCATTTCGTATGTTATCCATTTACAACATCCTACCTTTGCGAAGCCGGATTTTCTGCGGTGGCTGCTTTAAATACAAAATATAGGCCTCGACTGAATATAGACAAAGAACTGAGAGTGGCTATTTGTAATATAAAATCTACTTTTGAAAAACTTTGCTGTGCGAGGCAGGCCCAAGGCAGTCACTAATAATTATTAAAGTTATTTTTAATTTACTACTGATGAGTTTAATATTAGTTTCATTTGGCATTTGACAGTACCTACTGATTTTTTTTTTAATAGTAATTATCGTTTTTTTTTGTGCGCCCCACAGGTTGAGAAACGATGCTTTATAGGGATGCCACTTCTCCTTTTTTAGCGTTTTAAAAATTGTTTGATGGCCAACCTCATTGTCTAACGCTACTTATCGTAAACTGGTATGGGGATTATCTTCAAAGGCTAGCAGAACATCTAGTTTCTTGTTTTCAGATATTTGTTTTTTACTACATATTGCATTTTCTACTAAAACTTGAAAATACTATGTTTGAAAATAGCGAAACCGTGGTCGTTTTAATATAACTAAAAAAGAGTTGGAATCCTGTGGAAACACAGATAAATATAATTTATCTTTTGCATATTTATTAAAATGTGCAGTCTGATTCTACCTATTACTTTTATTTAAAATATTTTTCGTATAATTTGAGTTTAGCATTTTGAAATGAAAAATGCATAAATACTGTTTTTAACAAACAATGGAATAATTCTCTTTGTAGTTTTTATATTCAACCTTATTATTTGTTCCATTCGTTACGTAGTTTGAAATAAGGGAAACAACGAAACTGTAAATACGAAAAAGATAATAGAGGGAATAGAAAGCCAATTAAAACTAACGGAGCAAGTAAGAGTAAGAGATTAACTGAAATAGAAATAAAAAAAAATGATGAGTACCAATAATACTCAGAAGCAGTGTTTAAATCAGGTGTGGGTCATTTTGTAAATCAAAGCACGTTAACTCTAGGGCGTATCTAGATAAAATTGGCGGAAGTTTTTTTAGGAGTTTTAGTTTTAGCAGTAACGATTATTTATACTAATCTGCCTTGGAATATTTTAAATAATATTCATTTCTGTGCATTTATAAAAATATTTTCCTCATCAAAGACGACAAGTGAAATTAAGATGAGGATAATATACATGAATAAAGTTTACATCAAACAATTGAGGATTGATTTGTAAAGCTGCCCATTTATAACTTTTTACAATTTTAACACCAGTTGTCACTTGTTGGAACTCCTGGGTTACAGCGGCATTGTATTATGTGACTATTTTGATGAACTCAATCAACACTAGTTTGCTTTTATCGCATTCTGAGTCATTTAGAATTTTGTTGAAAGTTAACCCTTAAAATTAACTCTGGTACAATAATTGTAACAAGGAGTGTCTAGTATAAACGACAGGCTGTTTAGAAAAAAAAAACTATGAGTTAAATATATTATAACAAACTGCAAATGTTTAGTAAATAATTGTTTCTATAGCATGATGATTCATTTAGTTATTTTACATATAATCAGAGGTACAAAAAAAATCCAGATGTACGTAATTCGTACAATACTAATTAGAAAACAGTAATCCCAACTCGAGAAATAATACACTATTAAGCATATCTAACATAATTTTGAAAAAATATTTAAAAGGTATCTATAATGAAAAATATATTTCCTATCAGGAAAATATTTATTGTTTAATAGTGAGCAATGTTGCCACTCTATATATAGATTTTAAACAGGCGTATGATAGGTTTAGTAAAAGCCAACTTTTTGAGTCAAACTTCATAGCAATAGCCACCAAATTGATCAGGCTAACAAAAATAACTCTTTTGAATACAGAAAAAAGAATAACTTGCAACGGTTGCAAATCGACTCTCTTCAGTATAGAGAATGGTGTAAGACAAGGGGATCCACTTTCAACTGTATTATTCTTCTTAACACTAGAAGCTATTATTAGATGACCTAAATTAAAGACAGATGGGCTCATCTGTATACAGATAGTATAATAACGAGTACCAATGTATTCGATATACAAATGACTTAACACTCTTAGCAAAACCAAGAAATGAACTTAAGAAGGTGCAAAAAATAATACAGAGAAAACATAAATTTTTGGTCTAAAAATAAACCAAGATAAAATAAAATACATGGTGCATAGAGAAACAGGAAGACCCTTAGAAAATTTGACAAAAGGAAAAAGTTTGGTTTTCAGAGATTAAATCAATTTACTAATTGATAATACTAATATCGAGCAATGTCCACGAAGAACAATACATAAATTCAAGAAATGTGAAAGGCTATCGAAAATTTGGTGAAATCAAAATACTCTGATGAGGAAATGAAGATTAAGAATTTATAACACCATTATAAAGTCCACTGTGACATATGAAACAGGGACATGGAAAAAAAAATGAATATATGTTATATTAAATGAAGATTGACGAGAATGGTACTCTTTAGGAATGTAATCAGAAAAACACGAAGAGGTTGGCCGAGGATAAGTTGGTTTGGAAGTGTGAAATCGGATGCCAGAAAGCTCAAAATAGTAAATAGAAAAGAAAAAGCAACAAATACAGAAGAAAGAGCGAAAAATACTTGCATTTGTATATATTTGTATATGTTATTTTTGTCACACTAATGAATTAATAACCAATTTGAATATAACTTATGGCCAACCATTAAATTACGATATTATTTTAGTATGCAATAATAATATATATACTACGCCTACGACACTTCACGTCAGTATTTTGTAGTACGGCATTGTAATTGATTTTTTGAATTTTATACTAATACTTTTAGTATACAATGCGAAACTATAATTTTAGTATTTATTTCATTTATCCATCAAAATCAGCCTACACCCAAACAAAATTAGTATGGCTGAATAGATATTTTCAGTACCTTTCAAACCAGGTGTCACTTGCCATAAGGCTAATCTACTACTCAAATAGAAAAAAAAGACATTTTTTCTTTTTTGAATTTACTTTTTAACGACGATAGATAAGAATAGGACAGTATACGCGAAAGTGCTTTGCGACACAGATGGATGTAGAAGGTTGAGGTTGTTAGATGGGGTTCAGAAAATTAAAAATTAAAAGTGTTTTTTATAAAACATTGATACAATAATATAAAAATAGAATTAAGTCTGTATAATTATCACTCATTCCTATAGACCAAGAACTCATAGAAAAAAAATTAAGTGTTTGCATAAATGTCCGTCTTCTCTATATAGACATAAGAAATGCAATAACTAACTAACTATTATTTTTCGTCCGTGAAAAATTTTTAAACCATTGTTTATCTCTTATCAGTACTAAAATAATATTTAATTGTACCTTTATTAAAAATAGAATTATTATCGAATAATTAATAAATTAATTCCAATAACATAAAAAAAATTGTCTAATGAGTTCTATTTTCTGAGTTTATCTAAAAATACTAAATTCTGTGTGACAAACAGTATAACCCTGCAAAATTAGTTTAACTTTACTATGAAAAATATAAAATGTAATTTATATTTATTACTTTAGTTATTTTTTGATAAATTCAGGGAATTTATGAGACATAATCTGTTTCAATACTTATAAAAAAATGTTTTTAATAAACCAAAACTTGACCGTACTTGAAATACATATTACTGTACAAAGAGTTTAAATATTTTTATACATTTTTTATCTCAAGTATAAATTAAATTTAATAGAACACGCAAGGTTATCTGTAAAATCATCAATTTAATATGGGGGGAATTGTCTTATTATTACTAAAAATCATTAGACCGTAAATACGAAATATTCTGTGATCATTTATGAAATTAATCGAACTGTAGACATTTAGAATATAACAATTTGTTACATAGTTGTGTTTAAACAAAAGAATAATTTTTGAATAAAAACAAATTAATATTTTCTTGTATTTCCAATTCATGAAATTTGCAAAATATGAACTTATGTGTACATTCAAATAAAAAATAAAAAATCTTTTATTTTATTATTTTACTGAAATAAATTTTACAAATAGAACAAAGTAAGGAGACTGAAATTTTAACTATACTGATCAGCCCTCACCAAGGGTACTCGCAGTAGAAATTGTAGAGGATGTACCAGGAGTTGAACTTGACATCGTTGTAGTAACTGGAGCTGCAGTAACAGAAGAATATTGTACTTTCTTACTTACATTTTTGATTGTGAAAATGAATCTCACTGGTAATTTTAGGTCAAATTAATAGCAGGGCCTCGTTTTGCAATTAACATTTGTCTGAAGATAGATAATACATATTTTTTGAGCATTTATGAAAAACAGAAATTAGATCTAATACATTATTACAAACCTTTGGCGGATACTCTTGACACAACACAAATATTGTAATACAGTAAAAAAGTATTAACAAACGGGCAACAAACGTTTTCATTCACGTTTAGATAATTGAAAAATTTACTAACGTATTTATACTGAACAATCAATAAATTTTACTGAATTTTACGTAACTTCAACAAAGAAAATTATGTCCATTCTTAACCCAGTTTTATGGGTTTGGCGTGATTATGCATTTTTTAAAAAGTTATAGATTATTTATTAGCAGAAAAAAATATAATTCTTACAAACAGCTACCAAAATCATGAAATTAGATTTTGGATCAGTTACATAACCTTTTAAAATTTAGATAAAGGACAATAAACGATATTGTTGCCTGACCTGAGTTTGAGAAACCGAACCATGCAGAAAGTTTGTCAAGAAAACTATTCCAAATAAGGCCGAAGCTTCTTTCTTGAGGTTTGGAAGGTGGATTCTTCTGAAAAATTATATGTTTGTAAAAATAATATTAGTCACAAAATGTAAGCCTTATTTTATTAACACTTATAATAAATAGTATATTTATATATTTGCTTATTCTACATTTCTACATAAGTATTTTATACCGACCTGTTCGAATACGGGATAACTGAATACTGCCTTTCCTATAAGCGACAAAACGATTAAAATCTTCCACGAAAACATTTTGGTAAAAGAGTAGAGCATAAGCAACCTGTAGAGCTTTATTCATATATTAGCAATAAAAAATAATTTTATTGTTGTAATAACTTAGTTTCGAAGCCTACGCGTGAGGTTTATCAGGAATATTTTCATTTAAATATCGTAATAACGAGTTTTTCGTGATTGAATTATTATGTGAGTACTTTTTTGACACAGAAAAACAGTTTTATTTCTTCCTGATAAACAAAAATGTAATGCCAAATATCCCGAAAAGTACTATTTTTTATGAACTATTAATATTTATTTGTCTACAGTCTTTGATACTTGAGGCAGGTACACGTAATTTAAAAAAATAATTTTATAAAAAAAGATGGAAACATGACGACGAACTGCAAGGAAAAGAAAGTGAAATTGACAATTGAAAATAAGGAAAATTAAGATGTTTTAAGATCAGAACCAGGAATATAGGAAGGACATCGGAATTGAAAAATGATGCGGATAGGGATTACATGACGTCGAAATAGACAAAGGAAAAATATGAGAGTAGAAATAAACTGGGCAAGGAAAGAAAAAAAAAGAAAAAAAAGAAGAGAAAGAAACAAAAAAGAATAATGTAAAAATTTGAAAACGGGGACTTTCAATATAGGAAGCATTATGGAGAAAGGAAAATAATAAAAAATGTAGAAAGTAGATGGAACAAAATTAAAATTAATGTTTTAGAGAATGTAAAAAAAGCAGCCGCATAAGAAAAATCCAAAACTAAAAAAATGAAAACAACTAAATGATGAACCGAGAAAATTAGAGAAATAATAAAAGAGAAAAGGAAAGAATGGTTAAGATACCTAAACACTAAAAATATAGAAAACAAGTAATAAAACAAAATTACAAAATTAAAGAAGAACAATGAACGGCATTTTAAAGAAAAATGTCAAAGAACATTGAAGAAATCCAGAAATTAGTCTATGTAGCACTAAAACAATTAAGCAAAAATTAAGAGCAGAATATGAACAACATAAGGACAAAGAAGGAAATGTATTAACAAAATCAGACCATATTATGGAAAGACCTACAGAATAAGTCCAGCCAATAAATGAGGAAATACGAGAATCCATAAAAAAGTTAAAAACAGGGAAAGCACCAGATAAAAGCAATATCATAACAGAAATGATAAAATTGATGAGCGAAGAAGGACTAAACCAACATCAAAAATTATATACTCGAGATAAAAAATTCCAAGGAATGGAATGAAGAAATAATCCTACCAATTTATAAAGAGAGAGATAAGAGATACTGCAGCAATCATAGAGGAATAACGTTGATAAGTATTTCAGGAAAAATATTGGGTAAGATATGAGAAGATAGAATTAGAAAGATATTAGATAGAACAAAAGAAAATACCCAATGTGGATTTAGGAAAAGGAAAAGTACGCAAGACCTTATTTTAATTTGAAGACAAGCTAAGGAAGAATAAATAAATTAGAAGAGGAGATACACACACATACGAAAAAAAATGTTTACAAAAATATAGGCAGTCTTGAAACGCACTAATGCCGCACCCTATATGTTTTACAGACCTTGAAAAGGCATTTGATAAACAGGATAGGTATAACGCTACGAATATAGTAAGAACAAATAATGAAGAATAACAAGAATTTAGAACAAAGGAGTGTACCAATTCCATTTTATTGGCGGTGACCCTAGATGAATAATAATAATAATAAAAAAGCCAAAAATAAAATGAAACTTACATTGAGATATTGGTGGTTGAGAAAGATACAATTAAATGAATTTATGTTCGGGAATAACATGCTCATAATTAGACACGAAACATACAGACAAAATCTGAAAAAAGATAACAAAAATGACAAAATAAGAGAAAGTAAACTAAGGTAGTATACACATTATAAGCAGAATGCTAAATGAAAGATTTCCTAAAAGAATGTTCAAAGCAAAATTACGAGAAAAAAATAAAAGGGGAAGACTAAGAAAAACATAGACAAATTTAATAAAGTAAGCGAAAGAGCGATCCAATGGGAAAACATTAGAACAGTAAGAAGAGACCGAAAGAAATGGATATAAGAAATAAAGAAAAGGAAAAAACTCAACTTCAGACAGCCTTACATACAACGGTAAAAGGGATTAGGACTAAGAAGAAGACCAAACAAACACGTGATAAAATCAATAAAAATATTAAATGCTCTATTTTAAATATTATTTTTGTTTATCATATAAGACTCACAAAAATGTCAAAAATCTTTTATGGATGGATAGAAATAAAACACATAGTTTTTATCACAATTATAATTAAAACTCTTCCTTCGCATTAGGTTTTCTTTTTTCTAGTAATATTTGTATTTCATGAAGACTTTTTCCATTGATTTCTGGTACGACTAATTTAACAAAAATATTGGAAAGCAAAGATATTATACCTCAAAAACAAAACACTTTGCTGAGTCCGACTATTGGTACAATGGATGAAAAACAGGCTCCAATTAAAAAAGTAACAGACATGCAAAATATTAAACATATAGTAACACAAAACGATTTAACATGTGTGGAGTAAATCCCTAAAACTGAAAATCCCATGAAGTTTTGAAAGAAAAATGTTGAGCAACCAATGATTAATCCTTTTCTAGTAGCTGGTGATAAAAAAATGTCCTTCCAAGGGTTTTTTAGTGAATTCTCAGTTGATGTTGAAACCAACAAACTTTTTACTTCTTCATCGACGTTCGAAGTACCTCTTAATTTCTTCAAACTTTGTTCAGCTCTATCCCTTTTTTCTTTTGCTAAGTAATAATGAGGAGTTTTTGGGAAAAAAGGTACGAATGTAATGATAAATAACCCCATAATGCCCAACGTGACATAAGCCATGGTTTTTATGCTTACAAGAGGCCCAATAGAAAAATTGACAAAGGTGGCAGTTGAAAAAGTTGTCCCATATATTGAACCCAAAAACCCCCTATTATGATCTAAAGAAATTTCAGCGACGTAGCTGGGAATCACGGACCCACAAAATATGCCAAACATTCCCGCTACAAACCTTGATATGTAGAACAGCATCACACTTCGGCAATGAGCAATGATTAAGTATGCAATGCAAAATGGCACGGCAGAAATGATTAGACTATTTTTGCGGCCAAATTTTTGGCAACAATATCCTGCTAAAATTATGCCCGGTAATGTTCCTAGAGCATGCAATGATGCTATCCATGACTCTTCAAATGTTGTTATAGGTCTTCCTAAAGGATTTATGTTTGTATCGTTGCTGTTCAGTATTGGTAGAGAAGGTGATGTCCATGTGAACACGTTGCATACTCCAAGGGTATGCAAATTAACTGTAAGAAAAAATAAAAACACGTTATTTTAAAAAAAGATAATATATCTCTTGATCATGCTGTGTGGGAAAGAGGCAAGTGTATAGCTTACATTGAGATTTTAACAAAACTAAAATCCGTTCTTGATGCCGCGAAATAGCAATTACCAACCATATTTTCTTCTAGCCCGATAAATGTACAAACTTCATCTGTGAGGAATTGGAAAAGTAATGTTTCAATTATATACACGAAAGCTTAGATCATAAGTTGGCGATTTGTTTAAATCTGTTACAGTATGCGAGTTTAAAATTATGGCTTTGGCGGAAATTTAACTTGATTCATCAGTAAATAATTCAAAGGTTTTGATTGTGATTATATTGTTATTAGAGATGACAGAAATTTTAAACCTAGTGATACAACTAGAAGTGGAGCATTACCGTTTACAATGATTTTATTTCTACTCGGATTAATTTCAAGGGAATTCGTTTCCACTTTTTAGATTTGTCAATATAATATTGTGAGGCTTATATTAAGCTCAAAATATTTATTTAATTGCCATGTATATGTCGCATCCATTTGGAGTAATTGTCCATTAGGTGAACTCGATATCCAGTTTATGAAGTAGAACCAGATTTTATTTCTCAATCTGGACAATTTTTTTGTCCAGTCATGAAATAGGTACAGTATTTTACAACTTGGTGAAACGAGACTATATTACAGCATCTGGGCACCAAAATCATCAAATTCTTGTACTGTATATTTTGCATTTATCCATTTAGTATAACACAATCAGTTGTTCGCCTGCTCGAATAAAACAATTTTGTTACATATATTAGTATATTATAAATTAAAATAATGCTATTAAGTACATACATATACGTAAAAAATACAATTTCTTGAAATTATTTACGGATATATGAAAAACAAAAAAGGAAAATAAATATATAAAAAAACTCAAATTAATACCACTTACCACAAGGAAGGTTGGAATGACATCGACTTGTACAAAGGCGCTTATTTTTAAAGTATTTTTTGAGAAATACTGAACCTTAGACGGTTTACATAAACCCTTCGCCTTCCCTGGCCATTTGACATAATCCCCAGTATTTCGCGAATGCTGTATGTCCAGCTAAATGGTTTTATGTCAAATAAATATTTAGCTACGTCGGGTGTTTTTCAAGGATCAAACTAGGGGCAATTGTTGTTTGTCATATTTGTGATGTTATCGATGTACATTTCTTATTGTATGCAGATGATCTTAAGATAAATTGGTATCAGAAGCTCTCAGATACTTTGAACTCTATTATTTCCTGGGGCAATAGAAATAGATCAACATTTATGCCTATATTAGATCTAAACTTGAATACGCAACTGCCTTACTAACAAACTAACGTTGATAGAATTGAATCTATTGAAGACGTTTTCAGAAATATGTACGGTTTGGTATTGATCATAATAAAGGCACGGTTTTTGAAGTTCGATTTATTTTACATTGTTACTCTTAAAACACTTTGAAGTACCCGCCAATGTATGTAATGTATAATAATTACAATCAAATTGCTGACCACATGGATATATTTAGTTGTAGTGTTAAGGACATAAAAATTTATTTTTTAGGCTAATGAATGCGTATTGTGCTGTATATTACATAAAGTTTTTTAGGTTAGATATTTATAAGAAATATTTGCATTGTAAGTTCCTTTTCTGTAATTGGGTTGTACCTGTTGAAATAAATAAATACATTTTGATTCTATTTGTTGTCGCTCTGTAAAATGTAATTGGGAATAATTTGCTACAATTATTGCTTTCACAAAACATATTACCATATATAATAAAATATTCTTCAACGACCCTCACACGAAACAGAACCTTGCAAGCACTTTGAATTAGAGTTCTTATGGCCTCTGTAGACAGAATCTTTCCCGTTAAATATATGATATGTAAAATGGCACAAACTCGAAATGGGGATATGAGTAAAACGATTTGGGAAGCAGAAAGAATCATTTCTGTAACTGCAATTAAGGACAGAAATGTAATTTGAATATTCCTAAATTTGTTTTAGGTAAAATTAGTGCTATTTTATATCTTTATTTATACTGTTATTTATTTATACTTATTTTCTTTTATAAATATTTTGGGGTCACCAAGAGACAAAGTACAGACTAAAACAGATTTCTAAGCATTTTACATTAAATAGTTGTATTCATTAAAAAAATGTTGTTCAGAGATGTCGAATAAATTCTGGACAAAGTCTCGGTCGCCAACTTAAATGAATCAATTTCTAGATATGCTATAATAAAATATAATAATAATAGTTACTTTTTAAAATAAGTACTCACCATAAAGAGTTGCCAAATACATAAATAATGACGAACTCTTGCGTGTCATTATATTAAGATTCTAGATATATTCTAACATGAAATTTGTATTTTTGTTTATATTTAAAATAGACTATATAAATGGCGTATTTCAGAAAATTATACTTATTATCTGTTAAAAAGTTGATATGGAATTTTAAAAATTCATCCTTAGTACATAGGCAAATAATTATTAGTTTAACATGTATTCTTTGCTTATATATAAAATGCTCTACATTCATTGCTCACATAGTAATAAATTATGCTTAACGTCTATTGCACAGTATATAAGGAATTTTAAAAATTCAACCTTTCAAAAATAATTAATAACAAATTTAGATAAAAATATAGGTATAAACAAACATTATATCCTGGTAGAATCTCACACATTATCGAGTAATTTTTCTAAAATTATACCACAAATCTTGAATGTAGTATAATTTTCCCTAGCTAATTTACAAGAATATTTCAATTTGTTTTATTAAAATTAATGGTTTAAGTTGAAAAAGATTATCCATTTTCTCAAATGTGGTATGGGGGATTAGAAACAATTTCAAAATCAAAATTTCAATGTCTTTACTTCAAAATTGCTTTAATTTCAAAAGGTTAAATATATTTAATGACAACTACCTTCGACTTATAAAGCTCTCTTCAGGTCTTAAATTACAAAAAAAGTGCCATAAAAATAATACATTTAATGAAGGAAACTTACAACTTGCCAAATATAGGATCCTAGTAACAATAATCTAATGTGAATTTAGACATAAAATTAATTAGAAACAATCAAAATTGAAAATTTTTACCACAAATTATAATATAAAAAAATACATATTCTAGACGAAACTTACCACTTATAAAATTAATTATTAATGTGTGGTAAACAATTATTATAAGTAAATGTTTAAACTGACTTAATTAAATGTTGAAATTAAACATTAAAATGGACATTGAGCAAATTACATAATAATTATAAATATATTAAATAACAATTTAGTACTCGAAAATGTCTTTTATGTCTAAATTCACATTTGATTATTATTATTACTGTATCCTACAGTTGGTAAATTATAAGTTTCCTTCATTGCATATATTATTTTTATGACACTTTCTTTATAATTTCAGACCTGAAGATGTTTTTATAAGCCAAAACTAGTCGTCATTAAATATATTGAACCTTTTGAAATTAAAGCCATTTTGTGGTAAAAACATGTAAATTTGGCCACCATTTGTATATCTGGAGGTGTATAAGGATATCTAATTTCGCTCCTTAAATAAATTGAACAATTTTTTGATCGTATTACTACTTTATAGTTTAGTCGAACGAGTAAATAATGAAATCATATTCCTATTTTTCCAACATACTAAGATGAAAATATTAATGTATTTTTGCGGAAAATTTTCTATTGTAAGTCTCAGTAGTGGAGATTTAAAAAATAATGTAATACATATATATAAACATAGCGATTATTTTAGGTGTATTATATTTAACTAGAAAATTGTTTTCAGTGTATGGCTAATGGCTTAAGGCCTATACCAAAAAAGTTGCTTTTTCCAAAAACATGTTGATTTTGCCGTTGGTATTTGGTATAAATAATTTAACAAAAATAATAGAAAGGAATGCCACTAAAGCGCAAAAACAAAACACTTTACTAAGGCCGACTTTGGCTATATACAATGGATGGAGAACACAGTCCAACTAGAAATCCTAAAGTTGTACAAAATAATGAACATATAATAATACAAATTGATTTAACATTCGTGGAACATTTTTCACCACACATAACCCAAGGAGCGGGACCCCAACCCATCATATAGAAACCTAAATTGAAACTTAATGCCAGAAGTGGTAGCCAATATATGGAACTGGCATTAGAATTAATTTCTTTTAAACAGAAGAATATTCCTAACAATAAATGATTTAGAGAATAACCTGCTGCCAATGTATAAAGTATTTTATTTCTTTCCAGTTTAATAATAAGAAAATTTAACGTAACACAGCCAATTCTTTACATAACACACTACCACGGTTGTAGAAAAAGCATAAATAGGAATAACGCTTTCACTAACCTAAATAATTGTTTGCAAGTAAATCCCCAAAACAGAAAACCCCATTATGCTTTGAAAGAAATAGTTGAGGAACCAATGATTAATCCTTTTCTAGTAGCTCGTGATAAAAAAATATTCTTGCGAGAGTTTTGGTGTGAATTCTCCGTTGATATTGAATGTAGCAAACTTTTAACTTCTTTGTCAACGTTCGAAGTACCTCTTAATTTCTTCAGACTTTGTTCGGCTCTACCCTTCCATGTTTAGCTAATGAATGTTAGTGAATAAGGCGTTTTTGAGAAAAACGGTACGAATGTAATGAGAAATAATCTCATAATACCCAACGTGATATAAGCCATGGTTTTTATGCTTACAAGGGGCCCAATAGAAAAATTTATATAAATTGTGATTAAAATATTTGTGCCATATATTGAACCCAAAAATCTCTTAGTGTGGTCTAACTAAATTTCATTAACGAAGCTGAACCACGGATGCTCAAAATATCCCAAACATTCCCCCTACAAATTTTGATATGTAGAAAAGTATCACACTACGGCAATGAGCAATAATTAAATAAGCAATGCAAAAAGGTACAGCAGAAATAATCAAACTGATTAGGTCTAGCTAAAGGGTTTATGTTTGTGTTGTTGCTTCTAAGTATTGGTAGGGATGGTGATGACCAGGTGAACACATTGCATACTCCAAGAGTATGTAAATTAACTGTAAAAAAATAAATAAACCATGTTAATGTCATAAAGTTATTAAAGAGAAACAAAATATTTTCTATTTGCATAGTGCCCGTACCCTTTGATTTTAGAACTTGGAAATAAATATCTGACATGTAAAATGCACCAAACTATAAATATGAAAATATGAAAAAAAATTCTAGAACTAGAAAGGAGTACAAAAAAGTAGGTAGGTAGATGGTTATATTATAAGATTTTTTTTAAGTTGTCGGACAAACAGTTCGGGAAAATTTCTGCTGGCTAATTAAAACGAATCACCCTCTACATACACGTTATTAATAATTAAAATTTTAAATTGGGACTCACCAGAAAAAGTTGCTAATTAGAGAAATAATGAACTTCTATATGTCATTATATGGATTATTTTTCTATTGGGATAAGAAATATGTCTTTTTGCTTATATTTAAAATGGATATTAATAGCATATTTGACGCAATGATACGTATTATCTTTTAAAAAGTTGATTAGGAATATTAAAAATTCATCCTTGGTACCTAAATACTTATTTAATAGTGAATTTACATAATGAAAACTAGGTAGGTCTAACAGCCAATATATTTGAGTAGAATAACAAACAACATATATCAAATAATTTTTACTAAAATTTTGTGCACAAATCTTTATTTATAGACTATTTTTTACAAAAACCTATGTACGGAATAGAGCACGTGATTAAATTTCCTGCGTCACAATCGTACAACTCTGTCTAATAAACAGGAATGTAGGAAAAATCGCGAGAGTATTAGAAAAATGTAAAGTTGTGTCTCATTGTCTTAGTTTAAATGTTTGTAAATAATAAATCTCTAGTTCATTTAAGTTTGGATTGACTACACTTTTCATATTGTTCCCTTAATCCCCTCCCTGAATCATATTTTTTCCATCGAAAACCTACTTAATTATTTGCACACTGAAGTACTACAGCCATTAAACAATTGCTTTTTATGGTTAATCAACAAACATTAACCATTAAAGAAGTCAAAGCAATATGAAGTCCTACAAGTAAATATTGATATACATTCATGGGTACACCAAGCTTTTTCAACCGGATCATGTCACCTCCACTATTTAACAATAAGGTCGTAAAGGTTCTTCGAAAACGGTGGCCGGTAAATAAATTTTTATTAGGCAGTTTTAAATAACTTGCTATTTGACTTGGTGTCTTGGCCAGAGTATTTATACCAATGACTTGATTTACACATTTGCCTTTAGAATACTCTAAAAATAACCGGTTGATTAGATTACTTTTCATTTGGCACAGCATTATTAAATTTAAATATTTCCTATAATCGGAAATATAGTTAATAGTACTTTCCTTCATATATACGACTTTAAAAATTACAGAATCTTCAACTTACATAAATGCCTAATTTTTCCGATTCATCGAACACAGAAAGAAGTAAAACTTTCGCGGATCCCGAGTTACACTGATATTGTAGGAAATGATGCTGCTGATAAAACTAACCTAACCTAACCTAGGAAGAAGATATGATCCAACTTTTAGTAGCCTGAGATATAAAGAATTTCTCCCCCACAAATTATGAATCTCATGGGAACATAAATGGAAAAATATGTCACAAAATAGAGGAGTTACATATGCTAACATTCGTAAGAACCCTAAAACAAACCTTACTTTAAAACAATAAATAACATTCCTAAATCATATTATTGTAATGTGTAGAATAAGAAGTACCTATTGCAGTTCCTCTCTTGATCTCCATAGGATCAAGTTGAAGAAAATCCTTTAAGCAATTGTTGTAATTAGTAACACCTCTAATTTAGATGCATGTTTGAAGCCGAACCCATTAAATTGGAAAAAAGATAAGAGTTTAGGTATTACCTTGGAGTATTCAAAATAATTAAACTTTATGTCTGCCATTAAAAAGCCATTATTTCCACTCTTAAAACGTTTCCAAAGATCAGTGGCGCTCTACCTACGAAAACATTTTCCCTAAGTAAATGATCATTAGTACTATACGAATTCGAAATCATTGACAAAATACAGCATTAGCAGCTATATCTGTTGCTAAAAATAAACTATTAAAATGTTATATAAAAAAAATAGATTTATAAAATGCATATTAAAATAATACTTACAGCAGACTTCATTTTATTTCTAAAAGGTAGTGTTCCAATCGTAAATTAAAAGGTATTTCGTTAATATCTAAATCTAAATAATGAGTAGCAACGTAAACTTGTTTCGCATAGTATAAAATAGCGGTGTCTTAACTTTTGGTTCTCTCCCTGCGATAGTAGAGGGCGTCGAGTGCCACGAGATTTTCTATCTACTTTATCTACTTTAGAGCTTAGTCGATTTCATTATTCTAATGAATATTATTTTTGAGGAAACGCATGTATAATGAATACGTTATTAGGATAGAGGGAACGGATGTTTAATGAACAAAGGGAAAAATAAGCATTTTCTTTTTTGTTTGTTTTAATTGTTATATTTTTTACAAATAGGAAACATTTGAATTATTATTATGAAAAATTTAGAGACATCGACAGATTATTAAAAATAAAAAAAAATATTAGAAAACCTTTTACAAAACTTTAATTTAGATTCTCCTTCAACTGACTCTAATTTGACCAATCTACCTTTATCCAGTAATAATTTATTAATAGATATGGCCCAATTCAAATCAAAATTCATTAATTGTGTACCAGAATTTGATGGTAATCCAAATGATTTAAGTAGATTTTTGTCTGTAAGCGAATCAATTTTATGATAGAACTAACCCCACAAGTTTTCAAAACACTTACTTATTAAATAGCTATATCGAAATTAAAGGATAGTGCTAGAACAGTAATAAATATTTAAAATTGGAATAATTGGGACGATTTAAAGTCTGCTCTAGAAATTTCTCTGATCAAAGAGATGAAGTATGTCTAAACAGGGATCTAGTATTGTTAAAGCAAAATCACAATGAAACTCCTCAAAATTTTTACAATCGATGTCTACACATATTAAATTTAATATGTAGTTATATAAATATTCATGAAACCACTGTAGCAGGAAAAATTCTAAAAAGAGAGCGATATCAAAATTTAGCATTAAAAACATCAGGCCTAAAAGAACCGTTAGGAACTACAATTCGTTGCATGAAACCTAATACTAACAGTGAAGCCCTACAATTTATGTTGCAAGAAAATAACGTTCATTATTTACAAAACTCTCCAAAAAATTATTATAATTTTTCAAATAATAATAATAGATTTACAGAAATTTTGAATTTAAGGAGGTATGGTACGTACAGTGCAGTCAGACAGTTCCGTCTCATTGTACATGTCAACAGTATGTACGTACCTATAGGGAGAATGAACTTTTCTTAAGACTGTACTTCCAAAATTAAAAAATTTCAGCTAGCTATAACCGTCTTTTAGCATGTTAAAATTATTATTTTATGAATTTTAAGATTAAATTATAACATTAATTTTCGTTAGTCAACAGGATTTATAAGTAAAATAATTAAATAAAATAATTTAATATCTTTGTAAAATTAATAAGAATTCCGGCAACGTCGCAAATCCAACCGCGTTTGGGAACTTGCATATCTGCTGGTATTAAAAAAAAAATTGCTGATGCTGATATTAGCTATAATGAGTTAATTAAAACTTTTCGTGAAGATGGGGACGCTGGAATAAAAAAATTATTAGGTAATGATGAAAATAACAAAGTTCGTGTAACTAAAACCAAAAAAATTATTGATAATTTGTTGAATCATTTCAGAACCAAAGTTTTATAAAATGTTTAAGTTTTTGCAATATTAAGAATATTAGCAATAAGTTATTTATTATTTAATTATGTTATGTTTTATAATAAATAATAAAAATTTAAAAATGCTTTCCCTAACCCATTTGACATTTCTTTTAACCTATTCTATTAAAACTTTAAATTTCCCGCGCGACCCACCATTTGCGACGTTGCCGTCAACATAACCCACATTTGCTATGGCTGAATGTTTTTTTAAATTTATATTTTTTTAACTTAGTTATTTTTATAACTAAGTACCCTCAACATGATTTTATTTTCTCAATAATTTTTGGAATTTTTTTTTTATAGACCTTTAGTTTTTCAAAGCTTTGTCATTATTTTTTCATCATGAAATTTATTATAACATGAGTATGTGTGATACCTGGTATGCCATTACAACGTTAAATGACCTCATTTTAATTTCGTTTCATAAAAAAACTGTGAACCCTAGGTCTCTAAAATTTTAACACAACACGTATTAAATATAGTTTTATCGATCCTAAAAATTTTAAATTGATCTCATTATTTCGACTTAGCTCCCATACCTCCTTAACCGTAATCGAAACCAAAATAATTTTGAATTCAATAGAAATAGAAATCAAAATAATTCTGAGTTTAATTCTAGAGCTTCCAATAATTACTTTTTAATACAAAATAATAATAGACCAAATACTAATTTCCCCTTTCAACCAATTACTACACATTCACGACCCAAACAAAGAAACTACCTCACTAATGAACAAGTTTTGGGACAAAATTGCCAAAACAGAGATAGTAATGTATCTAGGCCTAATCAAAAAGTAAATTTGTCAAATCTCACACCAATGTCAATTTCAACATGAAACACATTCCAACCTAATAGGTCCGCACCTTCGAATTATTTTAAGTCTAATAGCCCACCAAATTTTAATGTTGAGGAACTACAATAATCATACTACGTCAGAAAACGAAGATTTCGAACAAACTAGTGACATGTACAATAATCGAACTAATTCAAATAGAATATAGAATTAATGAATATTTTTTGTGAAGAGCCTCGGAAACTAAACTACAAGAAAATATTCTTATAGAACCCTTAACTATTTCTTTTAATTGTTCCAATTCTAGTGAATTACCATATACAATTTTTCCGGAACATAATTTAAAAATGTTAACAGATACCGGATCAACAGAATCTTTTTTGGATCCTGAAGTAGCCCGTCAATTTTATCCAACTTTAATACCAAATGACCCCTGTATAGTTTCTACAGTTTTCCAAAAATCCTCTCACAATCACAATCTTAAAAGACACCCTCAAATTAAAGTTTTATTTATTTAAATTCCATAACATATTAATTGGTTTAGACAATCTCAGATTATTACATGTCAACATAAATTTCCAGAATAATTACCTAGTGAACCTACGTGAAAATATTCCGATTAGTTATTATAAAGCCTAGAATGCAACAAAACTTCCATTCCTCAAGGAGATATTGTAATACCTTATTCAAAAATGCATAACTGCGAAATTCCGGCGTATTTGACTACAGCAATAGATGGTTGTACACTCACCACTATTATAAATAATTCTACCAGTAGCGTAACTTTAAATTTTTCCGAACCAATTACAGTTGAAAAATTTTATGAAAAAGATATTCAACATTTGGAAAATAATAATATTAAGTCGTTTGTTCATAATCCACTAGATATAAACAATATCAGAACTAATCACATGAATAAAAAAGAAAATAAACAAATAATTAAATTATGTTGAGAATATCAAGATTTTTTCTATAAATAAGGGGAACCACTTACTTTTACTAATAAGATAAGACATAACATTCGAACGACCGATAAAATACTTGTATATATCAAAACTTATAGATACCCTTTTGTGTATAAAAAAGAAGTAACAAATCGAATTAAAAAAATATTAGATTCAAATATAATTAGACCTAGTATTAGTCCTGGGCGATCAAATACTTGGGTAATGACACTATAGAGTAGTAATAGATTATAGGAAATTAAATGAAAAAACAATTGATGATAGATACCCGTTACCAAATATTACGGACTTATTAGAAATATTAGGAAAATGTCAATATTTTTCAACTCTAGATTTAGCAAGCGGATATCACCAAATTGAAATGAATGAAAAATATATTGCAAAAACCGCTTTTAGTACCGAAAATGGACATTACGAGTTGCCGATAATATTTTAAGAGGTCTACAAGATGAACCTTGATGACATTATCGTATATTCGACTGTCCTTCAGGAACATATAGAAAAATTACGTAGAGTATTTCAAAGTTTAAGAGTGGCAAATTTTAAAGTACATTTAACAAAATCCGAATTTCTTCGAAAAGAAGTTGCATATTTGTAACCCCAGGCGGTGTTAAGCCTAACCCTGATAAGATTAAAGCCATTTAAAATTTTCCCATTCCAAAAATACCTAAACAAATTAAAGAATTTTTCGGATTTTTAGGATTATTAGGTTATTATAGACGTTTCATAAAATATTTTACTAAAGTAACTAAACCTTTATCTAAGTTCCTCAAAAAAGGAGCTAAAATTGAACTTAACGACGAATATTTAACATGTTTCGAAACTTGTAAACATTTACTTATAAATGAACCAATACTTCAGTACCCCAATTTTAGTAAAACTTTTAACCTTACTGATGCATCTAATGTAGCTATAGGTGCTGTGGCTTACGCATCGAGAACTTTGAATAACTCCGAACAAAATTATTCGATAATATATATATGATTGGCAACGTTTCTATCATTAATTTGATCTTCTTCAGACTTCCAAATATAACGTCAACTCTCAAAATAATTTGATCAAATAAATAATTGAAACGTTGCTAATGAAATAAAAATGTCTTTTTGTGGTGTCCTAATACCCGAAAATTCATATATATTTGTAAAAAACATGGAAAATTTAAAATTGAAAATATATCAAATACGGTCCTGGATATTAGAAAAAGTACTAGTAATGGTGTATTTATAACAAGAAACAAGTATCTTGTCATTATTTTATCCAAAATATCTGCAACTAACAATGCCTAGCGTTTATTACAAATTGAACACAGAATTTTGATTTAGTGTCTAGGTGGTTCGAGATTTAAGCAGTTACTACAAACCAAAGATTCAAGTCCCCAGCGTAACTATTTTCAATGTTTGTATCAATTCTTTAAGTTTTCTTAAAAGTGTGGTGCTCATATAAATTAGCTGATTCATTTTTGGACATTTCAAATTAAATTTAAGAGTAGAAACGATCTGAATTGACATTGATTGATTCATACTCACATATTTAAGTATTTCCTTCACAGTTTAGCAGAACGAGTGAATAATGATATTGTAATATTATTGAAGAAATGAATGTATAATGTGTAAATTGTTACATTAAAGGGAATGGATGTATAATTGGATGAAAGTGTCTAAATAATACATATATTTTTCATTACACTTTTAATTAAAAGTCGTCTTTTACATTAAGTTTTTCTTTTCCCAACAATATTTGTATTTCGTTTAGGCTTTTCCCATTTGTTTCCGGTACAAACAATTTAACAAAGAAAGTAGAAAGAAATGCCATTATACCCAATTTTAGTAAAACTTTTAACCTTACTGATGCATCTAATGTAGCTATAGGTGCTGTGGCTTACGCATCGAGAACTTTGAATAACTCCGAACAAAATTATTCGATAATAGAAAAAGAATTGTTAGCAATTGTTTGGACAGTAAAGTCATCTAAGACAATATCCCGTACTAGCTTACAACGAATCAACCTGGATGATCTCCAGTCCATTAGGGAAAACATCATCCATAATCAACCACAACTTCAAACAGATATTATCCATCAAAAATGGCCCCTTTTTTAGAATGTGCTAACTCAGAAGTTAAAACAAACTTATAAATAGAGAAATTCCACTACAGAGTCAATTAGTTAGAAAACGTCATTCGTAATTTTTAATATCTATAATCTGTTTTTTAATATTTAATTGTATAATAAAGTATTAATTTTATTTTTTAAAAAGTTACTTTCCATCGTGAAAACATATTTCATGTATAATGAATACGTTATTAGAATATAGGGAACGGATGTTTAATGAACAAACTATAACTTACTTTTTATTTCGGAAAAATAAGCATTTTCTTTTTTGTTTGTTTTAATTGCTATATTTTGTATATAGTTTGCTTAATTAAAGCCTTTACTTAAAGTATTGTTTTTGACTGTGCCATTATCTCCAGAAATATTTCCCACTATTACACATCCTGATGTACACATACAATGAACTTTATAAGAAATACGTGTGTAGAAATAAAACACAAATTTTCATTACACTTTTAATTGAAAGCCATCTTTTACATTACACTTTTCTTTTCCCAACAAAATTTGTATCTCATGTAAGCTTTTCCCATTAGTATTCGGTAATAATAATTTAACAAAAATATTAGAAAGAAAAGCCATTATAGCGCAAAAACAAAACACTTTACTAAGGCCGACTTTTGCTACAATGGACGGAAAACACAGTCCACCTAAAAAACTCAAAGACATGCCAAATATTATACATATGGTACTACAAAGCGATTTAACATTTGTGGTATATATTTCTCCGCATATCACATAAGGAGCGGAGCACCAACCCACCATATAAAAAGCTAAGTTAAAACTTAAAGCAAGCACTGGTAGCCAATATATTGAGCTGATATTACAATCGCTTTCTTTTAACCAGAAGAATATTCCCAAGGACAATTGAAATAGTGAACAACCTGCTCCTGATATATAAAGTAATTTATTTCTACCGAGTTTAGTGATAAGAAAATTTGATGTAAGACAGCCAATTATTTGCATAACACCCACGGTTGTAGAAACAGCGTAAGTTGGAATAACGGTCCCACTGGCTTCAATTATTGTTTGCAAATAATACCCTAAAACTAAATATCCCATGAAGCTTTGAAAGAAAAAAGCTGAGCAACCAATTACTAAACCATTTCTAGTAGATCGTGATATGAAAATATTCTTCCAAGGACTTACTTCTGAATTTTTAGTTGGTATTGAATCTATAAAAGTTTTAACTTCCAAGTCAATATTCGAATTACCTCTTAATTTCTTCAGACTTTGTTCGGCGCTATACCTTCTTTGCTTTTCTAAGTAATAATAAGGTGTCTCTGGGAAAAACGGTACGAACGTAATCAAAAATAATCCCATAATGCCCAAAGTGATATAAGCCATGGTTTTTATGCTTACAAGAGGCCCAACAGAAAAATTGATAAAAGCAGCGGACGAGATAGTTGTTCCATATACGGAACCTAAAAATTCCCTGTTGTGGTCTAACGAAATTTCAGCAACGTAGCTGGGAACCACAGTTGCACAAAATATAGCAAACATTCCCGCTACAAATCTTGATATGTAGAACAATGTCACACTTTGGCAATGAGCAATGATTAAGTATGCAATACAAAATGGTACGGCAGAAATGATTAGACTATTTTTGCGACCAAATTTTTGGCTTAAATATCCTGCTAATATCGCGCCTGGCAATGCTCCTAAAGCATACAATGAAGCTATCCATGACCCTTCAGATCTTGTTACCGGTCTTCCTAAAGGATTTATGTTTGTATCGTTGCTGCTTAGAATTGGCATGGATGGTGAGGACCATGTAAACACATTGCATACTCCAAGAGTATATAAATTAACTACGAAGAAGAAAAACATTTCAATGTCAAAAATGCATATTGATTAATCAAATATCAATTTTTATAGATGAAATATTTGTACTTTTTTAAACTAGGGATCCTAAGAAGATTAATTTTTTTGTTTTCCGTTCTAAAGATATTTCGATTTTTTCCTAATTTTGGTTGTATTGGTTCTTTCTTTAAAACAGAAATAATATTTTACTAAAATTGCCTTCATAAAATACTTATTAATATAGATAATCAAATATTTTTTGACTACCTTCAATCGAAATAGTTTACAAAAAGTTTTGGTGTGAGGTTTTTAGGCATTTAAAATTTTTCCCATTTGTCATACCTTTTGATTTAAGAAGTTAAAATTAGATATTTGATATTTAAAACGCTCCAAACTATGAATATGGATGTGAGAAAAAATATTCGGAAATCATAAAAGAACATTTCTGTTATTGAAATTGAGAACACTGACTATTGAATAACAAAAAAAAGTCTTGAATTGTGTAGAACAAAGAAATACAATGTGATGGTCGTAAATTTCTGTTTTGGTTAAAGTCAGTTCTATTTTGTATATTTATTTATACTGTTACTTTTTCTTTTATAAAAGTAACTGCATCGTTTCAAAGGCAAACCGCAGACAAAATAATATTTCTAAGCAATTTACATAAGGTACCTAAGTACTTTTATGATAAGAACAATTCTGGAGACATTTCCGGTAGAAAAATTAAAGGAATTACTCTCTGCATATGCCAGTTAGTAATTTTAAATTGGGACTCACCAGAAAACGTTGCCAAATAGAGAAATAATGAAGAATTCTTACGTGCCATTATATAAAGGTTCTTGGTTTATTAGAAAATAAAATGTGTATTTCGAGTTAAGTTTAAAAAAAAAAAATATTAATAGCCCATATCCTGGAAAATTATAATTACTATCTATTAAAAAAAGTGATAACTATGTTTAAAAACCTAATTTAACAATAAATTTGCATAACAAACACTATGCATAAGAGCCATTATATCAGAGAAAAATACAGTATACTTTATTTAACTACAACTATAAAATAAATTTAGCTATAATTATGCTGAAAGTATTTCTTTTTATACAGGATGAGATATGAACTAGACATACTTCTACAATAAATAATCCTTCAAGGGGAATCATAAATGACCATTAAAACTACTCGAGTTAATTAATGATAAATCAATGTGACTTAAAAATGTATTTACTACATTTAAATTTGATGTTAATAAACAATCGAATAATGAGGAGCAAGAATTTAAAAAAAATAATTTAGAATTTATAAGTGTAGCATGATCTTTTATTTGTTAAAAATGAACTGTATAATGGTGTTATAATATCATGTACTCATAATAAATTCTGTGATTGTTTTTTATACCAAAAAATACACTCAATAAAAAACCAAAGACTGCACCATTTTCAGTAAATTTAATAAAGATATCATATAAAA
The DNA here is from genome assembly GCA_951812935.1 of Hermaeophaga mercurialis. Lineage (NCBI taxonomy): Eukaryota > Metazoa > Arthropoda > Insecta > Coleoptera > Chrysomelidae > Hermaeophaga > Hermaeophaga mercurialis. The sequence goes on along the minus strand of OX638361.1, from coordinate 29,487,017 downwards.
ACTTTAACAAAACCAAAGAAACCGTTTTCACGTCGTTTTTATAAAGGTTGGCACTAGTTTTTCACAAATCATGACTTAACAATAACACTAATCTTACATATTGTGTTTTCTGAATTATTAACTGTGTATTTTAGACTTGGGCTGTTTATTTACAATTTTCAAACATTATTTACGACGATCAATAACTTTAAGAATAAATTCTGGAGAATGTGTGCGTGTCTAATCATGAGTTCAATTTTAGCAACTCATGCGTGTCTGTAGTGTTTAGAGATTGTGGCGATGGGGATGATTACTATTGACTGAGCATAAACTCATAAGCTCTTCTAATTGATTAGCGTTAACCCCATTTATTGGAGTACTGATTTATGGGTTGAAATAAAAATGACCTACGTGGCAAAAACCATCTAGCTTATAAGCATTTTTGTGGCCGAATTAATAAGTGCCTTATCGATTTACGGATGATCAGTGGATGGTTTCTAATGATATTCCAAAAATTGACAATTCTCAATTCATTTTTATCGGATATTAATATTTTTTTAATAAACCGATTTTTTTTAATCGGCCCCAAATATCATAATCTATGGGTTAACATCAGGGTTCCTTGGGGGCCATGAAATGGGATCACTACATCCGATCCACCTGTTGCCGTAAACATTATTAAAATGAAATGATTTCTTACTGCAATAAAAAAATAAGGCGATGCTCCAGCGTGTTAGAAGAACATTTCTCGGATGGGTACATTTGCTACTAAATTTGGCAAAATATTTGATAAAAAGTCTTATCCTGTTGTTCAAGGATCATTAAAAAATGAGGCCCTTTCAATTAATTATTTCTCCTGCCAATCCACACGTTGACAGAAAACCTCAACTAGGAATGAAACTCACGAACACCATACTGATTTTCTTCTGCCCATACCTAAGAATTATTTATCCCGATTCGTCTGTAAACAGTGTCTTATACAGCACTGGTCTCTGATTTCTAATCCGCCTACAAAATTCCAACCTATAGATTTAATCACCAGGATATAGTCGCTGAACAACTTGAATATGGTATGGGGTGGTTTTTGTAAGATTACGTACTTTTGATCGAGTAACGTTAAGTTTTCAACTTCATCATTATCGTTCTGGAACCTACAATGGCATTACTTTGGAACGATGTAGGTTTCAATCTAATACGTTTTTCATTTTCGTCTGCTATATTTGTCTGAATTATTGTCTTTATCAATCCTGTTACTAGATTCCAAGACTTCTCACTTATCATTAATAGATCTACAACGTTTTGTGTCGTTATCTCAAATCCTAGTTTCTCTTTAGCTTGTCTTCTATTTTCATCCCACTACATATATTCGAAAATTGTATGTTTTTTATAGTCTGTATTACTGAAGTACCAGCAGCTGCTATTTTCTGCTTTACCTATTCTATGAAAGTAGTCACCAAATACTCTATGCCCTGTAAAAGCCTGCGTCAGTTGATAATTTACTTCTCCCCATTTTCTTCCTTGCCAGTCTTTCACATTTTAATAAATATTTTTGTGACTCCCTTATAGTCTTCCCACATGTTCTGCCATTTTCCATGATTATGTCTCTTGCTTCCTTTTTATACAGTCTACCTTCCTTGTGAATTAATTAATACTCTTTCTTCCACTTGAAGTTTAATGGGTATAATCCCAGCTATCACTAGTATTGATTTATACGACACGGTCCTGTAAGCTGAGGTAATTCTCATCGCTATACGCCTGTTAACTTTTTCCAGCATAAGTTCGTACTTTTTGAATTTTAATACCTCATGCCATATTGGGGCTCCGTATAGTATTACAGAGGAAACTGCAGAGATTAATACTTTTCTTTTACTCGATTTGGGCCCGTTGATATTTACCGTGATTTAGTTAGGTCATTTAACATTTTATTGGCTTTTTCGCAAATTTTTTGTACATGTATTTTCATTTTTCCACCCTTTCCCAAGTACACACCCATATATTTTATTTCATCTTTGAGGAACACTTCCTGCGCTTCTACTGTGAATTGCATATTTGCAATTATTTTTTCTCCTACTAGTGCGAGGCATTCAGTCTTAGGCCACTTCTAGTCCTACTCCATTTATTTTATCTATTACAGCTTCTATCGCATACTGTGTGATTTCTTCTAGTAAATGTTATCTTTTTGTTCTTACTATGATAATCAGATCGTCGTCATATGGTATTAGCTCTATTTCCTTTCCTAGCTTTAGTCGGATAATTTCGTCATACAAAGCGTTCCATAACAAGGGTCCAAGAACTAAGCCTTGAGAGACAGTCCTCAAAAAGTACTGAATATTTTCCATGTAATATTCCCTATACCTAAATGCCATAATTTCGGATATACATTATATCCTCCCAAGTTAAAACAATACATAAAGATAGCTTAATTTGAATAATCTTAATTAATTTAAAGTTTAACGAAAATGGTGCAGTAAGAGGTTTATTCGAATCATGGCGCAGAAAACCTGCAACAACTGAAATCTTTAGATATTTTTGTAGTGTTAAAAGAAGGACCACATTTAAGTCGTAAACAAATAGGGAACTTTCAGAAAACATAAAGTAAAGGTGGATACAACAGATGCTAAAAATGTTGTCCGTTTACTTCCGTACAACAAGCCATGCGATCTTTAAAACTTTGCAATACATTTCGCAAACATGCCTGACTGCTCAAGTCTTCTTATCTCGACGGTGATCCTATCTTTTAATTCCTGAATATTAGCAGGTTTTGTTTTATAAACGGTGTTTTTTAAGTGACCCCATAGGAAATAGTCTAAAGGATTCATATCAGGAGATCGCGGGGGCCATTCGATAAAACCACTCCATCTTGGAAACACATTATGTAGGTATTACCCCACTTCACGCGCATAGTGAGGTAGAGCTCCATCATGTTGCAGCCAGATATTGTTGTTTGGGGTATGTTATTGTCTTGCAAGTTTCAAATAATGCAATTTCTAAATTAAAAGGCAATTGAAAATACTTGCTTGGATTTGGAAATAACCGAACCAACACAGGTATAACACTGTTTTCCAATAAATTTATATACGCAGGACCATTTAAGTTTCATCAATGAAAAAGAGTCCAATTATTTTGTCGCCTATTATTCCAGTCAGTTTTTCTGGATACTGGGTGTGGTATTCACGCATCCAACGAGGATTGTTACGTAACCTGTATCTACAATTATGCCGATTTATGTTTGCGTTAATAACAAAAGTGGCCTCATCGCAAAACATAACATTACTTAAAAATTTTGATCGTTTGGATCGTATCTTTTCCATATTTAATTTACAATTTGTTAGCAAACATAACAATATTATCTTTTTTCAAAACCAGCAGACATTGAAATTCTAAAAAACTCACAGTATTTGTCAAAATGTCATTTTTTATTAGTAATTGGAAATTTTCGGGTATTAGGACAGCACAAAAAGACATTTAAATATGATTGGCAACGTTTCTATCATTAATTTGATCTTCTTCAGACTTCCAAATATAACGTCAACTCTCAAAATAATTTGATCAAATAAATAATTGAAACGTTGCTAATGAAATAAAAATGTCTTTTTGTGGTGTCCTAATACCCGAAAATTCATATATATTTGTAAAAAACATGGAAAATTTAAAATTGAAAATATATCAAATACGGTCCTGGATATTAGACAAAGTACTAGTAATGGTGTATTTATAACAAGAAACAAGTATCTTGTCATTATTTTATCCAAAATATCTGCAACTAACAATGCCTAGCGTTTATTACAAATTGAACACAGAATTTTGATTTAGTGTCTAGGTGGTTCGAGATTTAAGCAGTTACTACAAACCAAAGATTCAAGTCCCCAGCGTAACTATTTTCAATGTTTGTATCAATTCTTTAAGTTTTCTTAAAAGTGTGGTGCTCATATAAATTAGCTGATTCATTTTTGGACATTTCAAATTAAATTTAAGAGTAGAAACGATCTGAATTGACATTGATTGATTCATACTCACATATTTAAGTATTTCCTTCACAGTTTAGCAGAACGAGTGAATAATGATATTGTAATATTATTGAAGAAATGAATGTATAATGTGTAAATTGTTACATTAAAGGGAATGGATGTATAATTGGATGAAAGTGTCTAAATAATACATATATTTTTCATTACACTTTTAATTAAAAGTCGTCTTTTACATTAAGTTTTTCTTTTCCCAACAATATTTGTATTTCGTTTAGGCTTTTCCCATTTGTTTCCGGTACAAACAATTTAACAAAGAAAGTAGAAAGAAATGCCATTATACCGAAGAAACAAAACACTTTACTGAGTCCGACCATTGCTACAATGGATGGAAAACATACTCCTATTAAAAAACCCAACGACATGGAAAATATTGAGCATAAGGTAATACAGAGTGGTTTAACATTTGTGGGATATATTTCTCCGCACATGACCCAAGGAGTGGGGCCCCAACCCATCATATAAAAACTGAAGTTAAAACTCAAAGCAAGAAGTGGTAGCCAATATATTGAGCTGATATTACAATCGCTTTCTTTTAACCAGAAGAATATTCCTAAGGACAATTGAGTTACTGAACAACCTGCTGCAGATATGTAAAGTAATTGGTTTCTTCCTAGTTTAGTAATGAGAAAATTTGATGAAACACAGCCAATTATTTGCATAACACCCACGATTGTAGAAACAGCGTAACTAGGAATCACGCTTTCACTAGACTCAATAATTGTTTGCAGATAAAGTCCTAATATTGAAAATCCCATAAAACTTTGAAATAGAAGTAATGAAAAGCCAATGAACAATCCATATCTAGTAGATCGTGTTATAAAAATCTCCTTCCATGGATTTACTTCTGAATTCTCAGTTGATATTGACTCTATCATTTTTTGAATTTCCTTGTCAATGTTCGAATTACCTCTTAATTTCTTAAGACTTTGTTCCGCTTTTTTATTTCTGTGTTTTGCTAAGTAATAATAAGGGCTTTCTGGGAAAAAAGGTACAAACGTAATTAAAAATAATGCCATAATACTTAACGTAATGTAAGCCATAGTTGTTATGCTTACAACAGGTCCAATGGAATAATTTAAAAAAGCAGCCAATGAGACAGATGTTCCAAATATTGAACCCAAAAATACCCTATTGTGGTCTAAAGAAATTTCAGCAACGTAGCTGGGAACCACTGATATACAAAATATAGCAAACATTCCTGCTACAAATCTTGATATGTAGAACAGTATTACATTTTGGCAATGGGCAATGATTAAGTACGCAATGCAAAATGGTATGGCAGAAATGACCAAATTATTTTTGAGGCCAAATTTTTGGCTAAAATATCCTGCTAATATTGTGCCCGGTAGTGTTCCTAGAATATGAAGTGATGCTATCCATGACTCTTCAAATCTTGTTATAGACCTGCCTAAAGGATTAATATTTGTATCGTTGCTGTGGAGTATCGATAGAGATGGTGATGACCATGTGAACACATTGCATACGCCAAGAATATACAAATTAACTGTAAAGAGAAAATTGTAGTTAAAAATTATTAACATAAAATTTTATACAAATTTTTGGTAAGAGTTCCTATAAATATTTTATACAATCAAAGAGTTTACCATATAAAAATTAGGTCTTTTTTTAGTGTGACACTCCAGAATTGATATTTATAATTTAAAACACTCGCAAACACACAATGATTAGAAATAAAACATTCGAAAACATCAAAAATTATCTCTTTCGTTAAATTGACGCCAGAGACCTAATTTGTTTAGGTAAACAATTAAAATATCTAAAATAATAAATACCTACTTTTTGATCCCTAAATTTCTGTTTTAAATAAAATTAGTTTTTTTAGTGTTTCTTTGTTATTCATTTTTTCTTCTAAAAATGGTAGACTAGTTATTTTTAAGCATTTCAGATTGGCGTATTCTATTAGATTATTAAGCTGTGAGAAACACAATTCCGGAAATAATAAAGATTTTTAAAATGGGACTCACCAGAAAAAACTGCCAAATAAAGAAATAATAAAGAATCCCTGCGTGCCATTTTATTAATATTCTTGTTCTCGTGGGAAATTAAATCTCATTACTATTTTTAGTAGATAAATTTATAATATACATTAATAGTGCCACATGTGTAAACATGTATTATTATACAATTATATACTTAATTGATAAGAAATTTCAAGCAATCATTATAGACATCAACAGAAAAAAAAATGATAAAGCATTGTTTGACTTACTTAATTTAATATTAAGTTATGCGTAATTAAAAATGAAATACAAATACAAGTTTGAGTTATTTGATATTAAAATTGTTTATTTTTTGTTAAATATTTGTTTAAAATGTATGCATTGTTAGTTATAATAGAAATCCTTTTTGTTTGTGAAAACTAGATAACACTCAAATTCTATCCGACGAAATTATGCGAATGATCCCGCTTCCTTGAAATGTATTGAATATTTATTGTACTTTGGGCCCTGAATCATTCGTCCGTAGACTGCCGAAAAAAATATGCGAAATGCGAATTATCCAAAAAAAATGGGATATTTCGTACGAATGCAGTTGCTTTGATGCGTTTGAAAATGGATGTTGAAAAATTCATTTCTCTTGTAAACGAAAGGATACCTTTGTGGGATTTGACGATAAAACATATCATATGAAAGATATCCAGAGAAAATTGTGGCAATAAGTTGTAACTGTAATAGGTGCTAACGGTAAATATGATTAATTGTTATGATGCTCTGTTATTTAAATTACCTTTTATTAGTATTATGTATAATGTTAATAATAATATATTGGGTATTTGTTTGGTCGTCTTTTTCTGATATTAAAATAAACGTGACAACGTCGTAGTTGAGGTGAAAAAAAGCTCGGTGACTTCCGACGCGTTGTAACGTAAAAATATTGTATTATTGCATTTTAAAAATAAAAAACCTTCTTTTTGGTGGTGAATTAGTTTTAATATTTAAATAAAAATACAGTCCATTAGACGAAGATACAGTATTGGTTATAGGCAGTAGGTAGATATTTATTTTCAATACAATTCTTGCGAAGTGAAGTAAGCTTTAAATTTATCTCTGATGTCATAAGCTGAACGGGTACCTCTCTTTTCGCCAAAGGTTCCAAATTTTCCGGCTCCTCATGACTAGATTGCGTTTGCTCAGAGACTGACTCAAAAGTACATACTAATTGCTGCTCTCCTTCTCCATCAATTATTATATTGTGCAATAAGCATATGCATTTAATAAGGTTATCAGCCGACACAGGATTAACTTCAATTGCTTTTTGTAGTAATAATCTCTATTTGCTACTCATAATTCCGAATGCACATTCAACCACCAGTCTTGCTCGAGACAAAGGCTCATTAAAAATTATTTCTGTTGGTCCTAGTTTTGATATTGGAAAAGTACTCATTAAATAAGTTTTAAGCGGATAAGCTTCGTCTCCAAGTAGTACATGAGGTACTTTTATATTTGTTCCTGGTAGAGAACGATATTTGTTGACATTAAATGCTCCTTTCTCAAGCTTGATAGATAGGTTTGAATGTGAAAAAATACCATCACCACTTTCTTTACCATACGCTCCCACATCTATGGCTAAAAATTTGTAATTTGGTCCAGCAACAGCTTGTAAAACAATTGAGAAATACTGCTTGTAGTTTTGATATTGGCTTCCCGAGTGTCGAGGATTCTGTATACGTATATGTTTCCCGTCTAAGCATCAAACACAGTTCGGGAATCACCACTTATTCCAAAATGTTTCAGATGTAGACGCCAGGTCTCCCTCTTTCGGAAATTACATGTGCACATTTATACAACATCTCCCAAATAGCATCAGATGTTTCATCCAAAATTCTTCCAATCGTAACATCCAATATGCGAGACTCATTCCGAAAAGAGTTCAATAAGTCAAAAATGCTAAAATCTGGTGATGGGGCGGAACCGGTAGTTAATTCCAAGTGGCCATATTATAAAATGCTGTTGTTTTTATCCCAGTCGAACGAAGGAAACTGCATGGAAACCTATCTCCAGAAACAATAAATGAGGACGTCTCTGATCTCGATGAAGGCAGTATAAGCTTTTAACCTCAATCATCCATCCGGGAATCTTCACATCAAATTTCAAATATAGATATGCAGCAGCCATCAACATCCAGTAGTAAACCTTCAAATTTACTGAATACATCCATGAATACCAAATCCGTGCCACCTAATAAAAACACAAACAAAAGCAAACAGTTTTCTCAGAAAAACGAAAAAAAATATGTAGATGAAAAATTCCTTGAAATAGAGAGGACCAAACTAGAAATACTGTCCCGACGTGAAATTAACGAAGGCAGTGAATATCAATTTTTGATGAGTCTTCTGTCATTTTTAAAGGCAATACTTCAAAATCGACAAATGATTGTGAGAAATAAGTTGCAGCAAGTATTAATTGAAGAACAATTACCAATGAATGCGCCCTGTACCTCATACTTTTCCCAATAAGGAATATCCCCAATGGGCACGAACACTGCTTCCTCCAGTGCAAGCTATTTTAATGAACTCTTGCCACTAGATTCGCCACTCTCATATTCAAATGATGCACCCTATGTACATGGAAGGGATGTGTCCTCTTAACAATCATCTATCCAAAATTATACTTCATAATTTAAAGAATAAAAAATTAATTTAGACTACCCAATAAAATTGAGTAATATTACAACTGTATCTACGAGTATTTCTACCTTACCTGAGAGTTACACTCAGTGTCGTTCTTCCGGTGAAAAGGTTTCACGGAAATTTGACATTTTTTGTATTGGTTCTCTTATGGCATTTAAAATATATTTGAACGTATCCTGATTCATGCAATAGTAATCGCAAAATTTTCTTTCGTCGTTCTGCAAATCATTATATACATGATGAACTTCCCCGAATTTTTTTCGTTTTGCTAATATATCATTAACCCAACACTGTTTTCTCTTTCGCCGTCTATGAAGATAACTATTTTCCAAAAGATTATCATCCATTACTTAACACAATAGTTTCAAACAACGTATTTTTTGTACTGTGTAAGATCTTATACAGTGCACGACACCACTAATGCGAAATCTGACGAAATTTTTCGTTCAATTTCTGACGAAAATTATTAGAATGAAAACGCATCCAAAGAACAACCGACCTTATAGTGCATGGATGTCTAATTAGTGCTTTTCAAAATAATTAAGTTAGAATGTCAACGAATTTTTCAATATAATTAATTTTACAAATTAGCGAACATTCACCTACAAAATAGCAATCCGTAATTAACACAAATTTTTTATTTGTGGAAATTAAAATAATTTACTATGCACCTAAATAATGCGCATTTTGATAATATTTGTAATAATTATCAAATGAACAACTTTAAGACTGTATTAACAAACGTAATTTGGATTAGTTTCTTCAGTTATATTTGAATTTTACATTTTGAACCTTTTTAATATCGATTGATTTTGTGTTACTTCACTAATAAAAAAATTATTTACTGAAAAAATACAAGACTGTACATTCCTATAGGAATTAGTCTTGCTTATCTCACCAATCATTTATTTCCATGCTTTTTAGTCATGATCTCTTGGTCTATTAATGTATTTAGGCTCGCTTTTATACATACCATCCAATGTTTTTATTTCACTACGTTTACCACCTTTTTCTTCCAATATGCTTAATATATTTCTCACTTCATCAATCTTCTATATTGTTTATTTTCATAAATATTAGTGGAATTATTTAATCTCCGGGCTACTCTTTGTTTTGCCTTTATTCTAACACATTTTAGTAAAAAATATAATTTACAGTTACTATTTTTGTCTCTAGGTCTGACGTTTTCATATTTCTATTTACAGAACTTACAAATATTTAGGGCATCTTCGTCGCTGAAGGGACCATCATTAGATTCATAGATCATATTAACTTCTTATTTTGTTTACATAAATCGAACGCTTAGTAACATATAATCCGTGTTGTCAATCCAGAATACTTCTTTTCCATTTCTAAGGTATGTTCGTTCCACTAACGTATTTTCTAGTACATTGGAAAAAACAGGATTTCTTCACATTCTTATTAAAACAATACTCTCTGGATCCCCATTCACCTTTACATATATTTCCAAGGTTGTTTGGGGCACTACATGGTACTTCGAACTTTTTTGAAAACTATGACTTTACTGCGACATGCATTAATAGCTGCTATCATATTTTCGCGATTCCAGGACTTTCGCTTTGTTTCTTTATATATTAGGTCTCAGCAATGAACAAAAAAAACTTTTTTTGTTTCATATTTACCTGAAGAAGTTATTTTAAGTAACAATTAAATATAATCTAAAACGTCTTACATTACTTTAAAAATAAACTAAATGTACACAGCTGCACTATTATAATGATTTTTTTCCATTCCAAGTTCCAAGTACACATGAAATACATTTGCACCACCTAAAATATTAAAGGTTAAGTTCATTAATACAGAATTCTTCCATGAGCACTTCCGTGGTACTCTAAAACTTTAGTAGGATTTCAGTAATAGTAAAATCGAAGAATAATAGATGGCAAATTATCTCCTACGGACTAAGGTACGTACCCCATAATAGGAGAGTACCCCATATTAGACAGTTTTCCTCTAAATCCAAGTGAATGTTTAAATTAATTTCGACATTTTTGTCATATTTGTTGTCTATAATTGTATCAAGTTAGGAACGTAAAACTTGTTACTTCTTCAAGTTGGTGTTCTTCTATCTTTTTATGACTTTGGTTCTTTATTCTATTTCTATTATAAATTTTTATGTATCTTGTTTTCTTGGCATTAATTTCTAATCTTCTTTTCTTTGCTTCTTTATTTATTTCCTCTATCTATTATTTCTTCCAAACTCCTTTTATCCTTCACTACTACTAATAGTAATCTCTTTTCTTTTCTGCTTATTTGTTTATAATTTTCATAATCGTGTGTTTCCTTAGTTCTCGTCCATTTAACTGTAGTAGTTCTTTTTCTTTTATCAATATCTCGCATTCTTTATCAAACCACTGATTTCCATGCTTTACTTGTTTTGAGAAAAAGCCAATGAATTTTGATATTCCTTGTTGTGTTAATTATGCTTTAAATTAATTGGACTTAAATGTTACACATTTATGTATCTGATTATATTTGTTTAACTGTGACTTTAAAATCCTCCTCCCTTGAAACACCATGTACATTGAAACGCACATAATTTCTTGTGGACATATTTTTAATTAAATATTATTTTAATATTATTGAATACCAAAAAAGGTCAACAAGTCAATCTTCAATTAATTCTACATATATTAGACGAAAACCAGAAGCAAACACAATGAGTTATTTAAATATCTGGGAACATGTTTTTCTATTCATAGATAGAATGGCATTGGGGAAAAATAAATTAGCTGGAATTAATAATGAGTATGTTCTTTTATGTTATAATGAGGTACTTTTGTATGCTAGGTAAACTTTAATAGCAAATTTGGGGTTAGTACTTAATATTCCTTGGCTACTCTATTAAATCACATTTAATAATTTTAAATTTTAAATTATTTTATTTAGGAAAAATGTGACTACCATCTCTTGGGTATTCTACTTACTATTTAAATATTACCGTAGATTACTAATAGTGCGTGTGGCGCCATCTTTTCATCGGTATCAAAGAATGAGTTGTGGTTAGGCGCTTGGCAGAAATGTTAGCTTTAAAAATATATGTCAACTGTCAATTTTGTAAAATTGACATTTATGGCTGTCATCTGTCTCATATTTGATTTCTCTCACAAATTACACTCCTTTTTAGTGATAAATAGTTGGCATATGAGTCTGTACCCCTAAAATTTGAGCCCCCTTTGAAGTTAATATTGGTTTTGGGGGGTTCCGGAAGAGTTATTCAAATCTTTGAAAATGTCCAGTATGTTAAATTTAATAATAACAAATTTACCAAGATCTTCACTTCGACATTTACGTAAATCGCTGGAAAAAGGTTTTACCGAGGTCAGTTCCAATAGAATTATGTATATGTAATATCAAATACATTGTGTATAAGTTGGTAATAAATATTGTTGTAAAATTACATAATATCTGTACCTTCATTAGAATTCAGCATATGAAGATTATGTAATCTATAATTTTCAGTTAACTGCACCACAGCGATGTGTTTACCAAGGGGAACAGGTAGTTCGTAAATATAGTATTAAAATCAATAATTCTAATAGAATAAGGTAAAACTATGAAAAAATTAATATATGTGTAATTAATAACGATTTTTTTTTAGTAATCAAAAATCTACCATTACATGTAATAGGTATTTTCAAACATCTAATTGGTGTTGGGCTTCTCAAACCGTTAAAGTACCCCCCTTTGCAGAATCTGTCACAGAAGGAGATGTTAAGTAAGTAGTACATATTGTATATTCTTTAATTCCAAACATCACAGTTATTTGGAGATGTTTACTAACTAACTGGCTATTTTTTTTGTACCAAATGAGAGTTTTATGTTAATTGGCGTAATTCGACATTATCTGATAATACAATTTATTGCATTCATTTATCATGTTTGGTTTTTGTACTACTAGACCTCATTTGGCAAAACTTCTTGTTTATATGGATGGTTCCCATATAAAATAGGAGTTCCAGGAAGGTTTTTATTTCACTAATTGGTATGCCCTTCCTACAAGTAATTCGTGATTGATCTTCACTTTTGGAAATTAAGTCAATAACATTGTTAATTTTAGAACACCTGTGAATTAATATTTCTATTTTGTGTTTCTTCATATAAGCACTCTGTAGTATCATCCTCCAATATTTTTGGCAGTGGGGCTAGATTGAGAGGTAAATCTTTTTCCCGATTCGCTTATTAGCTGCTACTCAGAATCATCGTGACTTGCATGTAAGAAAGAGACGTTTCTCCATAGGTCTCAAATGTGGTATGTAGAATTAAACCAAAGAAACTGGAAACCTTTGCCTCAAACACTTATTACAAATTAAATCAGGACAACTAGTTTTGAATATAATTAGTCATCAGGTCTATAAAATATATAAGTCACATAAATAAACGATTATATAAGCACATATACGAAAACTTCAATAAAACAGCAAAGTTACATCATTAAATAGAAGTTAACACAAGAAGTTGAAAAGTAAAAAATTTTACGTTTCACAAGTTGTCCTGTTTTAATTAAAGTATTTGTGTTAAAAATTTCGAGTTTCTTTGGTTTACCTTGTATTTAATAAGGGTTTGTATCATATCACAGGGGAATGCATAAACGCGGTAGTTGCCTTGTGGGTAATGAATGTGTCTGTCAATAAGCACTGGTTGTTGCTTAAGAAGTTTGAAAATTTATTAGAATTTATATTATTATATATTAAATTTCACCTAAATATATAGATTATTAAATAATAATCATATATTTTGGCTATCTGTATGAATGTGAATTTTCACAAGAAATTTCTTTGATGAGTTTTGAAATCTCAAACTTATTAAATCATGCAAAACAAACATTTGTTAATGATACTTATCAAATTTTGAAAAATAAGTTGGAAATAATGCAAAAGTTAATGACTATAATATTTAAACATATCTTATGTAATCTCTGATAGTGATTTATTGGTTTTTAATGTTAGGTATTCGTTTTATTTTAATAATGATTGGTTGGTTGGTAGAGTTACATGATAATTTTTAAACTGACTATTGCGCTAAATATTTTTTTTACGATTTTAATATTACACTATCTTTATTCTTAAATTAATGTTTTGGATAAAGATCAAGCCTGAAACAAGAAAATATAATCTGTAAAAATTATCCGAAATTATACTCCTGTTATATTTTTATTTTATTATTGTATGTATGATAATATCATATCCTCAGAAAACTAATTGTACATGTTATTAATTTCATAATTGTTGTTTAATAAAATAATTTATAATGTGTGTATAAATAGAATTCGGTTATTATAACTATCCAACAAATTAGTTAAAATATTGTTTACATTATTAGTGTTAATTTTATAAAATAGAATGGAAAAAAATATTTTTAATATGCATACATTTGAAGATAACTTACAATTGCTATGTTTACAAAATATTCAAATTGATCTTAATTATTCCAGTTAGAAAGGAAAATTCAATATTAGAAATATTGCTTTTAACTTTTTATACTATTATAGTAAATTTACGTTTATAGATATAATACTAATTATGAGTAAAAATACTCAAAATAATAAATTTTAATAATTCTTTACTCACTTAAAAATTAAACTGACTGATATATATATATATAATCTATTTTTATTTAGTTTTATTCAACTCTTAAAAATCGCAATATAATTATTAATAACACATTAATGTATTTTATATATGTTTTTGTTGGTCAGTGATTTCAAAATTTCGCAAAATTTGTATTTTATATTGTACGAAAATTGCTTTACGAGATTTATTGGCGTTTTGCCAAATTGGAACATTTATAATAAAATCAGCGTTCAAGGTTACTGTAGTTATTTGTAATAAACAGAATCAATTAATATTACATTTTGTTTTTTATGTAATTCATTTAAACATACATAAAGTTATTATAAGCATAAATGGAATATAGTATATTACAAAAAAAAATCTATACATTCTATTACCAATACTTTGGTTTATATTTACTTCAACTAAATTAATATTTTTATTTATTTCTTATATATCCCAAACTTTTGTTTTTTTGGGTTAGTTTTCCAAATATTTAGGTTTACTCAGCCCTTGACGATCTTTACAACTGTTTGATTGTTGTGTCTTTCCTTAATTTTTTCTATTGCACCTCTCTTCGATACCATCGAAACTAGAAAATAATAGAACCTATTTAGGTTAACATCATTCATTTTGCTGTTTTATTTTTTCTTCGCATTTCGTGGCCATCTTGGGGCAATGGATTTCAGTGCTTTAATAATTTTTTTTTAAATTGAATTGTACAAATATTTTAATAACATGAATTTATGCTTGAAACTTTCTCAACGTTACCAGTATCTGGTTCGAAGTCCATAGATTTCTACTCCAATTTTAATAAACTATGATATTGGTTATAAGGGAATAGAATTGTGGGAATTAGACTAAAGTAAGAGAAAGTTTCACACACTAACATCCGTTAAACCGTATGAAAATATATAATGTGGAGAATGTAGAGTAGGTTTGTTATTTAATTTTCTTTTCACTTAACTTTGAGAAGGAATAACCTTGGAATTTTACTAACAACTAGAATAAAGTAATTAATTAAATCAATAGATATTCAAAATTGTAGTACTTAGCACAAGGGACTTGTAAAAGTACGTCCTATAAAAAGTACTTACAATGGACAAAATCTAGTTACTATGTCACTCAATGATTTTTATACGTTATTTATTTTCAAGACTTGAAAAGAAAGTTGGCGATTATGTCGCTGCTGACGAAGTGGTTATGGAAATCGAAACAGACAAAACCGCCATGCCTGTTCATTCACCCGCCGCTGGTACAATAGCAGAAATTCTAGTCAAAGATGGTGATACTGTGAAACCTGGTCAAGATCTGTTTAGATTGAACGTTGGGGAAGGAGCTCCCGCAGCCGCTGCGCCTGCCCCTAAGGCGGCAGCACCACCACCACCTCCTGCTCCAAAGGCACCAACACCTAGTAAGTACCAGTTGCATACATTTGATTCCCTATTCATTTTCAAAATCATAATAATAACAAGTATTAAAGATACCTGTAATAAATTTGTTTTGTTTTAATTATTAGCTCCGGCTGCATCAGCTGCACCTCCTGCTGCAGCTCCAGCTGCGCCTCCACCTCCGCCAAAACCGGCTGCTGCTCCCTTGACATCCATACCAGTGGCGGCCATTCGACATGCTCAATCTTTGGAGGCTGCCACAGTAAAATTACCGCCCCAGGATCCAACACAGGAAATTTCGGGCACCCGCTCAGAGCATAGAGTCAAAATGAACAGAATGAGGCTGAGAATTGCACAACGTCTTAAAGAGGCACAAAACGTCAACGCCATGTTAACCACCTTCAACGAAATTGATATGACGTAAGTAATATTTACACAAAATGGTTGATATGTAATAATTGGCACTTTACATTTTCAGGAATATAATGGCTTTCCGTAAGGAAAGTCAGGAATCTTTTATGAAGAAACATAATGTAAAATTAAGTTTTATGTCTGCTTTCATGAAGGCTTCTGCTTACGCATTGCAAGATCAGCCTGTAGTGAATGCTGTGATAGATGGGGCTGAGATACTTTACAGAGATTACGTTGATATTTCCGTGGCTGTCGCCACGCCAAAGGGTCTCGTCGTACCTGTCATTAGGAACGTCGAAAGAATGAACTATGCTGACATCGAGTTGGCAATAGCCCATGTTGCTGAGAAAGCTAGGAAAGGTGAGTAAATATGTTACATTTATATGACAGTTGATGAAAATGAAATGACATACCACAATTAAATTATGATGAAATATATATGAAAATAGAGGTTAATAAATACGAAGCTTTAAGGAAATTTTAACTAGTTTCATATTAAAAAATATATCTTTATTGTCAGAAATAAAATCTCATTGACCAAGCATAATAATATAAGTAATACTATAAATATTAGTAGAATCAACTAAAAATTCATAAAACATATATTATTTCTAAATGGATTTAATAAGATAGATACAAACCAGTGACAGCAATAAATCTTATCTAATATTAATTCAGACCATTCTCAAAATATTCTTCACGTAAGTAATACACTTTTTACTTTCCATTGAAATCTTATCATTATTTGTTGAGCCCAATGTGTCGCACAGCCTCGGCTAGCGCCTTCTACTCCAAGTAAGATATACTATATTTTCTTCCAGTGTTATTATAAGTATAAAAATGATTATTTCAATTGTTATGTAGTGTTTTAAATTTTACTGTCTTGTGTTTCCTATCTCTGAACAGTTTAGTGATATAAAAAATATTGGGTTGGCCACACGGTCAATGACATTATTCTTGTAATTTTTATAATTGTATCGCTTGTCAATGTTAGCGTAAAAAAATTATTTTTTTTAATAAACGTAAATGCTGTAAATAGATTATTGATTTACAAATAAGAAGGCCATCGAGCTTTTTATTATCGTATTAGAAGATATAGGCAGCGAAATACAATAAGTACATCTGTATATGAGTCACATTCTCCTAGATTAATAAATAAATCGTTAATTACCAAGTCTGTTTATAGTTCTCTTGAAATACTCATTTTCTATTGCAATCACTTTGCCAACAACTTTTTTTTATTCTTATACTGGAAACGTCTCAAAAAATTGATGACACAGTGTTAAAATTGATGAAAACGTAAATTCTACATCTCTTTGTTCAACGTACTTTTTTCATGCTGCCCATATTAGTTCCATTGGATTAAGATCGTGATGAGAGGATGAAAACCTTAAAATAAAATATGTCCATGCTGTCTTAATTTAATATAAATTGCATACTTGATGTATTTAGCTTTGTGCAATTCTGTATTATACTTTTGTAAATCAGTTGTTATTTTTCCACTTTTTACTTCCATTTGCGCAAATTTAAAAACATAATTTCACAAGCTAATGAACCTACCGTTTTATTTGTCAATTTTGTGTTCATATTTAGCAATACCGCACTAGTTCTTACAAAGCGTATAACATGAAGAATTTGATTATAATGATCTCTGTCGCTTAGAAATTGGGGAGGAGGCGAGGCTACCGTGCACTCAAACTGTCAATTGTTCCTTTGTTTCTGGTTCATAGGACTTATTTCGTCACCAGTAATATCATAGATGTGTTTAGAAGCATTTTGTTGAATTTTTCCAGCATTGCTTTGCACCAATTGACCCGTTCTTGTTTTGAAGATATGTATAGATTATGTGGTATCCATTGAGAACAAAGTTTCCTCGCAGCTGGGTAGCAAAATGGAATATATTGAGGTCTGAGAAATGTGCAAAAATGCCTGAATCTCATCCTATGTCACAGGACAGTCTTCTTCATTAATTCGATCTATAGCATTAACATTTTCAATAACTGATGTTAAAGGGCGCCCTTCTCTTGGTTCATGAAACATAACTAAATTTAAATTCTTGAAACCAGTTATTTACCGTCGTTTTTGACAACTTCATCACCAAAGGAAAAAATTGAATGTTCCATTCAATGTTGTGTGAAACCACAACGAAAATCATAATAAATCATAAGCAAGCACGTTTTATTGCGTTGCTAAAAACTGACTTCTAAATGTTTTATTTACCCCCATTGGACAAAAAATAAATATTTCTGTGTACAAACTGGTCTTTTAATAATGAACATTTTTTTGTAATTGTAGGTCAGTTGGCTGTAGAAGACATGGACGGCGGTACTTTTACCATCAGTAACGGAGGAGTATTTGGTTCTTTATATGGAACTCCCATTATAAATCCACCACAATCTTCTATATTAGGAATGCATGCCATTTTTGATAGACCAGTTGCCATTAAAGGACAGGTAATGTTTTGTATTCTTTGAATTTACAGAATGATAGAAAGTTATTTGTATTTATTATAAAGTGTTGGGTACGGTCTGTAATAATATGCTTGTCGTTTTAGGTTGTGATTAGACCAATGATGTATGTGGCCTTGACTTACGATCATAGATTAATTGATGGGCGTGAAGCTGTGCTTTTCTTAAGAAAAATAAAACAAGGCGTCGAAAATCCCGGTTCCATATTGGCTGGGTTATAAACAGTAATAATATCATAATTTTATTTCATTGTATCAAGGTTTTTTATCCTTTTGGTTTGTATATTGTCATGAGTTTTTTATGTTTTATCAGGACTTTTAAAGCAGTACGACGTTTAATTCAAATTCAAAGATAGAATACATTTAAGTTTTACTTTTCGTGCAATTAATTAATAGGCACTTCGATTTATTGATATTAAAATTATGTATCGCCTACTTCACTTATTGTTATTTATTAAATTAAATAAAACATTTTGTTAAATGCTCGTTTTATATTTAACTAGAGAATTAAAATACCGCTAGCTTAGATTTTTTGTAAATCTATAACATTTCTGTGTTAGGATGTGAAGATGCTAATACAGAGTCTAAAAGAATGCAATAAGAATTAATATATATTACATAAGAATTGTACAAGCAAGTATAAGAGAAAAAAGGGTTTTAGTTTCGACCCTTTAAGGTCATCTTCAGGTCAGGTAAAACAACACTAAAAAACAAAAATGTTAAAATTCAAAGTAAAAGGAGACTTTTACAATCTCTCCCAAAATGAACCAGAATTATACAAATTAACTAAATTAACATAATGCATGTGGTACACAATAAAATAACAGTTATGGAACATATTTAGAAGATATTTAGATAGTTTGAAAATATAACACTAAACGAAAAAACAAATAATAATGTTAAACTAAAGGTTTTGCGAAAAAATAAAAGTTTGGTAATGATAAGATAAAAAACTAGAAACCGGAACATGGAAAAATAAGAGTAGGGGTTCAATAAGGCCGAACAAAAGGATAATAACCCAGTTTTTGTTTGAAAAGGTAGGCATCTTAATTATTAACATTAAACTGTTTACTAATGTTTGTAGTTCAATGTCGATTTTATTTTGGAAAATTTGGGTAGTTATTCATTTCTTTTTTGTATTGATATTTATTATTCTTTTGAACTCTAATGTAGTATGATCTTGAAGGTTTTTATTTCATCTGCTATGGATGGCCATTTTACATATTTTATTTAGTTGTCCTTACATTAACTGATCAAATTTGTTGACTCAAGTAAATTATTTGTTGAACAAAATAGTTTATATTTGTGAAGTGCAAAGGAATTATTTATTTAGAAGTAAACAAATTTGATTTTTGGAACATCAAAATCAAATATGAACCTATATCCTAAGATACAAATTTTCAAATTTTTTTGTGTGAACAATTATAAATACTTAAAACGAGTTATTAACATTTCTTAATTATCTTAGCAGGTTTTTAAAACTTTTGTATATATTGTGTATATTCATAGTTGCACTTAATTGTATGGATAGAGATAAGTAATGTGTTTAGGGAAAATGAATAAACACATTTTACTTATTATTATAGATAGTAACTAATTGTGAATTTCTATTGGAACATTTTTAGTACAGTTAAAAAAAGAAGATTTCGAATTATTGATGCCTTATTGTTGATATTAATTTTAAAGATAAAAATAAAAATGTGTACATTTATAAAAAGTAAAAGACCTACTCTTTTAGGTGATATAATAATTTACAAAGACTCCATTTATAAAAAAAGGATAAAACTTATTTATAAATAGGATAACAATATGAGTTATAAATTATCAGATAATTAGTCCTAGACTATATAATGAATAGGTATATCTTGCTTGTAAGTACTGCATTCATTTCTGTTTAAAAACAGTTGTGCAAAATGTTTCTTTACAAGTACTTAATTCTATTATTTTTCTTTGTATTGGCAAATACTGAAACTTTGAATGAATTGTATCAATTAGTTACTAATGAAATAACTGCTGCTGCCAAATGGACACCACCAACAAACAATGAAAAATTGTACGCTACTAATAGTTCCAGTGTTGAATGTAAGTAAAATAACATTTTGATGCATGAAGATGGAAGCCTGACATAGGTACTTTTAAAAATTATATTTTTTAATATCCGTATGTGTTACGTGGTATTCATTTCAATAATATATACGTTAAGTTAAAATATATTGAAAGTAGCCGAAAAAATCTAGGTATTTTTGCAAAACACTATGTTATTTTTAAAAAGTGGATTTGGATATCTTATTCTTTAAATGAAAATAAAAAAAGGTACTAATGACGTGTTAATCTCATAGGTCCTAATTGAGTATAAGTAGATATCGAGAAAAACGCATGTCATACTGGGCCACCGGCTTTTTTTTTACAGTTGTGGGAATTTATTAGTAAAAAAACTATTCTGTAATGGAAATTTAATTTATCATTTTACTTTAGAAAAACTTGAGTTTTGTGAAATAAGATAATTTACCCTAGTAAAGTATAAGAATAAATTCAAAACTACTGAATATAAAACAAAGTAAATTTGAAGAAAAAATTTACATAAAGTAGGGATGACGTCACCGGTGTTGGTGTAGTGACGTAATTGTTAATGTTTTTAAATATAAATCGATGTCATGTGATTCCTCATTTGAAAGGGATTTTAATTCTCTATTTAACGACATTAGATTTTTAACTAAATTATTTTGTACAGGGTAGGAAAAAGATTTCTTTTATTTAAATTCAACCAACTTATAATTAATGATTTAATTAATAATGTACTTTAAAGGAAACAACTTTCGCATAAAGTTTATTTTAAATTAAATTTCTTCCATCGGTTTCTTGACAATATGCAAATCTATGGACACCTTCATCAAGTACCTTGCGGATGACTTCTGGATTAATTAAACTCATTTCATGCCTAATTCTATCTTTCAAGTCCTATCTATTGAGATAGACTTTTCATTTTATATAACCCCAAAGGAAAAAGTCTTGAGTTGATAGATCCATCGACCTTGCTGGCCACGCTATAAAACCTCTTTTTCCGATCCACCTCCCGGGAAAGCAATTATTTAAAAATTGACGTACGCCACGTGCGTAATGCGCAGTGCCTCCATCTTGTTGAAACCAGATATTTTCATTAGGGAAATTTGGATTATTGGCATTTGCAAACATGTTTGCAAGGACAGGTTTAAGTTCTCAAAAAAGTTAAATAACATTCTCCTGTTAGATTTTCTTCAAAGAAAAAATGGCCAATGATTCTGTTATTGATGATCCCTGCCTATACATTTATTTTCTGCGGATTTTGCGTGTGTGCCTCAGTCATCCAATGTGGTTTTTCTTGACTCCAATATCTACAATTTTGACGATTCACTGTACCATGTACAATTTGATTAATGAAACGTGGATTGCGGTTACATAAATCTTGCATAATTTCAGAAAACTGCAGTCGGCGATCGGGATCATGTTCGTTTAATTCTTGATGTAGTTGAATTTTGTAGGGATTGTTGAGAAACTCCAGTATCTACAACAATTTGTTATGAACTACTGTGAGGATTGTCATGTACATTTAATAAAATATCGAGTATCACGTTGTCATCAATTTTAGGATGCCCAGCTTTTGGAATATGTTTAACATGTCCAGTTTCTCTAAATTTTACTACGATTTTACTTACTGCTGATTGGCTGATGGGTCTGTCTGGATATTTTGCATCAAATAAATAACATACTTATTGCTGTATATTTCTATTCG
The DNA here is from genome assembly GCA_951812935.1 of Hermaeophaga mercurialis. Lineage (NCBI taxonomy): Eukaryota > Metazoa > Arthropoda > Insecta > Coleoptera > Chrysomelidae > Hermaeophaga > Hermaeophaga mercurialis. The sequence goes on along the minus strand of OX638361.1, from coordinate 29,464,748 downwards.
TTGTGTTTCACTTGGGTGAGCCAAAATTTACTATTCAAAAGTAAAAAGTACAAAATTGACAACTAATGACAATTCACAAAATCGAAACATTTAAGACAATAGATATTAAACTAACGGTGCAACTATCCTTTGCTTAATAATTAACATTTGACAAAAAACTTATTCAGTTTTTGAGAGCACTTTTTTGTGTCAATTATTCTTTTTACTTATTTTTGCTTTCAAATAAGGTACCACAGGACATCGATTTCTATTTAAAAAAAATTAACGATTATGTCACTACACCAACACCTCTGACGTCATTTTATAACAAAAATCAACCTGTTTCAGGATTTTACTAAAAATTCAACGGTTTTAGAAATACTGATATTATTTCCATAATTTAGCCGTTCACTGTATATACAGGGTGCGGAATTAGTTCGTCGAAGTACGATTAGTGCGCTATTATCGAAGTTACGAAAAAAAAGTTTTTACAAGAAGTGTAGGCAGTCTTGAGATTCAATTTTAAAATGAATCCCAAATATACCGCGTGTTCAGGAACGCAGTGCCAGACAAAAATTTTGTAGTTTTTTTAATTGGAACACCCCGTATATTTGTACATTTTTATAAACCTCTTGCCGAGCTAATTTCAACGATGTACCATACTTCATGTCTATTATGTTTAATAAAGGATCAACAGCCACCTGAAAATCCCATTTTTTTGAATTTAGATGTCTGTAGCAGCCAAACCGTTGAAAATCAATAAAAACAAAACGGCTTTTACATGATCCTATTGTAACTATTTAAGTTATATGTTAAGGCATTAAAAAATATTTGATACAGAGTGATTAAAAATCAGATGGGATTTCAAATATATATATATATATATATATATATACATATACAGTATGGTCCAAACGAAAGGAATAAATTCATTATTTCGTGATGACGTCATCAATATCTATTCTCCCATATCAATTGTGTCTAAGTATTATTGTCAAAAGTTGTATTAATGATATTCAAACAGATTTCTCAATTTATTAAGTATGGATGTATTTATTGATACCCAAAAACAAATTTGGTAAAGGCCGTCACGGACAATGAAAATATATCTAAACTACTTTTTACCTTTTTTAAAAAAAAACTAGCTTTACTTTTTACTTTTTGACTCTTTTATCAACTTGAAGCTGACAAGCTGAAACGAAAAGAATTAAAATTCCAATATTAATTGGTTGTGGAGATAAAACACGTATTAAGAAAAAAGTATGTATGTTATTCAATAATAAATATCCCAACCGAGAATCAATTACACAGTCCACAGTAAGCAAAATCGAGAAAAAATTTAGAGAAACGGGTCGGGTAAAAGACCTCCCTAAAGGTAATAGAAACACGTATCTGAAAACAAGAAACTAGATATTCTGCTAGTCTTTGAAGGTAATCTCCATACCAGTTTACGATAAGTAGCGTTAGACAATGAGGTTGGCCATCAAACTGTTCTTAGATGGCTAAAAAAGGGGAAGTGTCATCCCTATAAAGTAAATTTTGTGCAGAAACTTATGGAAGAAGATTTTGATAGACGATTTGAATTTTGTAAAATTCTAATGGAAAAAAATAACAGAGACACGATGTTTTTAAAAAAAGTTATTTTTTCTGATGTACATTTCTTCTAAACGGTCATGTGAATCGTCAGACTTTCCGGTATTGAGCTATAGAAAATCTACACTGGATGCAGGAGAACCGTATCCAGAGAAAGTGAATGTTTGGGCTGGAATAATAGATAATAGGATAATAGGACCATACTTTTTGGAAGAAACCTTAACAGGTCCTTCAATAATTACAATCTCTGCAGAACTTCTTGCTCCCAAAATTAAACCGGTTGTTCCCAAACAGAAATGATTCCTTCGCATTGTATTTTAGCTAACGGTAAACAATGTGAGCACTTGCTTTAAATTTGGTTGTACTTAATTATAATATTTATTGTAACATTAAAAATTTAATAAATTATTTTTTTGATAAGATACCAAAATTAATTACTTAGACATATTGATATGGGTGAATAGATATTTAAAAGACCTTTCAAGTGATGTATTGCAAGGCCCACTTTTCTATTTAAAAATTTTACTGATGACATCATCACGAGCACAGAGTTGACGTCAAAAATAAAAAGAAGATCTGACGAAGCGCCCATTTAAAAATAAAAATTAACGGGTTTCAAATCGCCGATTTACGAAATAGTAAATTTATTCCTTTCATTTAGACCAGTGCTTCTTAAACTTTTTTCATTTACGACCCCATTTATGATTGCGAGTTTCCAGGCGACCCCATATAAATATTTTTTGATGATTTATTTATTAGGTAACAATATACAGATACATATGAAAATATATAGTTTTAGAATTCGTTTAGAAACATACAAACATTAAAATCTCTCGCGACCCCAGAATTTTGCAACGCGACCCCATTTGGTGTCGCGACCCATAGTTTAAGAAGGCCTGATTTAGACCATACTGTATAATATAAAAGCGAATTGTTTGTTATAATTCAATGGTTTATAATTATTGGAAATCCAACAGAAAAAGAATGTATACTCTTTAAAATTATATCCGAGCTTACAAAATTTTTTTTTTCATTGTCAGGGAACTACAATTTAAATTAAGTTTATAATAAATAATATTTTATACAAAAAAAATATTTTATTATGTTATATTATATATTTATAAAAAAAAGATGTTACTTACAATTTTATGAGGTTTGTTTCATATGAATATTATTATAAACCCATATCATAATGCTTCATAAGGCAAACAAAATTTTAAACTTTAAGGAATAAATTATTTAAATGTAACTTTACAAGAGGTATTAATTGTGTAGAATTTAAAATATTTGACATTTACAAAATCTTTATAAGTCAGGAAATAAATAACTTGATTGACATATAATGTTGTCATAGTAAAAAATTTTTAATTTTTTTATAAAATTTGTTTTTGGTTTTGATATATTTGTCTATTAATAATTAGTAATAATATTGTTGTTAAAAGATAACAAGTAACAATGTATTTCACTAAGATATTTTATATCACTTTTTTTATTAATCGTATTGCAATTTTGTGATATGAAGGCCATTTCTAAAAAAAGCATTTTAGGATAATTATGTTTATTAGCTAAAATGTTTGTTTCTTTATGTACATGTTCTCCTAACGTACATGTTTGATAATATAAGGGAAAATCCTGAAACCCGTCGATTTTTATTTTTAAATGGGTGCTTCGTCAGATCGCCTTTTTATTTTTCATCAGGTCAAAAATAAAAAGGTGATCTGACGAAGCGCCCATTTAAAAATAAAAATCGATGGGTTTCAGGATTTTTCCCTAAAATCGCCGACTTACAAAATAATGCAATTTTTCCCTCTCATTTGGACCATACTGTATAACAACCAAAATAAACATTTGGACTAAAAATGTTTATTTATTAGCTTATGGTCACTGGGATTTTATAATTGTGGGTGGAGGATCGGCTGGATCTTTTTTGGCTGGTCGATTATCCGAAGTTTATAATTGGAAGATACTTTTGCTAGAAGCCGGGAGCAATCAAACAGAAGTAAGCGATATTCCTTCTCTAACCGGTTTATCTTTTAGAAGTGACAGGAATTGGGCTTATTATACATCTCCACAAAAAACAAGTTGCCAAGGTGAGTACGAAATTACAGTAAATAAGAAGTACTATTGAAACCAAACAAAAAATACAGGTACCTAACACTCCCAAGTAAGTTGTTGTTGATTTTCAGAGAACTTCGTAAACATTAAATTAAAGCAGGTCCATAATCTTTACAATTATAAATGATAACTAGATTATACTTTTTCTTTGAAAAAATAAGTAGGTGTCATGGATTTTGGTTTTAGGAATGGTAAATAAGAGATGTGTTTATACACGTGGAAAAGTGTTAGGAGGATGTGCAGTCATAAACGGCATTGTCAATGCTCGAGGAATACCAGCAGATTTTGACGAGTGGGAAGCAATGGGCAACCAAGGTTGGTCCTATAAGGATGTCTTGCCGTTCTTTAAAAGTTTTGAAAAGGTTGATTTTCCCAACGCTGATCCGTACTACTATGGACAAAATGGAAATATTCATGTGAATTTCACTTATCCACCATCAGGTTTAGCGGATATTTTCTTTAACGGCAATATTCAAAATGGATTACCTGAAATAGATTATAATGGAAAGGGAATACACGGTGTTTCAAAAGCACAGTTTCATATTAAAGGCAATAGGCGTGATAATAGTGCTCATGAATTTATTGATCCTGCTCAAAAAAGATCCAACCTTAAAATAGCACTTAGAGCTTTTGTTACAAAGATTCTAGTAAAGCAGAACATAGCATATGGTGTTGAGTTTATAAAGGATGGCAAAAAATACCACGCAACCGTTGAAAATGAAATAATATTATCTGCCGGAGCAATCAACAGTCCTCAAATCCTTTTACTATCAGGAATTGGTCCTCATTGGCAATTACTATCTAAAGGAATTTGTCCTAAAGTCAATTTATCCGCAGTCGGCAAACATTTGAAAGACCATGTAATGTTAGTTAACTTGTATTTTAGAACTAATCGTACTATTCCTAACCCCTCACTTAGAGAAAATTTGCAAAGATATCAAGCTGGATTTACTCCTTTAACCAGAGGAGACAATGTAGAATTATTGGCTTTTATGCATACCAAAAATATTGCAAACCTACGAAATATTGAGCTACTTACTCTAGCACCGCCGTACGCTGTTCCTTCCGATGCTACAGAAGCATTTAATTTTAATGATGAGTACAACCAAGCCTTCAAACAATATAATCCTTTAACTGATTTTAAGATAGTATTAACGTTACTAAAACCAAAATCAGAAGGATCCGTAACGTTACAATCACGTAACCCAATAGATTATCCTATTATTGACACGGGATATTTTTCAGATCCTAAAGATGAAGATATTGAAAATATGTACCAAGCAATAAAATATGTTTTAAGTTTACAGAACACATCAGCTTTCAAAAAAGCAAATGCAACTCTTATTAGTACTAATCCACCATGTGAACACTTAAGGGCTGTAGGAAGCAGAAAATATTGGTATTGCGCAATTAAGCACACTTCTTCAACAATCTATCATCCGACAGGTTCCACCAGAATGGGCAATTCTACAGCAAATTCTGTAGTAAACGCTGATTTGAAGGTACATAAGATGAAGAAGTTAAGAGTTGTAGATGCTGGTGTAATGCCTAATCTACCTAGTGGCCATACCAATAGTCCTACTTATATGATCGCTGAAAAAGCTGCTTATAAAATTAAGTTAGAATACGGCGTAAAATAAGAACTTACTAGCTAATAGTCTTGCCACAAAACTTTCGCTCACGTAATATCATATATACAGTCAATGTTATAATTTAGAAAATATTAAATAAAAAATGAGTTCTATGTACAGGCGATATTTACCTAATTCCCTGTACATACTATCGTAACATTAATAATATTTAACTGGTGAACAATGTTTGTAGTCCAGTGTCGATTTGATCTAGGAAAATTTGGAGCTCTATTCACTTCAGCTTTATATCAATATTTACTATTCACTTAAACTCGATTGTGATATGTTCTTTAGGCTTTATTTCATCTACTGTACAAACCATTCTACATGTTTTGTTTAGTTGTCCTTACATCAACTAATCAAATTTGTTGACTCAAATTACTTATTGCGCAGTGACTTAAATGAGAAGGGATACCAGAAATTAGACGCAAGCGAAGAATTTGTGGGACTAGAGTGATTTGTTAATCTACGTTGGCATATATTGTAAAATGTTAAATAACGATATTATGTATAAATTTAATCTGGAGCAGATCAGCATTTATTTTTAACTATTGTTTAAAAAAATTGGGAATTACACTGACTGTTTAATGAAATAAATAATATGCTGTCAGTCTGGTGAGAACTTTCTAAAAAGGGATTATTTTCCTTGTCTTTATAAAGCAATAAAATTACTTACCTGTTTAATCCTCTGGTATTAAAATATTTTGCCGGTCATGCCAATAAAAATTTGTCTCTTCTAGGAACAGCCAGTGGAAAGTACAGTGTTATTATAATATTCAAAATAATTGATCCCCGTGTTTAAAACAGGTAGAACCTATTTTACCCCACATAAATCATTATATTATTTTAATAATAAAATTATTTACATTAGTTATATATTTGCTATTTGAGAACCAGGGGAAAATATATTTTTTTCCAATGTTCATGATCGTCAGTTGTTTGTTGTAAAATGGTATACAATAATCAAATTGTTTAACAATATTTATATCATGCAAGAAACTTCCCATTGGTAGTTCCTTAAATCTATAATTAGTCACTAATTAAGTATAGCTGTGGGAGTCAGGAGTTCTCAATTCTAGAACCCAGAAGTGAGATCATAGGAGGTGTAGCGTTTGAGTTATATACGTACGTATAATGTAAAATTTATTATTGTTGGATGCTAGACATCTTAATCGAAGATATCTAATTCTAGTTTCGAATATTTCTTGTTGCGGTGGTAAAAAAAATACGAGTTAATAAATACCCTGTGTGGTTATCTCTTTTTGCATGCAATAAGCTTACATCTCTCAGTACTCCGCAAATCAAGTTATCGTATCGTCTTGTAAGGTCTTGTAAGATCGTTGCGCAAAAGCTGAATTATTGATTCGATAATGTTTTCAGCGTTTATGGTACCTGTCATTGTTCGCTCAACGAAGTAGAATATAGCGACGATATATTTGTATCCTCTCAAAACATCACGTACCCATCTTGGTGGGGAACAACGTCTCTCGCAAAAGTGAGTCGTTCCTATCTACCAGGATCCCTTCAGACCCTTTTCCGATGACTACCGCAGTAAAAACCAAATCTGGACTCGTCCGAAAAAAGAACGTTACATCATTGTTGCAAAACCTAATGCTTCTTGAGCCCATAGGAGACGTGGAGATCAGTGTCGAGGTAAAAGTCCAGGCACTCTTCTTTCTCTTAGATTTAAGGAATGTATTTTTTTTCCTGATGGTACTTCTCGAAAATGACCTCCGATATTTTCGCAAAAGTGTCTTCCAAGGGCTGCTACTGTTACTAATCGGTTCCTTCTGGTTAAATTATCTACCATATAACAATCCTCCCTCTCTGATGATCAGTTACTGGCCCTCGCGCAACGTTACCAGTTTCCTGGAAAAGGACTTTTATGCGCCACTTCGAAGTCCGTGTCCTATTCGGATGGTCAGTAATTTGGTGATTTGATAATTCTTTTTGATCTAAGGCTACTGTTCTTGCTCGGTGAACTTGAGAAAACAGATAAGGTCGGTTCATACACAACAGTGATGTGTCAGTGTCTTGAAGGTTCCGTATTTGTACCGACTGTGATTTCACAGTGACATGTGTGCATTTCAGGTAATTCAGGCAATTTCGTGGTAATGTTCTCGGAGGACGAACTTTTGATCATTGCGCTGGTGAAGAAGAGGAAGAACAAGCGGTAAAGAAACAACGGATGTGGGTTCATCAAGCATGGAAATGTAGAGAAACAGAAGGTGAAATTTAATTGATATTATAATACTCGCTGTCAAGTTAAAACTGATTTCTATTACAAACATCGGTATATATGCGGGCGAAGTCTTTTGATAAAAAAAAAATCGCTTCACTTGAAAAGTTGAAAAACTCTTTGAAATCTTGTCTCCAAATAACTTCAAATACCATGTTGGTGTTTCCAATTTAGGTGGGTCACACTGCATAAGTACATTATAATTATGAAAACGTGTTAAAGTTTAATAATATTTTATTGGTATTGACAATTAATACTTGTCTGATTTAAAGTAGTTATTCACTGCCTGCCAAAATTTATGGATCAAACGAACTTACCTGAAGTGAAGTTAGATCTGAATTATATGAAGCCTTGTGAAGTAAATAAGTATAATAGGTAGTACCCCCACTAGTGGTCTAGTCTCATACATTTTGAAGAAAACGACCTCTGCACCCCTCGTTCGTCGCATCATTGGATACCGGTTCTTCAATCATATTTAAAGCTCTATTGTTGCAATTCAGGGGAAATTTGGAAATGTGGTAGGGAGGGACTTATTTACTTCACAAGGCTTCATATGATTAGCCATTGCCTCCCTCTTTTCTCCCAACAATAAGGACAAAGTCTCTGCAATAACAGCTATGTTGATTGTTAAAATCTGCTGCTTATCCATTATACGCTCGAATCTGCGTTTAATTTGAGATGGTTATACCGTTTGAACTTCCGGATTAAGTTCTGGAATTTTTAGTATTCTCTGGCAGCAGTTATTTTTGCAATAATTCTTGCTTGGTTTCCTCATTTAGGCCAGTTTGTAAGATATCAGTCCACCTCTACACAATAGATGCATGGATTGAAGGTCCTGCAATTGATTCGGGAGTTGGTTCCGCTCCCAACAATTGCACTAAATCAGGCTCCAATTCTTCCTGCATTTCCTGATATGCATCACAGATCTATTCAGACAAAAAATTGTCTAAGTTCTGGTCAGGTTCCATATTCTCTGAATCAAATAAAACAGAATATATTAGCTTCATGCCGAATCGCCCTTGTACAATATACAAATTTATTTCTGACAAAGAAATATGTACTAATATCAAAACTGTTATGTTTGTATATTTGCTCCTGCCACAAGGAACTACAGTATTCCTGCAAAAGGAATAATATATCGCTAGCAAAAAAACATATTGGGTATATATATTCCTGCTAAAAGGAACAACAGTATTACTGCCAAGAGGAATAACTTATTCCTGTCACAAGGAATAATTACTCGCTAGCAAAAAACATATTGCGTATATTTGTTCCTGCCACAAGGAACAACAGTATTCTTGCCAGAAAGAATAATATTTCGGTGCTTACCATTAATTTGTTCCATATCCAACATAGAGTGGCGAAGTGATTAAAATTTTTCCCCAGACAGGAAAGCGGTTAACGCTAAGGAACCATTCCTCTGTACAGAGGCCGTTTTCTTTAAATTAGACTAAAAATTTGAACTAAAAATGTTTAATTATCAGCTTTTGGTTACTAGGATTTAATAATTTTAGATGGATAATCGGCTGGATCGCTTTTGCCTGGCCGGTTATCAGAAGTTTTTAGTTGGAAGATACTTTTATTAGAAGCGGGAGGTAATCAAACAAGTAAGCGATACTCCAGCTTTAACAGCTTTACTTTTTAAAAATGAAAGAAGTTATATGTATCATTCTGGTTCATATCAAATACTTAGGAAAATAATATTAACATAATCTTTATTTCTGCTTCTAAGATAACTTTTAGTATGCAAATGACTAATAATACTAGTAGGTCAAAGTCTGTTTCTTTGTTTTGTTTTCATTAGATTTACAGCTGAAAATACTCTTTCGACGTTTGCTGGTGAATGTGGCAAAATCATCAGGTTACAGATAAAATTGTTAAGTAAAGCAAACATTCAAAGTATTATCACCATCGGCAGATTGAAAGGTAGATCTACTGAAAAATCAAATCAGTAGACCTGGCAACTGTTGTTACTCTTCACCTCCTGACGAGCGAAGATGCAGATAATAAAGAACCATGGTCAGTCTATAATATAAATGTTATGATATTGAATATACCACCTGCCTTGAAAGGGAATCCTTTCAACAGGACAAATAAAATATATATGTAAATACAAGGTAATTGTTTACATAAGACATATAAGTAGATACAAAAATGCAACTGGTTACATATAAGGTGCAAACAAATGGGTATATCGAAGGTGTTCACTAAAGTGTTTCAAAGATTTAAACGTTAACACTATTATAACCTCAATCACTACAAGGACAGAAGGACAAATTGTGGTCACTGCTCTTCGGATAAATCGACCGAGTTTTGCAAGGTGATAAATCTGGTTGCACCATTTTGATGAGGATGAATCTGATGTATTCTTCTAGAATCCAGTTAAGTGGAGGTAAACCCTTTCCTTTTATTAACACTAATGTACTTAATTTTAGATTGGGTGAATTGATTTTCCATTTTTGCATTTGCTGCAGCTCGGAAACGTGATCTAATTAACCAGCGTTGCTAGAAATATTTACTAATTTGCTGTAAGTGCTCAAATCTAGAAAGGCGATTAGGATTTATTTAAAGGTATTTGATCAGTAACTGTGTTGAGATATCTGTCAATTAGAAAGTAAGCTGGTGTGAGACGTAAGACATCGCAAGGATCAGAAAATAAGGTACTAAGTGGTCGAGAACTCACTATATCTTCGACTTGGGTAAGTACTGTTGTAAAATCTTCTTAATATAATTTGACATTTTTAAAGACTCCTTTAAGATGAGATTTAATTAATTTAACACATGCTTTCCAAATTTCATCAGGATGGGTGGAATTCGTCGAAATAAATTACTAATCCAGCTATATTTTTAAGCAAATATTAGTTATTGTATTTTAGTTAGCCTTTAGAAAAATAACTAAATCTTTCATTTCTTGGCCCAACAAAGTTGGTACCCTTGTCAGACATTATAGTTACATATTTGGCTATTCGTGAAATGAAACACTTAAAAGCAGTAATAAAGAATTCATAATTCATATTTAGCTGCAGATGGAGTGTTTTGATGCATAAACAGATAAATAGGCTAACGTAATCATTGTAAAATGATGGTCTTCTCTCTTGTTTCCGTTTAAGAAAAAATGGGTCTGCATAGTTCACCCCACGAGACTAACAACTGAAATAATGGAGTTATTCTATGCGAAGGAAGATTTGCTCTTATTGGAGTGAATATAGAAGGGGCGTGTGCTTGAAAATAATTTATACATTCACGAACCTCCTTTTAGAAGTGGAACTGCCTTTATTAGTCCAAGATTATTCACGAATCACTGAGAGCAAATGCTGAGGACCTGTATGTAATAATTTGATATGTACTGATCTGAAAAGTGATGTGGTCATATGATGATGTACGGGAAGCATTATAGGATGTTTTTCTCGTAGCTTAATTAGAATTTGTTAGCTTATCCTCTGTAAGAAAACCTATCGGTTTAAACTAATTTTGCAATAGAATTAATGGAGCTTTGAAGTTCGACCCTAGTGAGAGGACCAGAAAATCTTAAATATAAGTCGAGGGCTCGAGAATTGAGTCAAAACCGACAATAGGCTATTTTTCTTTGTAGAGTTGTAAAATTAGATTATTTATTGATTCGTTCATAAAAGAATTTTATATTGCTTTAAAATTTTCCTTCAAGATTATAAAACCTTTTTTCAGCCTTTGCTTTAGAGTCGCCTATATAGTTTCTTAATAGAACCTCTTAATGGAATAGAAACTGTGAAGCGACATTAATTATTTCTTTGAAGTGTATTTATGAAACATTCTTTTCACCTCCAGTCCTCTTGAGACCGAAATCTAATATTTAATATTTTCTCAATCTTCCAAAAGTGAGAAAGAGGATCCTAAAATATTTTTTCATTTAATAAAAAATCTATTTCAGTAGACGTATGAAAGTTAGTGTAAGAGAGATGTGTATTTTAAATAATCGGTCACGAAGAGATATTGATAGGGGAATTTGGGGTTATAGTTGTATTGTAATTAATTAATGACACTGTTCAATTGTCATATCTGTCGCCTCAATAAATTTAATAATTCATCAGTGAAAATACCATAAAGCTTTAAAAATCAAAGTGAAGTCCTGAAGTTAATGAATGTGAAACTTTTTGTTTGCAGTTATATCTGTAAAGTAACATAAATAGTGTAACTATTTGTATATTAAATGTATTTTATAGTTTTTTAATAAAATCACGAAAACGACTCAGTTTACCATAAATTTTTGAATCGTTGGAATCGAGAGTTTTATGAAAATGATCCACATAAATTCTTTATGCTCTTAATTTGAACTACTCTAACCCAATATATGTATACTTCGTCCATTTATCAATAATTAACGATTAGGTTGCATATTTAATCATACATTTATCATTACTTTAACGAGTCAGCAACATACCTTAAATACTTTAACCTGTTTTTTGGCCTTTTATGTATTATGTATATTCATTAATTGTTTTCATAAATATAAGCAAAGTGTTAATACGCTAATATGATTAACCACATTTTATTATCGTAAAAAGTAACTAAATGTAAATTACGGTTAACCATTTTTTAGTACAGATTTTTTGAAGACTGTTCCAATTGAAAAATAAAAATAAAAATGAAATGGAACTGTCGAAAAGCCCCTGCTTTCAACTTAATTCATTTCTTCAGCATTTGGTTTCAAAATGTGTTATTGTTGGCTAGATCACCTGGTATTATTGATTTGCTGTCACTCGAAGAGGATTCAATGTGGGGTTGAAATTTTTTCCTTGCAGTATGTAGTTTTATAATTCGGGATTAGTTATAAATATGCACAATAATTGAAATAATAAATGTATTCCATTTGGCCGTTCCACACTGTATAATAAAAAGGTCGTCGTCTTTCTTGTTTTTTAATGAAGGCAACTTTTTTGGATTAAAAGTCATTTTCGCAAAATGTTTCTTTGCAGCTACTTATTTCTATCCATGTTCTTTATATTGTCAAGTAATGAAAGTTTGGATGAATTATATCAATTAGTTACTAATGAAGTAACTGCTGCCGCCAACTGGACACCACCAACCAACAATGAAAAATTGAACCTTACTAACAGTAGTATTGTTAAATGTAAGTAACAACAGTTTCATGTTAATTTGTATTCATTTCAATGACTGTAATTGTAAGTACACAAAAGACTCATTTTTTTAGAGTAAGTATTTTTGCAAAAAAGAAGTATACCTAGTATTGGTATGGACATCTAATTCTTTAACTAAAATTAAAGATTTTGATAATGTTCCACTCAAATCAGAAATATTGCTAATATAATTTTAAAAATGTGTTAAAATTTAAATTTTTAATCCTATTTCATTGGTATTGATAATAACCTGGTTTGTTTTAAACTAATTATATACTGCATTATACATATGCAAATATTTATTTATTTTTTTGGATGCAGATATTTTTGCATGTCTTAAAATCTAAAACACCAGCTTATGGTTTCTGGGATTTTATAATTGTGGGTGGAGGATCGGCAGGATCTCTTTTGGCTGGTCGATTATCACAGAAGTTTGCGATATTCCTGCTCTAACCGGTTCATCTTTTAGAAGTGAGAGGAACTATTATACATCTCCACAAACAACAGGTTGTTTAGGTGAGTAAAAAATTAAAGTAAGTAAAAAACAGTTTTGAAACTACACAAAATTGATAAGAACCCAACTCTCACAAATAAACTGTTGTTGAGATTGAGAGATTTTAGAAATTATTAAATGGATACTGCTGCATAATCATTTCATCTATGGCTATTATGATATAAATACTCGGGTTATCTACTTTTTTTACTTTTTAACATAGAGTCCACTAATATCTAAACATTTTTTAAGTAGTAGCACAAGCTTTTGAATACTTTCTTTAAAAAACATATATTTCAATTCCTAAGATATTCATTTATAAGTAAATAAAAACTTTTATACGTATCATACTTTTCTTTGTAGTTAAAAATATTTTACTACTGATACAAGTAAACAAAAATAATTTACAGAGTAAAATATATTGATATAACAAACACAATTTCGAAGAAAATATAATTTATGGATAAAAATCTTTAAAAAAAAATACGCAATTTAAAATAAAATCTTCCAAAAATTAAAACATCCCGTTATTTTCCTTAATGTTTTTAATACGATTCTTGGCTATTTCTATAGATGATAGTTCTTTTGGTATTTGTAGAAAGCAAGAATGCTGATAGAGAGCACTTTACAGTATTTTAAACAGAAATCTCTGCACGCTTAAGACTGCAGAAGTTTTGGAAACGAAGACATCAAACCATATACAATTGCAATGGCAATTAAATAACGAGGCTGGTGTCATAAATATGATTTACTGCAAACAAAGTTACAAATTACTTTTATCCCCTTCAATATACTCCCCTCCCTTATCTATGCACCGCTGCATACGTGCCTTCCATTGTTCAAAGCAATGCTGTAGGTCATCAGCTGTCACCTTGTTCAACAACTCTGCCGTTTTTGCTTCCAGCTCTTCCACAGACTGAAAATGTGTTCCTTCAATGTACTTTTCACTTTTGAAAACAGATAAAAGTCACAGGGAGCCATTTCTGGTGATTACGGAGGAGGATGGAGCAAAAGAATGCGCTTGTCCGCTTCACGCAGAGGGTATTATGGGCAGGAGCATTGTCTTGGCGCAGCATCCATGCATCGTTCTTCCACAAATCCGGTCTCTTCTTCCTTACTCTTTCCCTCAGCTTGATTAGGACTTCTTTGTAGTAGGTCTGATTAACCGTTTGACCCTCAGGCACCCATTGTAGAAATATGTGTATATTAAATTTATTTTATAGTCCTTTTCCATTAAGTTTCTAAAACAACTCAGTTTACCATTAAGTTTTGAAATGGTGGAATCGAGATTTTACGAAAATTAACGAGATACATTTTTTGTGGGGGTAATTCGAAATATTGGAATCCCATATACAGGGTTTGGCAAACCTCTGCCGTAGTTCTATAACACCTTCTATGCAAAACAAAATTATTTATTTTAAAGATATCTGTCAATGGGAGTCAAAACTAAATATTCTAAAATTATTTTTATGTGTACAGGGTGGTCCAACGGTAAATTAGTCAAATCATTTAATTTTATTTAAACGGAATGTCCCAACTTTTTTACATTTTTAGGTGATATATAATCACTAGTATATACCTACAAATGATTGTTTTTAATATTCCTCCTCTTTTGGAGAATAAAGTTCATTTCAAGATATTTCGTTGACTTACCATCTGCTTGGAGGGTACTATCAGTTAATCTTGTAAATTCTTCATTTTAATGTAAACAATGTCTGCCAGGAATTTAGTGACTAGTGATGCTCTGGCGCTGATATTTAATTTTCCAAAAATTGTTTGCAAAATAAAACATAATAAATACAAAATGAATTACTTTCACAAATGCTTACAATAAACTAAAATTCAGTTTCAAAATGATCCTCCAGTAACCTCAACTTACTCTTCGAGTAATACAATTATTAGGGGTTTAAATACCATCCTGTACTAATTTGCTTGGATTAACGACCACCTACCGTGGGATTTACTAATATTTCTCTGAATGCAAGTGACAGGTCAACGAAATATCTTAAAGTGAACTTTACCGAAAAATATTACGTTTTTATACTCATATTTAAAAATGTTTTGGTCTTTCGAATTTAACGTTGGAATTTAAAAAACTACAAATGTATAAAGCCATTATATCAAAAAATGTTAAATACCAAGTTACAATTTTTTGTACTCGTACATGGTGGTCAAAAATTAATTTCCAGATTTTCAAATTTTTCAAATGGAACACCCTGTATCATTATTCATAAAGGGATGGTGAATTTTATACCCTTGGATTTCACGCACTGTATTTGTTGCACTTCCTCTTATCTTACGAAGTAAACAAAGACAGTAAGTAAGCAAAATTGTCAGTGTTTCCAAATAGCAACGTTGGTAACCAGTTAGACAGTCTATTTTAGTCCACGAACGTCGCCTAGGATAATTTTAGGTTAATTTGTGTATTTTCGGTAAGTAAAGATTATTTAGGAGCATTTAATATGGATAGGGACGCTGCAAGTTATAGTAAATCAGATTCTACGTGTACTAAACTGATACGTCATATGTTAACTCCGGAAGATCGGTCTATTGTAAAAAATGTATATGACGGTATTCGCGCGCATTATCCTGAAAAATAAGTATACGATTGTGTAGAATTTTGTAGCAATTTAACGAAGGTTTCAGATAGCTATATTTATATATATATATATATATATATATATATAAAATTAGGGAAAATAAAGAAAACCTTATTGCGCCTGTTGAACAAGAAAATCCAGAGGGCGGAATTGTTGCGAAAAGACCTGAAGCCAGGGCGTAAAATTAAATCTTTAGATAATACCGTAAAAAATGCGATTCGACGGTTGATATTTTTTTTTTTTTTTTTTTTTTAATTACGAACGATGATAGTTTACCAAATTTATCAATTAAAATTTTTAAGGAGAACATGGCACGAAATGAAATTTAAATATCTAAAGCGAGGCCGTAATAGTGCATTAATAGAAAGGGACGAAATAATAATTTTGCGGAGAAAATATTTAAAGGAAATTAGGGACATTTTTGCAGCAGGGAAAAAATTTATTATTCGGACGTGACGTGAGTAAACGGGGGACATACAGTTTCAAAAGTATGGCTGGACCTTAGAGTAACAAGTAATCGTAAAGATTTTCTTGACGAACTTTCCACTGGACTCAAAGCTCCTTCTGGAAAAGATCGCCGGTTAATAATAACACATATCGGTAGTGAATCAGGTTTTGTAGAAGGCGGCTTATACGTTTTCGTTTCGTGAAAAACCGTCGACTACCACGAAGATATGAATGCTGAGGTTTTTGAATCTTGGTTTAAATCTGTCTGTTGCCGCGTTTAGAACCGGGTTCTGTCATAGTGATGGACAACGCGTCATATCACAGTCGCAGTTCGTCGATGTTAAACCCGGAATTACTCGCCCTTATGCTAGGTTCGCGCCGTATCATTGCGAATTAATTTGGGTGCAAATAAAATCGGAAGTCGCGCGTAATAATTCTACATTTACCAATATAAATAATTAGAAAATTATTAAAAATCGTATTCGGTTCACTCTCGGACTCGCAAATGGCGAAAAAAAAAGGTACGACGTCAGCATTTAAATTAATGACGTCAATGTTATTCAATTTGGCCTTCGACTCTATGTGTTCTGATAATTGTAGGATTATCGATGGAAGAATAGAGGAAATTATGCCTATTAACGAATCTACCATGAACATTTTTGGAAAGTGAAAATTCAAACTTGGTCTTTGGTGTATTGGTTTTATACATTTGTAGTTATTAAATTCAAACGTTAAATTCGAAAATATTTTAAATAGGACTATGAACACGTACCTAATATTTTTCGGTAATCAATTAATCAATATTTTTTAGGTATGTACTAGTGATTACAGAGTACCTAAAAATGTAAAAAAGTTGGGTCATTCCATTTAAAAAAAAAATAAGTGATTTGCCTAATTTACCGCTGGATCACCACCCTTGTTTACATGAAAATATTTTTCGAATATTTGGTTTTGATAAATCTAAGTTTTGTTTAGTAGGAATTAAAGAACTATGACAGAAGTTTGATGGACCCATCTAGTCCATTTATCAATAATTAAGGATTATGTTGCATATTAAATCGTATATTTATAATTATTTAAACAAGTTAGTGACCTACTTTTTAGTCCTTTTGTAACTATAAATATATTCATTAATTGTGTTTATAAAGATAAGTAAAATAGTTTAGGTAATATGAATAAACACATTTTATTATCGGAGAAAATAACTAATTGTAAATTACCATTAAATATTTTTTAGTACAGTAAATATTTCGAATTATAATATTGATTCTATTTTATTTTTAAAGCTATTAGGAAAATTCAAAGTTTGAAATTTATTAAAATATTAAAAGGAGTTTGAAAATATTAAAATTAAAAATTACGTTTGTCTGTTAATTCATTCATAAAAGTAATGTAACCAACTTTGAATTTTCTTATATTTTAACCCCATATATACTTAGTTTATTTATCAATAATTAATTTATTACTAAAGAAGGTTTCGTTTCAACATTATAATGGAAGATGTCATAAAAGAGGTGAAAGAGAAAGTGAAGAAATACTCCTTTGCGTACAGAAATATGGAACACGTTCAGATCTTGGAATGTGCCTTTGCTGATGACTTAGTTGTATATGTTAAGAACCAGAACGATCTACAAAACAATATGGATATATGGAAGATAGCTCTGCAAAAAAGAAATCTAAAAATAAATGTAGAGAAAACAAAAGTAATGGTAAAAGGGAAAGAGAATAAAGATCTATAATTACAATTAAACGGCAAGGAAGTGAAACAAGTAGAGACTTTTAAATACTGGATGTGAAAGTGCGTAGGAACGGAAGGAATGACGCGGAGATAAATGGGCGAATTGAAAATGTATTATACCCTTAATAAGATTTTTATCCGTAAAAAATCAGTGTCAAAGAAAAATAAAAACGACAGTATACAAAACTATTTTTGTATTTGTTCTAACCTATGGGAGTGAAATCCGGGTCCTAACAAAAGGAACAAGAAGAAAATTACAAACTGTCGAAATGAAGTATCTGAGAGCAGTATTAGGAATCAGTAAAAGAGATAAAGTTGAAATTACCTTTTAAAGGCAGAACTATAAGTAGAACCTTTAGACAAGTATGTAGAAAGAATTCAGCTAAGATCGCGGATTAAATTGGCCACTAGCCACCAGCAATGGAAAGAAATAAGCAAAATGGGGCAAATTTTGTTCATAATTAGGGACAACCACTTAACACTTAGGGGTACATTACGGTATTGATTATGTATGTATGTATATCAATTAATTATTTTTATAAAGATTCCCAAATATTTCTCTAATGTGCTAATATGATTAAATTCATTTTATTATCGTAAAAATTCAATAATTGTAAATTACCATTAACCATTTTTTAGTACATAAAAATATTTAAACATATGTTTCTAATTCTGATATTGGTTTTATTCTATTTTGAAAGCTAGTAGAAAAATGTGAATTATTAAAAGGCATCTGAAAATATCGAAATTAAAAATTACCATCGTTTGACGATTTTTCTTGTGTGATTTTCTTAAAAATTTTGTTCAGTTTTGTTGATTTCGCAAATTTGGCGTTTCTTCTCGACTTTGTATCGAATGTTATATTTCAGTTTCAGTGGTCTCAATTCTTTTGCTTCTTTTAAGGAGTGTATCTCCCAGTCCACATTCAGTGTGTGACTCCCCATTAACAGTTCGTCCTGTAGAAATTTTCTTGCAACCTTTCTCGAACCTCTATGACCATGCGTGGCGGAACACTCTTAGTCTGCCCATCTTGACATCTTGTTTGGTGTACATAAGTACTTAGTGCTTTCATTTATATATTAACCTTTGGGGTAAACTTAGCTTGCCTCATCCTTTAGTATTGGTTGTTCAAGTGAGCGGAGTGGATTGGTTGGTTGACATTACTGATCCTACCTTCAATCTTACTTTGCTTATTTCCCCCTTTTTTTAGGAGTTGATAGGGACAACTTTTTTACCCCCCAACTTTCTTTGGTGGTTACCATTTCGTACCAATCTTTCTACGAATTCAGTTTATTACCAAACCTTGGAACATAGTTCTAATCGTACACGGTTAGACTCACTTCGTGATGTTATTTTAATTAAAGTATTTTTAAATTTCTAAATATTGATGTTCTTAAGTTTGTTTAATTTTTCCTACTATATATTTTATTTCATTACCACATTTAATTTATCTTTGTTTTCATTGATTCCTGTTATATAAACTTTTTTAGGTAAGTTTGTTAGACTTTTGTAAATAAAAGGGTTGTATTTAATTTACACTATTGTAATATTGTTTATCATTTTCAGACCTAAATATGACTTTCTAAAAGTGGAAACTAGTATAAAAATTATTGTGGTATGATTTCGAGTTTCCTTTGATAATAAAAATAATTATTGTGTACACTTCTGAAAAATAGAAGAATAATTACATTTATAGTTGATATAAGAATAAGTATTTAAAAAGTACCCTTTATCTTTCAAGTGAATTTTTTTTTAATATTCTTCAAGTTAAAAAAAATTTAATTAAATCAAACTGGCAAAAATGCATGCTTTTAATTTAATTTATTTAGTCAGCATTTGCATTCAAAACGTGTCATTATTAGCTGGGACACCAGGTATTATTAATATGAGAAAAATAATTAGAATATTATTTTAAATATTTATGAATATTATTATTTCTGGATAAATAGTTACATCGTTTCAGAGTATGAGCAACATACGGTTATAATTTTCATATAGGTAAATATGAAAATAAAAATTAAACCAAATTTTTTTGGAACTGAATTAATTTTTAAATTTTAACAAAAAAGACGTAATAAATCGTAATAAATGAATGAGATAACGATACAAATTTTCGTAGATAATTATTCTCAGACTATATAATAAAAGGTCGTCTATTTTGTTTTTTAATTATGGCTACTATTTTCGTTTAATAGTGAGTTGTGCAAAATGTTTCTTTACAAGTACTTAATTCTATTATTTTTCTTTGTATTGGCAAATACTGAAACTTTAGATGAATTGTATCAATTAGTTACTAATGAAATAACTGCTGCTGCCAACTGGACACCACCAACAAACAACGAAAAATTGTACACTATTAACAGTAGTACTGTTGAATGTAAGTAACAACAGTTTCATATAGTAAGAGGAAGACTTAAATTTACCGTAAATACCTTTAAAAGTATATTTTTTATTATCTGTACGTGTTACTCGATATTCATTTTAATAGCTGAAATTTGACTTATAAAATATGAAATATTACACGAAAATTTTCAATATTGTTAAATTGGGTATGTTTGCAAAAAAGAAGTATAGTATTTTGAAAATATGAATATCTTGGTCTTTAACAAAAAATAAAAAAAGGATCAAAGGTCTATGATAATACGAGTAGTGAACCAGTTAACTGCTAATTCAGGTACATGATAATTATAAACATACCTATTTCATTGGTATTGATAATAACCTGGTCTGACCTAAAGTAGTTACACACACCCCGCCAAAATATTTACAAATATTTATTTATTTCGTAGAATGCGGAAATTTATACATGTTTTAAAATTTAAATTCCAACAATGAAACATCAGTTATTACCTATCAATCACAATAAAAATTTGCAGTAAAAATGTTTATTTATTAGCTTTTGGTCACTGGGATTTTATAATTGTGGGTGGAGGATCGGCTGGATCTCTTTTGGCTGGTCGATTATCCGAAGTTTATAATTGGAAGATACTTTTGTTAGAAGCCGGGAGCAATCAAACAGAAGTAAGCGATATTCCTGCTCTAAGCAGTTTATCTTATAGGAGTGACAGGAACTGGGCTTATTATACATCTCCACAAACAACAGGTTGTCTAGGTGAGCAAGAAATTAAAATCAGTAAAGAGCAATATTTACCATAAACATGAAATATAAGTACCTAATTTTCTAATTAAGCTGTTGTTGTGTTTCATAAATTTTAGAATATATAAATTTATACTGCTGTATAATCTTTTTCATCCATGGCCATTATGATATAAATACTAGGCTTATGTTTTAATTAAGAACCGTTTTACCATAATTTAAATAGGAAAAACTTTATTTATGAACAAATATTTTATTGAAAATGAAAATATGACCATTTTAATGTTAAAAAATGTTTTAAATGTTGGAAGGTGGGTCACTATAAAAATGAGTGCAGTAGGGCACTAGTCTGTCCCAATTGGTCGGGTCAGTAAGAAAAGAAATCCTGTCAGGAGACTGAACTATGTTGCAACAACTTAACAACAACTTAAAATTAATAAATTTCAATACACGTTCAATATGTAATAAATTTGATGAATTCTCTGACAAAGTGGTTACAAATAAATACCAGATTATAGGACTGAGCAAGACATGGTTACAAGAAATTACTTCTGACAATATAATCAGCTTACCTGGATATAAATTATCCAGGAAAGATCGCGGCAGTAGAATTGGTTGTCTGGGGTCTATATTCAAGAAATATTCAAAACACTTGTTATTTTAGATGGTTTTTATTGTCCAAATGGTATTGACTGGGTCGAAATTAATATCGGGAGAGGATGTTTTGTAGTATGGGTTATACAAGGTGACACAGAATAACGGGAATTTTTGAAAACTGGTTTCAACAGGATGGAGCGACATCACACACTGCACAGAAATCAATGGAAGCTGTTCGATAATTGTTCGGTAACCGTGTTATCTCAAGATTCCTTGGCCCCCTAGATCGCAAGATTTATCCGTTTGTGATTTTTCTTGTGGGGCTATCACAAGAGTAAAGTGAACACGACTCGACCAAGAACTCTGGATGAGTTAAAACAGAGAATTTAGGATGAAATTAACAGTATCCCAGCTGAGATATTGCAGCGGTCAATGAGGAATCTCAACAGCAGATTTCAAGAATGTATTCGTACAGGAGGACGCCATATAAAGGACGTAATTTTTAAAAAATGATAAATTCCATCAATGTTTCGTAAATGACAAGTTTTAAGGTATCAATTACTATGAATAAAATTTATTTCTTTTATAACTTCTAGTTTTATTGGATTTTAAAAAAGTTCCCGTTTTTTTGTGTCACCCTGTATATCGCACATTAGCATGTAACATTACCAATTTTATTGAATATCTTGATCAACTATTATCGTTTGTAGTACCGCAGTACGATAATATTGTTATTCTGGGAGACATAAATGTTGATCAACTTACTAATTTTACAATTGACACCTTTATGCAATCTTATAATTTTTCCCAGTTATTATCTAAACCTACACGTATAACTATCGGAAACATTACTTGATATCATTTTTACTAACATACTTGATTTAGTTCTACATTCTAGTCCTATCGATTATGGTATTTATGATTATCGAGCAGTATTCTGCGAAATAAATCTGGCAGTTCCGCGAACATCACCTAAAATTGTGAGCAATAGAAATTTCGCTAATTTTTACATCGAAAATTTTAAGCACGATTTGGAAAATATAAATTGGATTAATATTCTTTACGAGAACTTACATGACAGTAAAGTCATCCTATTTAACAGTTATGTCCTATCCTTATTTGATAAACATGCTCCGTATGTTCAAAAAAGATAACAAAACCTCCAACTCCTTGGTTAAGTCAAACGCTCAAAAGCATGATGAGATTAAAGGATAAATCCTTACAAAAAAATAAAAGATCAAAAAACTTGCAGGACTTTACTTACTATAAAGATCTGAGAAATACAGTAACGAGAAAAATCCGCTTATTTAGCTCATAGGTGTACAAATCGCAATTCCTGGGAGTTGTGGAAAGCTGAAACATCCATATACCTAAGAGGCCGGGTAAAAATAAAAAATACTTTTTGACTGTTTTTAGCCCACGAAATAATTATGTTGAAACTTCTGAATATTATAAATCACGTATATTCGATAATAATAAATCTTTATCTATAGACTAGCCTCAGTGGACCAAATAAAGTAAATGACACACGATCAGATGGACTCTCATCAGAAATGTTAAAACTCTGCTTATATTCAATTGCACCATATTTAATACATATTGTTAATTGTTGCCTGAAAAGGGAATATTTTCCTGACATCTGGAAATATTCTCTGGTTAAACCCCTCCCAAAAGTCAGTGCCCCTACACAATTTAGTGGTTTGAGTCCTAACAGCATCCTTCCTATCTTTTCAAAAATTCTAGAAAAAATTGTTAGTACGCAAATTTATTACTGTATTATAAATAATGTGATCGTTTCCGAATATCAATCTGGTTTCCGTAGAGGCTATAGTACCGTTACTCTTTTAACAAACATAACTGATTATATATTTCAGTCACTGGATAGAGGCCTGGCAACTGTTGTAGTTCAACTAGATTACTCAAAAGCACTTGATAATTTGGATCATTCCCTTGTCTGTGCAAAATTAAAATATTATGGTTTTGATGAAACTTCCTAACGATTTTTTCAGCATTATTTTAATACCCGTTGGCAAAATGTAGTTATTAACAATCAGTCTTCAAATTTTGCAGTCATTACCTCTAGTGTACCACAGGAGTCTGTTTTAGGTCCTTTATTTTATTTAATATATATTTCAGATCTTTGGAAAAGTACTAGTCATGTAAATATCCAATCATTTGCAAACGATACACAGATATGCCTTTCATTTGATCCAAAATTTCAAAACAGAGGAACAGAGTTACTAAATAATAATTTATGTTCTATTGAACAGTACTCTCTGTGTCACAACCTTAAATTAAATGCTAGTAAATGTAGCATAATGTTATTTCCGGATATAACTGTTCATTTAGATACTTTCAACATTAACGTTCATGGTGAAAACCTAAAATTTAATTCTGTATGTAAAAATCTGGGCATAATCTTAGATTGTAGATTGAGATGAGAACATGTCTCTTTAATAATTAAAAAATCTTATTTAGTTCTAAGACTGCTTTATCGACAACGTAATGTTTTAAATCTTTTTTTCTCCGTAAAAAGCTTTGCGAATCATTAGTTTTATCTATTTTAAATTATGGTTTTACCCTATTCTATCCATGTCCAACAAATCAAACTGAATATCGTCTTAAGAAAATACAAAATAGTTGCTGCAGGTTTGTATTTCGCTTCCGACGTTTTGACCGAGTATCTAGTAAAACTAATGATTTGCAATGATTAAAACTTAAAAACCAATACAAATACCTACAAGCCTTATAAGTTAAAAAGTAAATTGAAACGAGAAATCCCCCTTATTTACGGGAAAAACTTTTATTCAGGAGCAACGTCTATCAACTAAATATAAGACACCCACAAAATCTAGCTCTACCCAGGCATCATTTAGCAATATTTCAAAGATCATTCACGTATAACACAGCTATAATTTATAATAGTTTACCCATAGTATTAAGTCATGTACTCTAAACAACTTTAAAATAAGTTACAAAGAGACTCTCCTTTTTTTTCTTTTTTGGTTAATTTTTGTGCAATATGTACATATTAAAATTAAGTCTTAGTCAACATTGTTATTTAGTTTTTATTTTACATATACAGAGGTTGAGTGGAGTAGCTAAGCTAGACTTCGCTCTTTCTAAGCATCGTATTGTATATCACAATACGTAATAAAGGCTATTTATTATTATTATTATTTTGTATTTTTCAACACTTAAGACGTGGCACAAGCATTTGAATATCTTCTTGAAAGAACTCTACCGCCTGTTCATTAAACTGTTCAGTAAATTACAATTTGCATTCAACAAACACACTATCCTTCTCTAAGTGCTGTCCCCCCAGAAATTTTAACACGACTTACGTATGTGGCTATCATTTAGGACACTTTCCCCTCTAAAAAGGCTAATAACACCAATCTCCAATCGTTTCCCAATTATGTTGAATTTAATTTAAATAATAAGCTTACTATTAGACATAGTACCTTAGAAATAGTGAATAAATTTAATCATTACTTCATAAATAGTACTCAGCAAATAGTGGATAGTACTGAATCTCAGGTAAGGTGAAATTTTTGTAACCAAAATTTGTATCCTAATTTTTCAGATTTTAAATTACATATACGGACAATTATTAATTCATTAGGCAATAAAAATAGTGCTTATGAATTACTGAACTCAAAAATTTTGAAAACAATTTTTGTAACATTTGGCCATGTAATTTTAAATATAGTTAATTAGTTACTATAAAACGCTAGAAGTTAGCACCTTTGCCCCAATTCAAAAAGTATATAATACCATCAAAGCCAATGCATTTAAGCCTGTAAACACTCTACCATCTATTAAAAAAGTTATTGAATTAGCTGTGTATAACCAAATATTAGACCATAAGGTAATTATATTTTAATAAATACATAATCGGGCTTTCTAAAGAAATACTATTGTGAGGCATTATTACAGCTTTCATTATGTAAATTCAAAAATCAAGTAGATTACAATAAATATTTACATATATGTTAATGGTTTTTTGTGACTATATTAATTCTTAGGGTATGTTAGATTGAGGTCCAATGAAATACCCTTGGAGGTTCACAATCTTTATTTATCTACGTTTCGAGTGTTATACTGTAATCTTCATTAGAATAATAAAATGTTGATCGATTTACACTCGCTAGTATTTTATTGAACCTCAATCCAACAAACCCTAGCAGTTAATTAATTACCAGTTGCTGTTTTTCTTGATTTGAAAAGAGCTTTTGAAATTATTTTCGTGGAATATTACTAACAAAACTAAGAAGATATGGCATAAACGAAAATACTATCAACTGGCTAACTGATTATTTGTCGAAAAGAATGTAAAAAGTAAAAGTAAATGACGTTTTATCCTATGAACTAATTAATGATATAGATATACCTCAGAGTAGAGTGTTAGGACTTCTTCTTTTTATATTGTATTTAAACGATATAAACATATTTGTTGTTTGCGATTTTATTAAATTATTTGCAGATGAGCATGTTATGATAGTAGTGTTGAGTAAGCTATTGAAAAAATGAATGTTACTTCAACAGCAATTGGAAAATATTTTAGTAAGAACAAATTGAAATAAAATGTGCTGAAAACTAAAGGAATGATAATAACAAATAAACATAAATAATATGGATCTAAGCACAGTAAATCTTAAAATTAACAAACAATCAGCTAATTGATATTGTAATATCCATTAAATATCTGATTTTAACCTTTTAATCTTTCATTATATATTGAACATTTTGAATATATCTTGAATAAAATATCAAAAAAACTATTATTTTTCAAGAACCTCCAATAAATTATAAACTATGATAAAAATTAGAGTGTACTAATCCATTACACCGCCACATTTTTTAGATATAATAAAACCTAATTCTTTTTACAACGAATTACTTTTGTTAACATTTACATATTTATAAACAGTTACCAAAGTTTAATTAAAAATTTCCATTAAATTAACAGAATTTTGATTTGTTTAAATATTATAATTACATAATAAAAATAATTCAAAATTAAATTAATTGTTTCAACTCTTACTTTGTGGAAACTATCCATAATAAATATGAAAATGTTCCTATATTGTTTTAGCCAATTTTATTTAATTCATGTACATAGCAATCATTGTTCAATTCAAAGCCAAATTATTTGATATCTCCTTTAGACCGTTACAATATACTCGTATATACTCGTATATAAGCAAAAACCATTCCATGAATTCTCTGTATTTTAAATATACTAACTGACACAATAAAATATAGTAATGGTCGAGAGTGGTTAACCTTGAACAGATGTCACATGTCAACCTGGGCGGACATAATGAGTAAACGGTACTTACTTTAAAAATGACCCTCGTAGATTACTACTTTTTCTTTGAAAAATAAATGTATATCATAGATTATGGTTTTAGGTATGGTAAATAACAGATGCTTTTATCCGCGTGGAAAAGTATTAGGAGGATGTGCTGTCATAAATGGTATGGTAAATGCTCGAGGAATACCAGCAGATTTTGATGAGTGGGAAGGAATGGGCAACCAAGGTTGGTCCTATAAGGATATCCTGCCCTTCTTTAAGAGTTTTGAAAAGGTCGACTTTCTAAACGCTGATCCATACTTCTACGGACATAATGGAAAAATTCATGTGAATTTTACCTATCCACCATCAGATCTTGGGGATATTTTCTTTAACGGCAATATTCAAAATGGATTACCTAAAATAGATTATAATGGAAAGGGAATACACGGTGTTTCAAAAGTACAGTTTCATATTAAAGGCAATAGACGTGATAATAGTGCTCATGCATTTATTGATCCTGCTCAAACTAGACCCAATCTTAAAATAGTTCTTAAAGCTTTTGTTACAAAGATTTTAGTTAAACAGAGTACAGCTTATGGTATTGAGTTTATAAAGGATGGTCAAAAATACCATGCAACTGTTGAAAATGAAGTAATATTATCAGCAGGAGCAATCAACAGCCCTCAGATTCTTTTACTATCAGGAATTGGTCCTCATTGGGAATTACTTTCGAAAATAATTTGGCCTAAAGTCCATTTACCTGCAGTCGGCAAACATTTGAAAGACCATGTAATGTTAGTTAACTTGTATTTTAGGACTAATTGTAGTGTTTCTAACCGCTCACTTCGAGAAAATTTACAAAGATTTCAAGCTGGACTTTCTCCTTTAACTAGAGGTTCCAATTTAGAATTTCTGGCTTTTATGCATACCAAAAATATTGCAAACCAACGAAACATTGAGCTACTTACCTTCGCACCTCCCTACGCTGTTCCTCCCGATGCGGCAGAAGCATTTAATTTTAAAGATGATTACAATCAAGCCTTCAAGCAATATAATCCTCTAACCGATTTTAATATAATGTTATCGCTACTAAAACCAAAATCAGAAGGATCTGTTACGTTAAAGTCACGCAGCCCAATAGATCATCCTATTATTGATGTTAGATATTTTTCAGATCCAAATAATGAAGATATAGAAACTATGTATCAAGGAGTAAAATATGTTTTAAGTTTACAGAACACACCAGCTTTTAAGAAGGTAAACGCAACTCTTATTAGCACTAACCCCCCATGTGAACACTTAAGGGCTGTTGGAGGCAGAAAATATTGGTATTGCGTAATTAGACACACTTCTTCAACAATCTTTCATCCGACAGGTACTACTAGAATGGGCAATTGTACAGCAAATTCTGTAGTAAACGCTGATTTGAAGGTACACAAAATGAAAAAGTTAAGAGTTGTAGATGCAGGTGTAATGCCTAATCTACCTAGTGGCCATACCAATAGTCTTACTTACATGATTGCTGAAAGGACCGCTTATAAAATAAAGATAGAATATGGCGTAAAATATAATAAATTTACTAGCCAATAGAATTTTTTAATTTCTCAAGAGATACTTTATCATAGTGTTGTTTGTTGGTAATTATTTTTTATGGTTCATGCAATTAAACTAAAATAAATAAAAATACCTGATTTAAAATAGTTTATTTTATTTTCTTCTACTTTACTTTTAAGCCTTAATAGAATAAGAGGAAAATATCAATACAATTCTGATGATAATATAATTTATGGGCCAAAATATTTTGAAAATGAATATGTAATTTTAAAGAAAAAAATTTCAGAAATTAAAATTTTTTTCGAAAGAATTTACTGCTATGCCTTTAATTTGTAAAACAGAAATAATAATCTGATTTTCCAAGTACCTTACCTCACATAGTAATTATATTCGAATTATTAATTATTACAATGGAAACTAGGTATATCATGATCTAAATTTCCGAACTAGTTCTAAACACGTCATTGATATATTTTTAATTTGGAATTTAAGGGACTTTTGAATATATACAGCAAAAAGTCAATTAAGGATTACGAAAATTAGTCATGATGTTAGTTTATTTTCAAATTAAGATTCAATATTTCCATTCTTATAATAACTTGGTCTACACAATACCAAGAGAATTTTTTTTAGGATTTCATTTTCAGATTATTATAAAATAACTAAAATAAATTTCTAAAGAACAATTTTTTTTGTAAACACTAAAACAAGTTTCAGTAATTAGATGACTGTTTGAAAACTTTTCACAATTTGCAGTTATTAATAACTAAAAACTTTAAATTAGAAATCATTACCAGACTTTATAGGTGAATTAAAAAATAGGACTAAATATCATATTTCAGTAAAATAGTTATTTATTGGAATATTCCTACACGCTCTCGATAAACATAGATTCAAAAGTAACAGGTCAATTGGGTCCTAAAATAAAATTTGTATTTACTTGAATTTGTCTGAGTAAATTAGCTCCCTACCAATAAATTGTAATAATAATTGTATAAAATGTTACAGAATTTTTAAATAATATGAAAATCTAACAACAAATTATTAACTAAATTATTTATTTGGGATAATCGGTTTTAAACGTTTTAGTTCCTATAAACTAACCCCTAATAACTCAATTTTTCCTATATTTAATTGATAGTACTCTGTTGATAAAGAACAAGAATTATATCAGTGTCGGATATGTCAAAAATGTAGGAAATTAAAGGTTCCATGTACGTATGGGCTAGTTCTAGGAACTTTTGGTCTATAACTTGAAGGTAACTAATTTTTTGAACAGCCCACAGTAATACGGAAGCCAAAAATTTGTTACGGTTTTGGCTTCGAAATGTGTGGGGAAAATTTTTATTTCAGTGAGTTCCTGTTTCACCTGTGCCAAAAATTTCAGGTCAATACTAAAAAAAAGGCAAGTATTCAAATAAGCACTTAGGGCAAGGGCCCAGTTTTATAGTGGATACGCCTGTGATGCGATAACTATAGTTAAGCAGTGCCCAGCGCGGTTAGTAGTTGGATGGGTGACCACCAGCGAACACCGTATGCCTGCAGCGACTAGTAGCATATCACAGCTCGCAGGCACTATACCAATGAGCACGAGGTATAGTGGAGATATGCCGTCTTTCGGAGGAGACGTTAAGCTGTCGGTCCCGAGTCCATGGATGTTGGGCTCGTTAAAGATCCCTACCTCGGGTTGGAATACCTGAGGATTCGGCAAAATTTCCGATTAGGGGTAGCGTGCTCCCGGCGTCGGTGTTTAGCCTCGGTAGCAGAAATAGGCCGACGTTAAATAAATAAAAAAAAAAGCACTTGTTTTTGTTCATATGACTTCACGAACTTAGCGCACCAGCACGGATATCTGCTACATCTGCAACCTTGCTTGATCCAGTTTTTATTAACTGTTCTGATATAGTTGTTAGTTCTAGTGTCAAAAATACGGATTTGTTAAATTTGTTACTTATCGAAATTATATATACTTTAATTCTAATAACTTCTTAGCAAATTTACAACGCATTATAAGGAATAATAATACTATGTATTGTAAATATAGTTGATACAGTTATGACTAAGCATCTGATAGAACTATTTGAGATTTAGGTGCCTTTTGTCACAATTCGAGTTACCAGACCGGATCCACCGTGAATAACTTTGAACAAATGTAATAATGATAAAACAGGGAATATATACTGAATTAGAAAACTTCACTCTTGCTCTGCCTAGATGAATTTCATGCACCAAAATAGGGATTTCAAAAACTCTGGAAAGTTCTGAATCAATTTAATATCCAGAGGAAAATAAATTGATAATCCCTGATTATTATCTAAATAATGTTCAATCTATTAATGATTATTTCGCTTTTGTATACAATAAAACTGTCGGTACTCGAGTTACTATAAATTCTTAAAGTTGTTCTATGTTTTCGGAATCGATTTGTTTCTCATTCAGAATGGCACTACTGATGAAATTGTTAATTCGTGATCATCCATTAAGTTTCGGGCTTATGGTTGTGACAACCTAACATTCACAATGCTGTACTTGTACCATACATTACTCATATTATCAATTCTTACTGTTTTAAATAATCTAAATGTGTTTTCTTATCTCAAGTATTGTTGATTACTTTTTATATTATTGTAGTTTTCTGTCAACGTATTCCAACCAAGCATAACACTACCGACATTTTATTAAGTATATTTTGTTCACTGATTAACCAACTTTTACCAGACTAGGCGTTTTGAATGGGAGAAACAGTAATTACTGAAAAGTATTAAATGTGCATGCAGTTCCAACATCAATAAACCATAGACGTGTGTTTCCAAATACCTATCTTTTGATTTATTTAACGATCATAATTTTACATAAATAAATATATAAACATTAAAAATACGAAATAATTTTCGGAAATAATAACAGAATTATAGTTCCTCATATTCTGTTTCAGAAGACTTGTTTGTCATCTGATCACAGAGAAATTGAAGATTTAGCGAACACTTGCGAGCTCATAGATTTAAACAACCACATACTCGTTTAAGTCACATTATGCATAACACCTAATAGATGTTCAACATAAACCTTCACTTAACAAAATAATTCAAAAACAGTGGAACTTTTTTTTGGAATAATTTGAAATCAAGAAATATCTACGATATCTTTAAAACATAGTACTAAATAAACAATTAAATCTGGGAAGTTTATTTATTTCAGATTATCTTTTAGACTAAATATCTAATATTGACAAATTTTTTTAGGAAATAAAATGATTCAACGATATATCTCACTTCACGTCTATTATGTTTAATAAAGGATCTACAGCCACCTGAAAATCACATTTTTTTGAATTTAGTTGTATGTAGCAGCCAAACCGTTGAAAATCAATAAAAACGTTTTACATAATTTTAAAATGTGAAGCTTGACTCTATATTTAACGTTTAAATAAATTATTGTTGTGAGACCCTGATGGTAAATTGAATTGTTTGTTTTCTTCCATTTTTATCTTTTTAACAATTTTGTTTATTGGCACAATAGCCATGTAGTGACCAAATTATCGTTACATCAGACCCATCTGGAAACAAAAAGTTTTTTTTAGCAGAAATTATCTATAAAAGGAAAAAATTATTAATTTACTTTTGACAAAAATTTAAATTGCATTATCTTGTCTCAAAATTAAGCCTATAAATAGTTTATATCTCTTTTTCAACTATTTAGGTACGCTTAATCATTATATGAAATCGAATCAATAATTTGGATTAAAGCAAATGCTTGTTTAGCAAAATGCTGGCGGACAAGTTTACAATACAAATCATAATTTGTAAATTATCTGTTTGTTTAGAAACAAATCTCTCCACTACCGCTCACTTTAACACCATAAAAGGTTATTACTTTTTTTACTAAAAATGAATGAATATAAACAAAATTTGAACAAAAAATATCTGCCAGCGGTGTAAAAATAGGGTGGCCAAAGTTGGCACTAACCCTGAGAGCGCCATTGGTTAAAGTTGATTTATGTCAAAATTTGACTTTCGTAAAAAGTATATTGATCAAATAATTTGAGAAAAATTTTTAATTTTGATTTCAAACTTTTAACATCCTGTATAGGATTTTTAGTACAAATACCGTTGCACGTCAGGAGTGACGTACCTCTTTCGTCATAGTACTGCCAACTAATTAAAATTTCCCTAACTAAGATAAATCATACGAAACATCACGAAAATTCACGAGGACTCATGAACGTAGTCACAGTACTAAAAAACCGAAAAAGTAATCGTAATTATTTTGATAATTTTAGAATTATTTCAATTATACTGACTTATATATCTTTATAATATAAAGTTTATAAATCATTATTATATGTTTAGTACTCAAAAAACCATAATTTACATTAAATAATTTTGAAATTTTCTACGCCCATGAGACTCGTATTTATGATGAAGAAATGACATTGTAGCGATTGGCATGCCTTGATGCGACGTTGTCGAGTATTTAGATTGAAATATTTCAACGATTTCTGACACCCGGCCGTCAACCAGTTGTGTGTTTTCACCACGTTTTCGGTAATTTTATAATATTGTCTTTATTTTTATGCTTTGCTAGATAGTTAACTTATAAAAAAAACTGTTTTTTTCAAAACAAACATAGTGTGAATAAGCTGATTATTGACGTTTATTTCTACAAAATGCCAAAAAAACTAAATAGTCGTTGTAAAGAGCTTGTATATTCATTAATACAGTACTTTGAACGGGAGCGTGATAATAATGGGCCACTATTAACCTTAACTGCCGTCAGAGAGGTAAGTTAAAGATTATACAAATGTCTAGAAATATGAAATTGTTTTCTTGTCTATTTTAGCGTGTTGCAGCAGCCCTAAACTTAAGTATTTCTACTGTTAGTACTATTTCGCAAACAGTCAAGAAGAATGATTTATTAAAATCGCCACCAAAAAAGCGTTCATACAAAAAAACAATTACTAATACAATAACATTGGATACAAGTGGAATCCGAAATGTTATTTATAACATGTATGAAAGAAGTAAGTTCATTATCAAATCATATTATAGATACATATTTATTTACAGGGCAGCATATAACTTTGGCATCTTTAAGAGAAGAGAGCAAATGTTTAATGGTTGTATTACATCATTGTGGACCTTATTAAAAGAATTAGGTTTCAAATGGAAGAAAGATGAACCAAAACGTGGACTTATGGAACTTCCTGATATTGCTATAAAAAGAGTTAAATTTTTAAGACGTTATAGAGAGGAACAAGAAGCATGTTTATATCAGTTCGTTTTCATTGATGAAACATGGATCTTTCAAAATGGAACTATAAACCGTTCCTGGCAAAACGATGATAAAAGAAGTGTTAGAACTACAAAAATTGATGGCAAGAGATGAGTCATTAAATTGAAGTAAATAAAGGTTTCAGCATTCTGGTTGTGTATTTAAATTTTATTACACTTTTGAAATTTCAGTGGAAGTAAAAATTTATTTACATTAAAACTACATGTTACATTCTATAATGTAAAACTTTAATTATTACATAAATAAACATTATTATTATGTAAATAAACATTATTATTATGTAAATAAACATTATTATTATTCATTTGTTATAGATATATTATACTTAATGCTGGTAATGAAAATGGATTTATTGAAGGTGCCCAAACAATATATTCCTCGAAAACTAAATTAAATTATTACCATGGAGAAATGAATAAAGACAATTTTTTACATTGGTTTGAAAACCAATTATTGAAGAACCTTAACGAACCTTCTCTAATTGTTATGGATAATGCTTCATACCATAGCATGTTATTGCACAAAACACCCAATACAGAAATACAAGAGTGACTAGCAAATAGAAATATTGATTTTTCTGTTAATATGTTTAAATATGAACTTCTGCAAAAAGTTGAACAGTAAGTATAAAAATCTATCGATGTTACAGTTTTGAATTTAGCGATGTTGGCATATTATAAAAAACCGCAAGTAAAATATATTCTTTTTCAGATACAAGCCACCAAAAGTATATCTGGTGGACAATTTAGCAGAACAATATGGACATAAAATGTTCCTCCCTATCATTGTGTTTTCAACCCCATCGAACTTATTTGGGGCCTTTCTAAGCAATTTTATAATAAACATATTGGCAGAGACGGTAATAAAGAACAAGATTCTTTAAATATGTGGTCTGAAGCTCTTAGAACAATTACTCCTGAAGTATGGAAAAATTCTATTAAACATACAGAAAAAGAAATACAAAAATGGTATGAAAGAGAGAGAGTTTTTGATAGACTAGAAATTAATCCCATTATTATTAATCCTAACAGCGATGACAGTGATTCAAGTGATTCAGATTTGAATTAGGAGAAAGGTTACCTTTTGTAGGAATTCGAATATTGTAGTTGAATTGTTTCTTATAAGAAAAATATATATTTTTTTAAACAAAACATTGTCTTGTTTTAATAACAATAAATAGTTTGCTATCTTTTTTATATGTCTCTATTTTATTTATTTAATAAAAATATAGTACAAATAAACAACATAATATAACGATTTTTATAACAGATTATTGAATATTAAAAGTAGATAATACAGCAAGAAGAAGAAGAATATCACAGTTGTAGATTGCTAATGAATCAACTGAGAAAAACATTTCTCAAATGTACTTTAAAACTGGCAGGATGAAGTGTCTTGAGTGTGAGGATCATATATTGTTCATATACGCTTCAATAAATTAATTTTTCATAATAATAAAGCTAAACAACATAACCTAACCTTACATTTTTGAAACTTCCTACATTCCTCGACAATTTAGACAAGCCGACAACACTGCAGGGTCGTGATCTCATAATTGATATATGACGTGCAACGGTATTTGTATTAAAAATCCTATATCTCCGTAACTACGTTCTTTAAGGGTTCATGTTTCTACGTCAAAATTCAAAATTCATTCTAGCAAACGGCAGTGAGCAAATTCAAATAATATATCAAGTAGGGGTTTAATTTGGTGTTTGTTTTTTTAACTTTTTGAAAAGGCAGTCAAGTAAAAGGTGACGCTGAAAATTTCTGAAAATAGTATTTTTTTGGCTTAGAGTAATCTAATCTATCGATTTTATATGGTTTTGACTGTATTGCTACGAGTGAAAAAATTTTGTCGTGGACTTTTAATTATAAGCAAATCTCTATTTACATGGCATGTATATTAAACAAAGTTATAATTCAAATTATATTTTAATCACACATCAGCTTACATTGTTACCAGAATTAATGAGTTTAAGTGAAACAATTGTCATAAGAATATTTTTTAGAAAATCTTTGAATTTTAACATACGTATATTTTACCTTTTACATTTATAATAAAATTTTTCATACTTTAAATATAAAAGATGAAATATACTTATTACCAATTGTGGAAATTTAAGATAAGCATATTTTATCTTTTACATTTATAATAAAAGTTTTTTATTATACATCTAAAAGATTTCTTTTATCTTTAACTTTCTTTGCCGGGAAAAACCACTGCTTGCGACCGTGGGGTAAAACTTGTACTGGGTAGATTATGTGATATTCACTTGCATTAAATTTATTGTAGATATTTTTTTAGTTAATATATTTGTTTTTTTTTTTAATTTAAATCTTTTATTTCCATCGTTTTGATTTGAAGAAGTTTTTAGTAATTTCAAAATTGCAACCGGTATCAAGGTATCGTGGTGGAAAACAATTAAAGTCTGTTTTTCCACTACTTTCATATTAAGGTAGATTTTCAATAAAACCTTTGGAATACGGTTTCTTCATTGTTGGTACCTAGGTACCCTTATTAATAAATTAAGAGATCGTATTTCACACGAAAATAGAGAACTGGCGCCCGAGGCATCACCGAAAGTGCTATATTTGTAACTTTTTTCCAGAAACTGCTGAAAAAACCATTACAAAGTCACTGAATTGATTTGATTAAAATTAAAAATGAATAACTTGGCGAATGCGCTAATCGAAAAAGAGACGGGAATAATTTTGTTTGTTTATATATCTGTGATTTGTTATTGTTGTTTCCTGTGTTTCGTTATTTTTTGGCTATTAATATTTAATTCTTCTTAGCGTTTATACAGAGTGGAGCAAAAGGATACAAACGACCAATTATCTCGTAAATTGCTAGTCCGAATTCTACAAAATTTGGGATACGGAAATTCCAGATTTGACATTTGCAATGTTGCTAGATTTGCCGTTTCTCTGATATTATTAGTCACTTTGGTTTTTTAAATATATTATTTTTGGAATATTTTCTTCAATATGAGCTCAACCATATGTAACACTTATGGTTTTATGTAGTTTAGAAGATCTTAAATAAATAAAACTGTGCAAAAACGGCGACAAAAAAAGATCTTATAGTGAAATAGCCAACTTGCTCAACGATACTTTCAACAAACCGATCTTCTATCCATATGGCGACGGTACAAAAAACTGTAAAGCGCTTTGAGGACTCTAGATTAGTAAAAGATAAATCCCGATCAGGTAGACCAAAAACAGATATGAATGACAACAAAACTTTAGATATAATGCAGAGTTTCGTTGAAGATCCACATACATCCTCACGCAGTGTTGCACAAGTACATGATGTAGGTCATTCTTCCGTCTTACGTGTATTTCATAAGAATACATTTCAACCATACAAAATTCATTTATTGCAAGAATTAAGCGACGACTACTTCAACCGTAGATAAGAGTTTACTGAGGTAATGATGGATAAAATTGAAAATAACGAAAACTTCGTTAACATGTTTTTCCGACGAAACAATCTTTACACTGTGTGGGAGTGTAAATTGATATAATTTAAGGTACTAGAGTGACATCCAAACTGGATGCGTGAACACCATTCTCAAATACACCAAAAATTAAATGTATGTTCAGGTATAGTGGGTACGCAATTAATTGGGAAGGAAATTTAACGTCAGATCCATACGAAATGCTACTTAGAAATGAAATTTTGTAGAATTTGGACTAGCAATTTATGAGATAATTGGCCGTTTTTAGACTTTTAGTCCACTCTGTATATTGATGAGTTAGTTTGAATGTTGTTTCATATGTACTCGTATATTATAAATTTCTGAAGATAATGTTCGCGGTTTGTTTTGAAGATGACAATAAATTAATCAACTACTTAAAAGTTTTTAAAATTAATGAAGATGAGAATGCAAAGTTATATTATTAATTATATTAATTCGTTTTAGATGCAAAATGTCAGGAGTTAATTTATCCCAATGGGGATTTTAGAAACCACGGTGTCTGCAGTTATCATTTTACTATAAATGATTATGTTGATAACATTATTGCTAATGCAGTACAGCTAAAGTTCGCTATGTCAGAAAGAGATCCCTATCCCAATATTTCAAATGTGGGGATCAAGAAAGTAAGTTAATAAAATCAATAAAAGTAGTATTTGTAATGTTTCAACTGAAATAAAATAGGGTAAGCAAAGTAGTAGTTGATAGTGTTCCTGAAAGTTCAATGTTTCTATTATTGTGTACCTTTTTTTATTAAATTTCTTATTCTACTCTCTAAATTTCTTTATATAAAAAACACTCATATGTGAGATTTATTAAGTTGTAATTCATTTTTGTATAAATTTATTTAATAAAGCGTTAATTTATTACTGTTTCATAATAATAATGAAAATAAGCAGATAGTATACACATTTAATATAACTTTCATATTTTACATTTTAATTTTAGATATCCATAAGATAAAAATTCAGCTGCCAGTGGAAGCAGGTCTTAGTAGAGAGGTAGGTGAGACATCTGTTCCAACTCCCAAAGCCAAGTCTTTAAAGGAACTCCAAATTTATCAAGAATTTCATCGTCTCCTCGGAAACAACGATTAATAAAAATGATTGAATCTCAGAAGACTTATATTAGACGTCTAAAAAAACTGGCCAAAGCTAGAGCGAATAACATCAAGGAATTATTGAGATTGAATTATGGTAAGAAAGCTATTTGATGATTTGGAACGGCAAGCTTGTTAATTTCCCAAGTTCAACGGTCAAAAAATCCAAAAGGGAGAAGATGGACAACTGAAGAAGAACTTCTGGCATTGGCTTTATTCAAGAGACAAAAATTGTTAAAATTTGTTGAGAATTATCACTATGCTTACAAACAAAACAATTATAAATCTTTTTCAACGAGTACCATTTACAAGTGGAATTAATGAACACATGCTCCATCATATTGATAATTTAATACAAAATGAAAAAGATCGTATATGGGCTATTTAGTTACATATCCAATATGTTTCCCATATAGATCAAATAAGAGACTTTGGAGAAATCACTGGTGAATCTATCAAAGCAATAGCAAACAAGGCGCTAGTCTTCATGATGAAAAGACATCAATATATTATTATTATTTTTCATATGAAGTAGTTTCTGGAACCAAATTATCCAAAGTAATTGTTGATACTAGACCTCTGTATAAGAAAATTAGAGAACTAAATGATAATCCTAGAAAAGTAATAAACAACTTAATTCAAGACAAAAATCCTCAGGTAATAAATACAAATGATCAACAAATAGAATGATGGATAGAACAGTAAAAGATATATTAAACGTCAAAAGGGAAGATATTGAAATATGGTAAAGAGAAAAAGACATACAAGTACTAATAAATATAAAACCTAAACTACCGACAATAGAGCAAATTACACATTTAATTAAAGTACTTAAAAATGATAAGGCACCAGGAATAGTTCAGATAACTGAAAACATACTTCACTGGCTATTTATTAAAATATGGCAAGACGAGAAATTTCTGGAGGAGTGGAAAATAGGAGTTATAATTAAAATTTCAAATAAAGGAAATCTGAAAGATTGTTCCAATTGGAGTAGTATAACGATGACTTGGCTTAAACTTAGTTGCTGAGGATGCATCATCGCCAATGATTTTGTTATTGCATATTATAATCTTTATCAAATGAATGATATTTCGAACAGTCGTAATGTCTACTTTTGATATTTACTGACTGTAGTGATATTGTGGCATCTACACAATTGATCTTATTTTCTTTGATAGTGTTCATCACTCGGCGATTGCACTTGAAACACCAATCTTTATTGCTTCACAATTTAATTATGAGGAACTCTTTTTCGATTTTCAAAGTGCTGACTATAAAGCAATGAACGATGCGTTAACAAGCTGGGCAGTGGCGAAGGGACCGTCACGCGCAACACATAGCCTCTGCGGTCCAAGACAGCCTCACCTACCCGTGGTGCCACCGTTTCTGCTAACGAGGCTCTGTCGAGACAATCGTGAAAACGATGGTCGAGCACAGTGAATTTCAGTGTATACGTCGTTTTCACAGCGAAGACGTTGTGAATGAGAAAGGGGACATAAAGGTCAAGTGAACGACACGAGCTTAACGATAACACAAAAAGCAGCAGCGACGACGACAAAAACACACAAAAAGACGAAACACAAACAACATCCCAAGTGGACTCAAAAGTGAAATAGCGAGCCGAAAACGAGATGAACCTGAGTACCGGTAAGTTGATTAGTGAAAGCCAAGGCGATGGCTCACCAAATCCGGCGCCTATATGAATGAACCGGGATCTCCACTCACCCCACGAGTGGTTAACAGGTGGTAGTACAGCCGTAAGCTGCTATGATACAAACCCAAGTACGAGGCATTAGTCGAGTTAGAAAGCAAACTATGGATCTAGAGAGAACACAAAGGGACAAACGCCACAGACAGGTAAAACAAACACACAACACAACACGCGAAAGCAAACAAAGACGATCCAGAGAGAAAAATGCCTGGCATTACCTCTGGGACAAAGACAGGTTTCGTCACCCCGATACTTGGCTCGGAATTGGGGTGATGTCTAGGAATGAAAGAACGACACAGAGTAATTGAGAGAGAGTGAATGGTGAGGACCCACCTGCAAAGGTCGGGGGTGGTGGGAACTTCTAGGATGCGTATCAGTTTACTTGATGCGTATCCCGGGTGGTTCATGGGCTCAGTATGAATGTGTGTGTGTGTGTGTAACAAGCTGGGGTTTAGTTTTTCAGGGTAATGGCGTTGATCAGTGAGTCAATACATTTTATTGCATATTATATGATGTAGTTAGCATCTTTGTGCCTTTGAAAAGATTTACAACTTTTCCTTTTCCAACATGGTTCAGCTCCTATCTTGAACATATAGTTATTGAAATGAAAACATAAGCAATATAGAGAGGTTAGAACTCAAGAATTTTATAAAGGTTTTTTCTGATTTAAGGCTGCAATGTAAACAATTAAATGATATTTGTTATAGGAACTATCCGAAGAAAACTGAGAATAACCTTAAAACTAATCCTAAAAGTTTATGGAAATAGGTGAATGACATAAAGAAAACTCATATTTTACCCTCAACTATGTCATATGATAATGTCACTTCTACAGATGGTTCTGAAATTGTCGATTTATTTTATTTATCTTCTGTTTATAATATGCAAAGTCCTCCACTGTGGACGTGAGACTCGAGCTCGAACCGGATATTGGATTTCCAGCAGACAAAAAAAATTGATCTTACCTTTGTGAAATAACTATTTCCGGATCTCTCTATTCTTTAAAACTGTACTAAATTTGCATAGGTAATATTTCTGCAGTAAACACTGCAACTTGGTAAGCAATAAATTAACTTTAGCGCTATAAATCATCTCAGTAATGACATCTAGTAGAGTAAAGTTGAACAATAGAATAACAGTGAGTTAGAAATATTTAAAATTGGTTTGCATGTTATCTGTAAATAATTGTATTTTCTTCAGATTCATTGTCTAATATGTACACATATAAGACTAAGTAAAACCGATTTCAAACATTAAAAAAAAATTAAACAATTAACAAAAAAAAAACATGTGTCACTGTTTCCGGTTATTATTTAAGGGATATTTAATTTGTGTAAATTTACATTAAAAAACCCTGGAAATATCTGGAATACTCAGAAAGATTCCCTTGAACTTTTTTGCAAGAGTGAAACTATAAAAATTTCATTGTCAACTTTCAATATTAAATTAATTGTTTCAACTCTTACTTTTCGTAATAAATATGAAAAGATAGATTATACTCCTTATCTTAATTTCCACGCTATTACAAAGCTTTTTAAAGTTATATTCACACGAAACCTGGAAATTTAGATATGTGTTATTTATCTTTCAATATTTTCACAACTTAGGAAATATTTCAATTCGTTTAAAATTCGATTACGACCTAGACGTTTGTAATTGGCTCGAGTCGTTTCTTCGAACGAAGGTATTTTCTTCTGATTCTTCGTTGTCGTTTTTGTGTCTCTAACTTGTTGCCTTCTGAAGCTGTTTGTTATCTATTTTCTTTTTTCGGATTTCAATTTCAGACTTTTCAATCCGTGGCAATCACTGTCTTGCCCTTTCTGCTTTTTCTTTTATTTGTTAATCCTGGTTTTGCCTTTGTATATTCACGAATCCTCACATGTTTCATTTGTGACTCATCATTTTCATTTTGTGTCTTAATAGTTTCAGTTCAGTTCAATCATATTTGGATATTGTTGCAGTGTTATTGCTTGATAGCAATTGATTATTTTCCATCAACAAACTTATTGATGGACTAGCACATATCTCTTGTGGTCTATAAGTTACAGTGCAAAACCTTTTCTTTGAATATGTGCTTATCAAACGGAAATATGGTCATGTTTTTAAATGAAGACATATTTACAGGCTCTTAGACAGGCAATACCAACATAGGACGATCATTGTAGATAGTAAAATCTTCTCCGGGGTGTGCCATAATCCAAGAGTCTAGGCCTGCACGGTTTGTACATTAAGAGGCTACAACTTATTGGAACAATGTTGTGGAATCGTTAAAATCGCAATGACATTCATGAGTATTCAGTAACCTCAAATCGAATGGGAATGCTTCAAATCGAAACGTAATGCTAGGGTCGGCGTCGGAATTGCCGAGTTTTGTATTCAGTAATGCAATACGTTCCGATAATCGAAAATATTCTGTTTGGAATGAATTGTTTCGACAGCTTAAGGGCTATCGGAATGGCATTCCGAGATTGATAAATTTTACAATTTGAATAACGAATATAAGATTTTAACTATTAATTTCTTTATTAATTCTTTACATTTTAAAATTCAAATGTTTGTTTTTGTAATATGTACTTATTCCAAAATTGTTTGTGTATTAGAGAACATATTTTCAATAAAGATGATTATTATTATTAATATTACAAAACTCATCTATTAATTTAATTTAATATCACATTAAATTAGATACTTCCATAGTAAACAGAATAAAGAAAAATAATTAGTACTGAAAGAGTGAAGACCTCACTTATTTTTTTTCTTTATTCTTAGCTTCCATAATGCGAACTTTTAATTCCATGTCTTTTAATTCAAGTTCTTTTGTTCT
Organism: Hermaeophaga mercurialis; assembly: GCA_951812935.1. Taxonomy (NCBI): domain Eukaryota; kingdom Metazoa; phylum Arthropoda; class Insecta; order Coleoptera; family Chrysomelidae; genus Hermaeophaga; species Hermaeophaga mercurialis. The sequence continues at coordinate 29,421,838 of OX638361.1, read as the reverse complement.
AAAGGCATCACTCTTTGAAGAAGACTTACATGTAGAAATCAGATATTATTTGATTGATAACGTCATTATTCGCTTACAAATGCGACGTTGCCTACCCAAACGATGCATCGGAATCCTAGTTACCGATTTGTGGCTTTTTCGACATGGTTGTTTCCATTGTGTTATAAGTGTAGGTTTGTGTTTAGTGTCAATGAGGAGTTTTGCGTAATGTGACTTATCTGGTTGTTTTAATCTATAAGCTTGTAAGTGTTCACAGTACCTTATGATAAAATTTCTAAGGGTCTGGCCAAGATAGAAGGCGTTACAATCCGGACAATTTAGTTTGTATGTACCTGATTTTGAAAATTTATTATTTTTAGATTTTACATTTAATAAAAATAAAGCTACATTATTTGTTACTTTAAAATATATTATAGAAGATGTTGTACGAGATATAATTTGGAAACAACAGCGGAAGGAAGTGTTTCATATAAGTGACAAGAAAGAAAAACTTGATTTTTTGGAGGAATATGAAATAAAGAAACACCTAAAATATCCTCAAAATACACTATTAAATGAATAACTAAACCTGGGAAGTTTACTGATCTTAGATCACATTTTGAACTAAATACCCATACGAGTATAATACTAATCATAAATATTTTTAGAAAAAAAGAAAAATATTGCTTAATAATGATTGATTGTGATGTTTATGATATGAAATTATTTTCATTTAAAAGATCTCTCAAACTTCTGTCTATCTGGAAAATGGTATGTCAGATACCGAAACCTGGATCTATTTGAATATATTTTAAAACGCTTTGGAAGACTGTAGAAATTCAGACAAATATAATTTATCTTTTCATATTTATTATGAGAAATTTCCACAAAGTGAGAGTTGAAACAATTAATTTTAAATTTTTATTACCATTATCGTTGCGACTATTGACCCATTTCTGGAAATTTTCTCCGTAAATCATTTTCGGTGCCCCACTTCCCTTTAAATTTAACCCACCGCCAACATATATTATATCCGATTCATTTGTATGTACGCCATAAATATTAAATCTATTTTCTATTAGAACCGGGCCTGTGGATTATTCTAGCGGAAAAGCTATGTTGCCAAAAAAGTTTTGTTGAAATCGTATTTGTTTCTCTCCTTGTTTCACGAAATCAAATCGGAAGAAAGGAGGCGTGTTTATAGTCTCTTTGTAGGTCTACTAGTATATGGTCTAGAAGGAGGCAAATGGTTTTAGTCGGAAAAAGTCACGTGATGATGTTGGCTCTTAAGTGGTACTTTAAACAATTAATTTTGCATTTTTGTAATTGTAGAAAAATAAAATTGTTTTTAAAAAGTAATTTTTTTGAACTAATTTGACTACCGTCTAGTTGGCTCTTTCCTAAACGAAATTAACAGATTCAAATAAGCTCTTTTTTCTCCTTACCTAGGTAGTTCCCAGAACTTGCAAAACAGATGCTGCCTCTAATTTTCGGTTACTACCCTATACAAGTTTATACATTTTTGGCAAAACTAATTTTTCATTATTTTCCACAGTAACACTAAACTCAGTACGTACGAATTCGAAATAACAAGATCTTTCAAAATCTGCAAAAATATACAAGGTGTTCCATTTAAATTAAAAAAGTTGAGGGTATTTCCGGTTAAACTAGAAGTATATTATTAACAAAAACTTTAAAGAGAAACAAATGATCGCCGAAGAGAACATTTGAAATGTAACATATATGTAATATATTGTTACGAAAGTATGTACAAGGATCTAGCTTCACATCGCCCTGTACATAGAACTTAGTTTTATTTAATATTTTCCAAATTATAATGTTTACTATCTATTTAACATTACTTGGGCGAGAGTTACGGGACAAGGCCGCGAACTAATATTACATAAATATTTTAGTAGTCATCAATATTAATAAACATTTTGGTCTTTTTGGTTAGAAAAATAAAAAGGAGATTGAAAGTCAAATTTGGGTTCTCGCATGATCGAGTAGTTGATAATGCCTACCCCGAATACGTAACAATATTTTAAATTAATAATAGTTGATATGTTCACATTGGATCGATTGCAAGTAACACCATGGAACATAATATTGGTGTTCTTATGAAAATATTTGTAACTTGTGTCAGGTTTTAAAACTCCCATACCTAATAGATGAAAATTATCTTGTATAACTATGTAAATAATTATACGTAAATGTAATTGATTATTTTATTGAGAAATAAACTATTTGTTTTTTCAAGTTTAAAATACCTGCTTAAAAAAGAAGCAGTTACCCATAGGGATTCGTACCCTTCTTAAGGCCCTCATACACTCCAATCTTAGTTGTGCACCTTAAATTGTGAATTCCCAATTAAATTTTTTAAATTACAGTTAAAAATAAATACTGATCTTCTCCAAATTAAGCTTATACGAAATATCGTTACTTAACATTTGAACATTTTACAAGATATGGCAACATAGATTAACAAATCACTCTGGTCCTACAAATTCTTTGCCTGGCTCTAATTTGTGGTATCCCTCCTCCTTTAAGTCACTGCTTGTAATACGTTGGAAATTCAGATAACTATAATTTATTTTATCATATTTATTATGTATAATTTCCACAAAGTAAGGTTTGAAATAATTAATTCAATAATAAATCATTTTCTAATATTAATTTTTGAAATTAATAATTTCTTGCCGAATCTAGTTTGAAATATTTAAATATTATTTTCTCTGAATAAATAATATTATATTTGCATTGCTTATCATAGCGGATAAAATATTACTATAGATAACAAAGAGTATATAAAGGGAAAATGGTAATTTATAATTCTCATTGTCAAAATGTTAATTTATAGATACTTATGTTTCCTGTTTTTTGTGTCTTCGAAAAGTGAATCTCTGGATGAATTGTATCAGTATGTAAGTAAAGAAATTGCTGCTTCTGCCACTTTGGAACGGCCCATCAACAATGCAAAATTGGTAGCTACTAATGATTCTTCCATCAAGTGTAAGATTAAGTTTCCATTCAATTTATAAAATTATCTAGATACATTTTTAAATATTTAAAGAAATTTTTATTCCGTTTCAATATTATTTTGTAGACGACCGGTAGATGATAGATTGCTTCTTTCCCCAGTCTTTGATTTCCATTTAGTTTCATGTTTCTCTCCAAATAACGTCGATTTTATTATAACGTCAACTGAAAAACTAATTTAAGTTTATTAAGGGTTCCTTATACCTATTCTTGTTTCTTGATAGTTTTCGTTTTATTTTACTTTTTCTAAATGTAGAATTCTGGAAAAAAATTTATTACAAATTGAATTCATAAATATTAATCAACGCATTTTTATATTTTGCGTTTGAATTGTTAGGGCTTCACTGCTAAATAAATAAAATTTTTAATTAACGTATAGGGGTTTTGTAATTGGGATCTTAATACATGCAATAATTTGTTTAAGTACAACGTTAACCTAAATGGAATAATTTGTAGTTTATTGGTGTGAATACTGAATATAGGAAAAAATAATTTCCTTTTAAACTGGTATTAGGTTCCCTATACCAATATCCACTAATTTTGGAATTATTTAAATTAATAAGTCACGTATTGTCAATTATTATTTAGAACAGGGGTCGGCAACCTATGACCGGCGCATATGATAATTTCAAGTGACCCACTTGAGTTGTAAAACACAGAAATGAATGAAAACGAAAAAAAAATAAAAAAAATATCTTCAAAAATAATAATAAATTAACTGAAAATAAAATTTAAATTTGGAGTAACCAGAAATAATGAACATAGACGAAATACCGGCTGTGTTTGGACGAATCTTATTATTAAATAAGCTCTCCCGTTGTATGCGACCGAAAGCAGGGAAAGAAGTAGCGTCGCATGAAGCACCGTATTATTAATATTTTTTTTTACTAAACTGGTGCCTTGTGCGACACTGCTTCTTCCTCATGCAACGAATGGGAAAGCGCCTTTACTTGAGGAACGTTTCGTCTCAATCATTTTGTGTTCTGTGATTGCAGTACTGATGATGATGCAATTTAAGTTACATAATAAAATTGTAATTACTGATTGTTAAAAAAAATATTACCATGGATAAACGAATACCTAAAAAGAGATTCTTTCAACATATGTGGAAAGAGAACTATGGATCCGTAGAAAATTGATTTGTACTTTATGTACAGATGTAATTACCGCTAGAACGTACTGTATTGAGCTCCACTTTCTTTCAAAACATAAAAATGGAAACTAAATGCCCAAGGAGGAAAAAAATTAATACATTGCTAAACGTCTGTTAAATTTTGGCAAACAAAATAAATTGTTAACGAGTTTTGTTACCAACCAAAAAGCATGGTACATCTGCTAGTTTTGTTACAGCTCTTAGCATTGGTACCAACGGAAAATCGTTTACAGACGGAGAGTTTTTGAAAAACACATTTTTAAATTGTTCCGAACGCTTATTTAATGACTTCGCAAATAAAAAACAAATAATAGAGAGAATTAAAGAAATGTGGTCATCTAGAACAGTTCGGCGTCGCATTGAGGATATGGCCAAAAATATTGATGAACAGGTAAAAAATTATTTGTTATCTAGTGACGTAATTAGCATTGCACTCGATGAAAGTGCCGACGTAAATAGTATGTGTAGGCTTGCCATTACTATTAAATTTGTATCAATAAATAGATTGGAAGTCAATGAGGAACTATGTGTACTTGCATCCATGAATGACACGATTAAGGGCATTGACATATTTCGTCAAGTACTAGAAAAGTTTACTAATTTTCAAAATGAACACGTAATGGATTTAAAAAATAAATTATTTTCTATAACAACTGACGGTGCTCCGGCAATGAGAGGAAAAAATGTCGGATTTGTAAAATTAATGGAAAATGTCCGAAATTGAGTCGAAATATGGAAATTTGCTGTTACATTCGGAAATACGATGGTTAAGTCGAGGTAAAGTTCTTAATAGATTTGTAAAGTGTTTTGAAGATGTACAAATATTTCTTTCCGATATCAATGAAAATGATCTTGGACTCAATGAGAAATAATGGTTTTTAAGACATTTGTTTTTGAAAAACATAATGAACCATTATAATTATTACAACGTACGATGCCAAGGAAATGACCACACAATTTTGAAAATGTGCAAGGAATGGAAGAGGTTTTTTTTTGAAATTGATATTATTTGAAGCGGACATAAAAGCAAAATAATTTCATTTCTTTCCCTTATTAAAGAGGGAACATGAAAGAAAAAATATGGATGAAGACAATCAAAATATGTTTGACAGTTGGATTTTATGTATGAAAACTGAATATGAAAGTCGATTTCAAAGTTTTAAGAATCATGGCAAAATGTATAATAAATCCTGACGAAATAGATGAAAATGATCTAAATTTGCCGTATTTTCAATTTCTTAAAATAGACAATTATAGTTTAGATATGTTTGATTTTATAAATTTAACGTTATGGACAGATACATTCAAAGCATTGCGGAAAAATTTGGAAACAACAGAAGATAATCATCATTCCCTGATATCATCCTGATGGGCATTACTTTCTACGAAGTTTTCATCTTTGAAAATAGTTGCCTTTGCCATTTTGACCGCATTCTGTTCAACTTATAAATGCGAACAAATATTTTCACAAGTGAAATTTATTTTAAATAAAAATAGGAAAAGCTTACTTCCGAAAATTGAGATGCTTGTATTTATCTTAAAACGACTAACTCTAAGCCAGATTTAGAATACTAATATTCTATATACATGGTGTACCAATCTTACGACAAAGTGCAATTACTCTCTTGTTATTGATAATATCAAAAACTTTGTAAATGGAACTGATTGAGAGGTTCATATAATCTAAAATTATTTTGAGTTATACAGGGTGTTCCATATTTCCAGTACGAATCAAAGTTGTGTTTTTTTAAATAGTACCCCGTATGTTTTTATATTTTTATAAACCTTTTGCCGCGCTGATTTCAACGATGTATCACAATTGATGTCTGTTAATATTAAATAAAGGATCTCATTTTTTTTCATTTAGATTTCTGTAGCCGCGAAACCGTTGAAAATCAATAAAAACGGCTTACATGTCCCTATCCTAACTTTTCAAGTTCTATGCTACGACATTAAAAAATATATGATACAGAGTGATAAAAAATTTGCAAATCCCAACTGATACATACAAAATTCCTTCATGTGAATGTATACCATTAATAACTAAATTAATCGGATGGGATTTCACATTTTTGACTCCTCCGTTTAAAATATTTTATAGCAGAGAACTTAAAAAGTTAGGATATGGACATATAAGCACTTTTTATTGATTTTCAACAGTTTGGTTGGTACAAACATCTGAATTAAAAAAATGTTTTTTTTTCATGTGTCTGTAGATCCTTTATTAATTATAATAGATATCAAGTGTGATACATCGTTGAAATCAGGTCGGCAAGAGGTATATGAAAATGTAAAAATATACGGGGTATTCTACTAAAAAAATATAACTTTGATAGACTGTGACCTTATGAGACACCCTGTATATTACGAAATAATATTTTAACTCTATCTATAACTTTTATTTAAAACATTCTTTTCTATTTCTTAAGATAACGGAGATATCAAACTTAGGAGTATAAGTTTATCACCCTGTATAAAGCTCTTGTAAAGAAATCTCAAGATGATCTTTTTCTAGTTTTAATAAGATATTTCCAGGTCAATTAGTGCTGGGATATACTTTGGAGGAACAGGGGAGACAGAGTTTTTGTTCCACCAAAAATGGTGATGAAATATTATATTTTAGCCAAATCGACCAAGGAAATTAGTTTAAATAATTTCTATTTATAAAAGGGGTGGATAAATAACGAATGGAAGACAAACTATATTCGCACCATTTCTACAAAAGCTAAAATGTCCGTATGCAAAAGAAGGAAGTAACTTTTCCGCTCTTTTTGGCGTGGAGGGAGTATTGGACAAGTTAAGAGAAGACTTGTAGAAAGTATACTGTTATTTAGAGAGACTCCCTTTACGGCGGTTTATTGGGTACCAGACGATTTTAGAACTATAACGGTTTCCTTTAGCGTTTATTCTACTGAGGAGGTAATGGAACACTTTTTCTAGAGAGGAGGTAATGGGGGAAGGTTAATCTTTGCAACTATTTCTAAGTACAAGGATAATATAATAAACATCTCACTGAAGTGGCTTACTCAGTAAGACTATTATATGCAAACATATCTTAAGGAAATGGGTCTTAATATTATCCTTAAGGATAAACTGAAAAGCACATTCTTATAAAATAAAAATAAAATAAAGTATTTTAGTAGTACAAGGAAGCTCGACGTCGCCCTATATTTCTATTAAGGAGTTAAAAAAATGAAAAGCAGTTTATAAAAAAAAATTTCTAAAATTTGCAATCCAAATATTGACCATTCTGATATTGATAGTAAATTTAATCAAACATATTTAATACCATAAAGTAACTCTGTCTTTGGCAGTAGACGTCTTTAATTGGAGATGCGTCTTCATCTTAAATAAACATTTTGACTTTAATAACGTAAAGCATAAATAAAAGAGACTATACCAGTAAGACACTGTTGATGCGTTAAATCTAATATCCTAAATAGCACTATCACGATTAAGAGAAAATTTATAAAGGCATTATATTTTATTAGCTCTTTATATAAGATCTATGGAGACAAGAATGAAACTCCTTTCTGTTTATGATATCATCACCATTAATAAAATGGACCAGCAAACGGCACTTTCCGGTCTTAGAGCTTAACAACGCATATCTCAACTGAACTAAATAGTCATATATTTTAGAAGCTAAAGAATACAATTTTACAAAAAATAATGACACTTTTACGAGAGTACAACTAAAGATCTAGCAGTTGTTATTATCAATTATTATTTTGAGGTTATTTTTTGCTATGGTTAATGATATGAAGTTATTTCAAATAAAAGAGGTCAAATTTGTGAATCATAATTGTACAAGTCCACATTTCTTAGTCAAAATCAATAATTTTTAGTTGCTGGAGATTTTGACTTCATAATAATTGGAGGGGGATCAGCTGGATCTCTACTTGCTGGACGTTTATCGGAAGTCTGTAAATGGAATGTACTTCTTTTAGAGGCAGGAAGTAACCAAACGGCTTTTACGGATATACCATTCATGCCGTCTTACTCTTATACAAATGATAAAAATTGGGCTTATTTTACCTCTCCACAGAAAAGTGGTTGTCAAGGTAAGTAAAATATGTGACAATAATCTGTACAACTTTTTAAAATATAATTATTTCTTAGGTATGATTAACAAAACCTGTGCATATCCTCGTGGAAAAGCATTAGGTGGGAGTGCTGCGATAAATGGTGTTGTTAATGCCAGAGGAGTCCCTGCCGATTATGACGAATGGGAAACAATGGGTAATAAGGGTTGGTCTTTCAAAGATAGCTTACCGTTCTTTAAAAGCTTCGAAAAGGTTGATTTTGCAAACGCTAATCCGTACTATTATGGACAACAAGGAAAAATACACGTGAATTATACTTTTCCACCATCTGCGATATCTGACGTTTTCATAAATGGCAATATTCAAAATGGCTTACCAGAGATTGATTATAATGCACAAGGAATTCACGGTGTTTCAAAGATCCAGTTTCATATCAAAGGAAATAAACGTGATAATAGTGCTCATGAGTATGTGGATACTGCGCAAGGAAGACCCAATTTTAATGTTTCATTAAATTCCTTTGTAACAAAGATTTTAGTTAAGTTTAATACTGCGTACGGAGTTGAATTTGTAAGAAACGGTCAGAAATTCTATGCAACGGCTACAAAAGAAGTAATACTCTCAGCTGGAGCAATTAATAGCCCTCAAATTCTTATGCTATCAGGAATTGGTCATGCTTGGGAATTACTGTTAAAAGGAATTCTACCTAAAGTGCATTTACCAGCCGTTGGAAAACATTTAAAAGATCATTGTATGTTTATAAATTCTTACTTTAGAACAAATCTTACTTTTCCTATTAATTCACTTCGAGATGATTTGCAAAGGTACCAAGAGGAATTAGCTCCCTTTACTAGGGGATCAAATTTGGAATTCCTTGCATTTTTAAATACAAAGAATAATACTTCTCTTCGAAATATTGAGTTAATTACATTTGGAGCACCTTTCGCTGTTCCTCCAAACCCAAAAGCCGCTTTTAATTTAAATTCAGACTATGTTAAAGCGTTTCAAAATTACAACACTTCAACAGACTTCAATATATTTGTGATACTGCTTAAACCAAGATCCGAGGGATCCATAAAACTACAATCAAATGATCCAATAGATTATCCCATTATTGATATTGGATTTCTCTCAGATCCTAATAACGAAGATGTAGAAGACTTACATCAAGCAGTCAGATATGTTCTAAGTTTACAACAAACACCAGCTTTCAAAAGAGTAAATGCAACTTTTATTAGCACTAATCCACCTTGTGAATATTTAAGATCTGTCAACATTACTCAATATTGGCATTGCGCTATTAGACATGCTTCGACAACAGTATTTCATGCAACAGGTACCACCAGAATGGGTACTTCCACTTCCGACTCTGTTGTAAATGCAGATTTGAAAGTTCATACCATGAAGAAATTACGAATTGTAGACGCAGGTGTGATGCCTAGTCTTCCTGGAGGTCATACCAATTCTCCTACGTACATGATAGCAGAACAAGCAGCTTATAGAATTAAAAAAGAATACGAAATATTTTAGAATAAATAGTAGAAAGTTAACTATACAAGATAGTAAAAATAAAAAAATAAAATGTGTAGTTATTTTTACATATCTTAAGTTTTTAGTAAATCCTATTTTTAAATGAAATCACATGTTAAGGCATATTTACTTTTTGGGAATTAAAAATTTCAATTTTAGTTTATTGTGAATTTTGTTTTAATTTTTGTTTCACTTAAAAAAATAGGTATTTGAGGAACAAGCAATGCTTTTATCTATACATGGTTGGGCTAAAGTATGGAACCAAGTAAATATCTTTAAAACGAAACGGACGAAATTTATGAAATTTTGTAGGTAAGTGCAATGAAGTAAAATGACGCCGACGATAATTTTTTTGTTAATAATATACTTCCGGTTTAACCGGAAATGCACTCAACTTTTCTAATTTAAATAGGACACACTGTATATATTTGCAGATTTTCAAAGATCTTGTTATTTCGAATTCGTACATACTGGGTTTAGTGTAAAAAATCTGTAAAAACGAGGAATACAGCACTTTAATAAGTTTTTATACAGTAAGATACCATTTAGATAAACAAATTTATATTGTATGTATTAATAGTAGGAAATAAACGAGTACTATCTAGTAGGTAACTATTGTTAAACTGTCAAATTGTAATTTATGGAAATAAATTGTACGATTAAGAATGGTTCATTTAAGGTGGTTCTAGTCAAAAAGGATTTACGATCAGAATTGGATAAAAATTTATGAAGAGCTAGATTTTGGCACTCAAAACACTCTCTGAAAATTTCAGACAGATTGGGAAGCTCTAGCTCGAGAAATTAAATAAGCAAAATCACCAAAAATAACATGGGCTCTTATTTAGAAACGCGTCGGGCACTCGGATTTTCTTTGATTACATAAAATTTAGCGATCAGATTTTATTGATTTTTTTTTTATTGGACGACAACATTATGTCGATCATTTTCGCAATTAGTTTATTACATTTTGGAAGCTTTGTTAAGAGTTAAAAAATTAATAACTGCAAGAAAAATGCCTTTTCAGGTTCTGTGGAAGAGGAAGTGACAACGTTGCAAATTCGCAAGCTTGGCGCGAAATTCAAACCTGTGTATGGCTGATTCGTGATTGACGGGGACATATGATCTTTTTCATAGAGAATCAAGGTTTTTATGCCTAGAAAACGATTATTTAGGTCTTTGAGGTTATTAACACATTATGAGCGGCTAGCTCAGGATATCGAACAGTGCTGCGTAGCGGGCCAATTTGCCAGCTAAGCAAAATATATGCGTGTGAAAATAAACTTGATAGACGTAAAAGTAATGGTTAGATTTTTGCTAAATTTGGTAATGGGTCTTATGTGGAACTATATTTTATATACATTAATTTATATTTTTATATTTGATAAGCATATTTCAGAAATTCGTGAGATTATGGAGGACTCACTTGTTTTATAAAAATACAATATTACTGTCGAATTTCTTATGAACAAAATTATACAAAAAAACAATATAATAAACATTTCAAAAATATAAAGCCATTAGATTTATAGGCCGTTGTTCCCAATTCAACGGGCGCATAATAAAATAGTCCGATAATATACACTTATGTAAAAAAAAGTATGAAACCAAATATACAGTTTAGTTAAATCCTAAAATAGTTACAAATATATATACAATATATATATATATATATGTATATATATATATATATATATATATATCGTCGTTAACGTTTTATTTAATAGGATATATATATACAGGACAATATACTAGTTTATAAAGTTTGGTGTAGTCAAGGCTAGTTCCTAATATTTTTCTTGAGTGTGATATTTGAAGAAACAATCTCCCCGATGCAGCGAAACTTTACAAAATTCACACATATAACACGTTAAACTTTTTTTTTTATGTGCGGCACATACGCGACACTGTCTTTGAGGTTTCAATTTTGTTCCACCAGTGGTAATTTTAACCAATTTATGCCTTTCGGGATCTTTTGATAACCTCCCTGGAGGATCACTTCTGCTGGACGTAGCCGATGTACCTGGTACAGGATCATCTGTATTGCCAGGAAGAGCTTCGCTAATCCATTCCTTTGCCACATCATGTAAAAACACCTTATACTTTTTTTTTGAATGTGGATTTAATACTTGAAAAACTCTAAATGCATTAAATAACGCACAATTGATAAAAAACATAACAGCTCGTTTCGTCCATTTTTTGGTACGACGCACAATCGAGTAATACGATAAGTATTGGTCAGCGCGATCAACACCTTTCATGTATTTATTATAATCAATCACGCATATTGGCTTCCAAATTCTTTGTTTTGTTGCCCAGTCAATATTATGGCTTTCCGCAATGTCAGCTGAATGTATAGTTGAAATCATTCGGACTGTTCTTTTTGATTGCCAACATTGTAATAAAATATTTTGGCGGCGACGAAATGTAGATTCCCCCCTTGCTAGGTCAGGATTTTTCAAACAACTGGGAAGCCCTCTGTTTACCCGAATAGTGCCGCAAGTCCGAAAACTATTCTGTAAAAGTAATTCACAAGTGGCAACACTATTGTAATAATTGTCCATGTATATGTGATGCCATAAGTTGGAATAGGGTTCAAGCAGATTTAAAATTGTTTCTTGCAAACGACTTCCTTCACCACAGTACATGCGAAAATTACAAATGTATCCCGTTTTAGCTTCACACATCATTCTTATAAGTAAACCATACTTTATAATTTTTGATGCATTATAAACTTTAAATGACAAACGGCCCCTCCATGGCATGATGCTCTCATCCAGTGATAACTCTCTCTCTGGCTTATAAACCTCCTGAAATTTAGGTAAGAAGTAAGATATAATCGGTCGGATTTTTTTCAGGCGATCTCTGTCATCTCTGTCATCATTATTGGAGAAATGCCAAGCATACCATATCTGTCTAAATCTATCCCTGCTCATTACTTCCGCGAAAATTGGAGTTTGGATAGTTTTATCTGTAGACCAATATTCGTCTCTTGTATCTTTACGAACTTGTCCCATTAGGAGAAGTAGTCCTAGCATTTTTTTTAAATCTACCACATTCACATCCTTCCACTTCACAGATTTTGCTCTGACTCGAAATGCATCTGGGTTTTGTTCGCGATACCGATTGGTTTCCGTTGCCATATATTCAAATAAGTCATCTCCAATAAATAGCTTAACCACATCTATTACACTTTCTGAATTATCTGGCATTACAAAAACTCCACCTTGTCCTAGGAATTGTTGAATAATTGGTACATTATCAGTTGTTGACCAATCAAGCACTTCGTCATCACTGTCTTCGGAGTCGCTAGATGATGGTATTGGCAAAACTCGATTTCTTCTAGGTTGAAATAATTCCTCGTCACTTTCACCATCTAAATCAGGAAATTCCGCGTCACTTGAAATCTGCGACAAGTCATCTGCATATACATCACTATCACTATTAGAATCCATTGTCTTTGAATAACAAAAGTTAAATAAATTTATACCGCTTTAAAAAGTATTACAAAAATAAGAGTTGTTCTGAGAATGCAAACTCAACGAACTCTTGTGGCTTTATGAATTTAAACTAAATGAAAAGTCGGAAACAAAATATTATAAGACCTGTGTAAATGAAAAATAAACATTCTGACGAGACATTATATACCTATTATCATAAGGCTAATATACAAACCACAATAATTAACTTAAAATTACTTATTTTAAACGAGTTCTAGTACCTGCCCCGTTTATAAGTGGCAATACTCGCAACGGGTACAAATACCTGCCCCGCTTATAAGTGGCAGTCCTCGCAACGGGTACAAATACCTGCCCCGCTCATAATGTGTTAATGTGGACTCAATTTTTTTGGGCGAGCTTATTCGGGTGTTTTTTGGAAAGATTGTAATCCGGAACGTATTAACCCGGTCCTAGAGCATTAATGATGGGGTTTTTTGGTCATTTTTTCATTTCTTACTTAGAATTTGGAACTTTCGTTTTTGATTTTGAAAATGCGGGATTCTTGAAAGTACAATTATACAGCCTGCTAATGAAGACATTTTTTCGAATTCTGAATTGAGGCGTCGCTTGGGAGAATGAAGAGGACAAGAATGGCAATTTCATTTTGACCTTGGGAAGAGCAGCCGCAACAAATTCTTGTAGAAACCGTCCTGCAACCACTTTGACCGCTTGCTGAAGAAATGAATAAAAAATAGACACTTGCAAAACTCTGAAATGCCAAATGTATTCTTTTGTTGTACACTTTCTCTGAAGCCCGTTTATTTTTAACATAAAATGTTTTTTCCCCTTTTGTCAATGACCATTTTCGTCATTTTGGGTTTTTCAGTTCACAAACTGTATTTTCAAATGACAACAAACAACGAATCAGAGACCGAGGTTATGGTATATGAAGACCGCGCATGTATCTATTGAGGGAAGTGGCCTGTCGAGGCAGCGTTGCCAAATTTAGTGAAAATCAGATTTTGGCGTCGGTCGAGCAGATTCCTTCAATTTTTGCTTTATCTGACTAGAAACACCTTAAGTGAAATAGTTATTGAAATATTAATGATGATCGGTTGTGGTGATCGATTCATAGAGTGGCCTCGTTCTCCGGATCTAAGCCCATTAGACTTTTTTCTTTGGGGTTATCTAAAACCAATAAAACGACCAATATGCTTGCAGGAATTGAGACAAAGAATTATTGATTAATAATACGTGGAGAAGCTTTGGAAAGAGTGACTCAAGAATTTGTTAATAGGCTGGCATATTGTCAGGAGGTGAACGGAGATAATTTTGAATTTTTGAATTAATGTTATTTAAATTATTATTCTCATTAGTCTAAAGTAAATAAATTTATTTATTCTACAACTAAGTTATTTCTCGTTTTTACAAATTATTTCTACTAAACCCAGTATGTCCCAATTAGAGACATAACGAGCAAAAATATACGGGGTGCGAAATGAAAAAAGTTGAGGGTATTTCCGGTTAAACTGGAAATATATTATTAACAAAAAAAATGTACATCAGCTGTATTTTGCTTCAAAGCAATTACCTACAAAATTTCATAAATATCGTCCGTTCCGTTTTAAAGATATTTACTTGGTTCCATACTTTATCCCAACCCTGTATAAGATGAGTTGAGAAGATGCTATTTTAAAATAAATTACTTCATCTTTATATTTATTTAAATTATCAAAGTGAGCTCAAAGGAACTTTGGTTAAACTGTAATTATAATTAAAAAACAGGAACCACAATTAGATATATTTAAATTATTTAAATAACAGCTAGTTTTTGGTTAGTAGTTTTAAATTTTTAGTTAACTTCCAATGTTAGTGATTACTTTTTATCAAAATAATATAATGCCTTACTATCACATGTTCTTTGGTTATTCTAACTATTCTATTATTTTTTGAAGTTACTTTCGAACCACACCTATTATTAAATTTTTTAAAGGATGTTATGAAATATCATTGGATAAGAAATTTCAATAGCAACATAATGGTATAAAAATAAAATATATTTGCTATTTGAAGTATAAAAGTCGGTTTTCCGCTCAATCGACCACCGAGGTCGGCTAAAGGTAGGTACGTAAATATATTCTCTCAAAACTAGTGAACTATTCAGTTAGAATAAGATATTTCAAGTGTCAGAAAAAAAGGTAGCGAATTCTGTTACTTGCTTTTTCAGCCATTCAAATATCTATCTATAATAGTTTACCGCCGTACTAATTTTAGACTATTATGATTAGATTTTAGAAAATTTTTTATAACAGCATAAAAATTATGCAGGACTAAAGTAAAAAGCAATTGGGATACCTAAAGAAATATTTTACTTAGCCTCGTTTTCTTATGGCATAATTATAAATACGAGTTTCTTACGAATTACTATAAGACTAGTTCCACTACTATTTAATTTTTAAGAAACATTAACATTTCGAAACAACTCATTCTTGATAAAACAATAGAAATACAAATAGTGTTAGTAATGTTACGGTCACACTGCCCGTTAGACTATCTTATTATTGAATTTAAGTTATATCTCAGACCCGAATAACAAAGATATAGAAAATATTTACCAATAATTAAAATATATATTAAGTTTGCAGAGCCCGTCAGATTTCAAATAGCAATTAAAACTTTTAATACTACTGATCCACCATGAGAGCATTTAAGAGCTCGTAATATATTTTCAACCAATAAAAACCACTAGAATCAGAACTAATACACTAAATTGTAAACGCTAATTTAGAAGTAAATAACCTGAATAAGTTAAGAGTTGTAGATACATGTATAATGACTTATCTACCTAGAGATATATATTTAATATGATTCGAGAAAAGATTGATTATAAAATTAGGTAAAAATATGTTGTCATTAACATTATTTGTTAAATTAAAATATACATCACTGACAAATAATTCTACTATATTTAATTTGAAAGCATGTACAAAGTAAATAAAAAATAATGTAAACTAATATAAAAACTGTTCTAAAGAATCAAATAATTTAAATAATTGTTAAAAACAGACAAATTATCCTTTTTTATTCCTCACTTAATAAACTCAACGTACATGTTTAAACATGCTTGTTATATGTACCATATTTATTTCTGTATTTATATTCTGTGCTTTACTATTTTTAATCTAGGTTTCCCAATGTTTACATTCTTATTTTTATAATGACACCACCTAGTTGTATCTCCGTTTCAATAAACTTGAATCATATTTCTTTGGCTGAAATTGGCTTAGAAACATACTAAAAAAACTTATTAATTAAAATCAACAATGATATGGTCCTAGTTTGTGAAATTATGAATTTAAGTTTCCTAAAAATATTTTTTTTATTTAAATTATTAAACCAGCAAAAGTAAACTCCTGTCATTTTTTTATTACTGCCTAGAATTACATTTTTGATAAGATAACTAATATTCCTTGTTCATAAAAATATATAACGCTCATAATTATAAATATTACGATTTTCAAATAAACTACCACAGGGTTAGTACTACTAAAAGCATCTACTAATTATTTTTTTATAAACATTTGTATTTCGAACTAATCCACTAATGATAATATAATTAGTTAAAAATAGTATGAGGCCTGAACATGTGCAGGCGATAAAGTTTAAATATCACCACACAAAAAAGTATATACATATAGATATAGTTTTTTTTTTCTTTTTTAATTTTTGAAATTAATAATTTCTTGCCGAATCTAGTTTGAAATATTTAAATATTATTTTTTCCGAATAAATAATATAATATATTGATTGCTTATCATAGCATATAAAATATTACTATAGATAACAAATAGTACATAAAGGGAAAATGGTTATTTTTAATTCTCATTGCCAAAATGTTAATTTATAGATACTTATGTTTCCTGTTTTTTGTCTCTTCAAAGAGTGAATCATTGGATGAATTATATCAGTATGTAAGCAAAGAAATTGCTGCTTCTGCCGCTTGGGAACGGCCCACTAACAACGCAAAATTGGTAATTGGTCACTACTAATAATTCTACAGTCAAGTGTAAGTAATAATAAACTTTTTATTCAATTCATAAAATTATCTATACATTAAAAAAATGTGAAATAGTTTTCATCTAAACAATGTGTCGTTCTTTTTCAATATTATTTTGTAGACGATTGTTATTCTATACATTGTCTCATTCCCCAAATTCTTTGACTTCCCTTTATTTTTTTACTTCAACTACTATAAGAAGAATCATTAAGCTATAAGGGCGAAAAGTCTGGAAACGGCCAATTATCTCGTAAATTGCTAGTCCGAATTCTACAAAATTTGGGATAAGCCTATTTTGGGATACGGAGATTACAGATTTGACATTTGCAATGTTGCTAGATTTGCCGTTTCCCTGTTATTATTAGTCACTTTGGTTTTTTAAATACATCACCCTGTATATTCAGTAACTTTTGGAATCGTCTCTTCAATACGAGTTCAACCATATGTAACAATTATGATTTTATGTGGTCTAGAAGATTTTAAATAAATAAAACATAAGTCTTGCAAAGCCTAATTGTCTCAATAAATTTTTTAATACAAACTATTTTCAACTACATTAAAATGTAACCATTGAAAGATTATGACATTTTTAAAATAATGATTACTTAATCAAGTGTTCAAAATGTGCTCCATTTGTGAGTTGACAGTACCCGAATCGATGGTAGAATGCATCTACCACATTTCTCCATGAATGTCCAGAAATTAATAGAGATTCATCTATAATTCGTTGCCTTAGGTCTGCAAGATTTGCTGGTTTAGTTTTGTAAACTGAATTTTTTAAGCATCCCCAATAAAAATAATCTTTACGGTTGAAATCAGGTGGACGTGGATGCCATTCAATACTACCTCGTCTACCAATCCATCGACCGGGAACTATCTCATCTAAATAACGCCAAACATTTACACCAAAATGAGCTGGAGCTGCATCTTGCTGAAACCATATCTGATAAAAATTGGCTTCAAACAAGTTTCTTCAAATCTAAATATTTTGCACTGTTCTATTTATTTAAGACCTTCTACACTACATAAAATCATAAGTGTTACAGATGGTTGAACTCGTATTGAAAAGAAGATTCCAAAATTGACTGAATATACAGGATGATCTATTTAAAATTTAAAGTGACTCGTAATATAAGAGAAACGACAAATCCAGCAACATTGCAAATGTCAAATCTGGAATCTCCGTATCCCAAAATAGGCTTATCCCAAATTTTGTAGAATTTGGACTAGCAATTTATGAGATAATTGGCCGTTTCCAGACTTTTGGTCCTCTCTGTATTAAACATACCTTTTATCAAAGAGCAATAATTGGATTGGGAAACCACTTAATTATCTTTCATTACGTAAATAATTAAACACTGCAGCTTTTGATCAATCAACGACTAAATAAAGAACTTAAGAAAAAGATAACGTTATGAAATATTAAAACACAGTAGACGTTCTCATACATAATAATAATTATAAATCTTTTAGTAATATAAAATATTTCGTAAATATTTATACATATAATTATGTGAATCCAAGCAATTTATAAATACAATATTGTATGACATATTTTAATAGTATAGTTTTGGTTATCTTGCCGAACATTGTTTTAATATTTTTTTGTAAGTTATATGTATGCATATACAGAGATTGAATGGAGTAGCTAAGCTAGATTTCGCCTCTTTCTAAGCAGTGTATTATATATCACAATACTTAATATAGGCTATTTATTATTATTATAAATATTCAAATATACTTTTTTCTGTATAGATAGTAAATTCAAATTGCGCTTATCACAGCTGAAAAAATATAATTATTGATAACGTATATTGTATATAAAGGTAAACAATATTATAATTGTCTTGGCTAAAATGTTCGTTTAAGGATAATTATTTTTTTTCGTTATGTCTTCAAAAAGTGAATCTCTGGATGAATTATATCAGTATCTAAGGAAAGAAATTGCTGTTTCTTCCTCTTGGGAACGCCTCACCAACAACGCAAAATTGGTCGCTACTAATGATTCTACTGTCAAGAGTTACACACTCTGAATTTTCTGTTCAATTCATAAAAATATGTAGACATTTTTAAGAAGCATGTTTTCAACTAAGCAAATTATTAAACCTTAATATTATTTTGTAGTCGACTATTGTATGATTACATTGTCTCTTTCCTCAAATTTCTTGATTTCTCTTTAGTTTTCTGTTTTCAAGTAATATCATATATTTCTACATTCTTCAATTTTTGAACTTTATGTCATAAATTCTGGCCCAGGTGGTATACACATCCAAATCCGTGAAGATTGGAGAATACTATTGATGCAGCATTATGAATTCCTCTTTCTAAGTCACATAATACACTAATTGAATTTAAGTTTTGCAAATTTTGCAATTCCATACGTCTCCTCACGTTTATTTTGCCGTAATATGCATAGTAGCGGAAAAGCACTATTTATATTAACCTGTGTATTGTAAATACTTGATAAAATATTACAGGTGAAACTTTAAACGTTCCATCAACAAAACAGTGAAGGTGTTGTTGGAGAAGTCAAAGATTTTCTGCCTTACTAAACAACACTACAGTTAGGATCATTGTCACATTCTGATTTTTTCGTTTTACTATGGCTGTTTTTGAAGGATCATGAAAATTTGACATACATATAACATCACTATTGTCATGCCATGTGGCATTCTCTCTACTGCTTCTCGTAGTTTTTCTAGACGAAGAGCAAGTGGTGTCTCATCATCAGACCCATCTCCTATAAGAACTTCTTCAACTGAATAATTTTCAAATAACTCATCTCCATCTGCAACTTTAGATTCTGCATCAACATATGATTCACCGTCAAAAGGTACATCTTCAGCATTACGTGTCTCACAACATATAAGGGTGGGGATATAGTATGGAACCAAGTAAATATCTTATAAACGAAACTGAAGATATTTATGAAATTTTGAAGGTAAGTGCAATGGGGCAAAATGCATTTGATGTATACTTTCTTGTAAATAATATACTTCCGGTTTAACCGGAAATACCCTCAACTTTTTTAATTTAAATGGAATATGGGGGATATTTTGGAATTTTGGAAAGAGCTTGTCATTTCTCGAATTTGTACATACTGGGTTTAGTGGAAATAATTTGTAAAAACGAGTAATAACTCACTCCTGGTTGTATAATAAGTAAATGTATTTACTGTAGACTAATGAGAATAATAATTTAAACAAAATTAATTCAAATGTTCAAAATGCTCTTCGTTCACCTCCTGACAATATGCCAACCTATTAACAAATTCTTGAGTCACTCTTTCCAAGACTTCTCCACATATTATTCATCAATAATTCTTTTTACTCAATTCCTACAAGCAAGTTGGTCATTTAACGTAAACACGTGATTTTAGATAACCCAAAAGAAAAAAATCGAATGGGCTTAGATCCGGAGAACGAGCAGGCCACTTTATGAATCGATCACCACATCCGATCATCATTAATATATTAATAATTAACCATTCTTAATCATACAATTTATTTCCGTAAATTACAATTTGATAGTTTGGCAACTACTAGATAGTATTCGTTTATTTCTTACTATTAATACAAACAATATCAATTTGTTTATCTAAATGGTATTTTACTCTAATGTATAAAGACTTAAAAGTGGTATATTAAAGTGTTGTATTTCCCGTTTTTACAGATTTTTTCACTAAACCCAGTATGCACAAATTCGAAATAACAAGATCTTTCAAAATCTGCAAAAATATGTAGGGTGTCCCATTTAAATTAAAAAAGTTGAGGGTATTTCCGATTAGACCGGAAGTACATTATTAACAAAAAAATGTACATCAGCTATATTTTGCGGCATTGCACTAACTTGTAAAATTTCATAAATATCGTCCGTTTCGTTTTAAATGATTTATCCCAACCATGTATTTTCAATTTCATTTTCCAAGTCTTCTTTAGTTATTTCCATCAATTTAAATGGTAATTCGTCAATTTTAGTACCCTGAAAAAAAGAGTATTATAAGATTTCAAACATCTTTAGAGGAGTGGTGGTACACGATATGTACCACATTATCTCATTTTTTTTAGAATAACCTAATATTTTTTTTAATTAATACAAATCAATGACAAAACTAACAAAATTACTTGCTTTTTATTGCTTTAAAGTTTACTAAAAAATGCGTACTAATACACTAGCTCTAACAAGTAACCAACACTGCATCAGAATAAATGACGGATGACAAGAGGATCTGGTGACTTTTAGAAGGGGTAATGTAAACGTGGTATAGATATTACATATTACGTCAACGCACTCATCAAGAAAAATATTTGACAATGTGGTATATTTTATATACCAGCCCGCACAAATTTACTATTTTAGATGGTCTATTTTGTGTACCGGTGCAGCTGAAAGAGTTAAGAGAGGTATAAAATGAGCCTGAAGAATATCTGTAAATATCTTGGAAAGGGAATAGGCAGAGTCTTGTACTACGAAAGTCATATTTAAAGTGATTAAATAAAAAATGCGGACATTTTGACCATTACGCATTTATTGCCAGGTTAAGAAATATTCACGTAAATGTGCAGGAATAATTGTTTTTCAAATAGGAACTACGAATGGGTTTTTTGATGGTGGCTTACTTTTATTTGATTCAAAATGACTGTTGATTATCACGAAGAATAAATGGAAACTTGTTTGAGGAATACTTTAAACAAATATTTGAATTAATCGCAATGGACAATGCAAGTTACCACTTCAGATTACTTCAAACTTTACCAACCACGAAATGGAAGAAAGATAAAATTGTAACATAGTTAAGTTTTAAAAATATAAGCCTTTGATGAAACGATGCTGAAAGCAGAATTGTCAATCATTATCAAGAAACATAAGCATAATTACACAAAGTACATTATTAAGGAAGTCCATATCTGAAGTAACGTGTGTGTATTGGCAAAAATGTATTAATCATGTTATAGAGAAGTTTGATAGTATAATTGATATCTCTATAGAACCTGTTATAAACTCTCTATAATCAGATGAAAAGTTTTCTGAAACAGAATGTGAGGAACTATAATTTTATTATTATGTTTGAAGATTATTTCAAGTTTTCAATGTTTATGTATTTATTTATGTAAAATTGGTAAATTGCGAAAAAATAGGTATTTTTATATTTCATTAAATAAATAACAAAATTCTGTCTTCTTGAATTTCCCTTTATTTTGGAAACGCATGTCTATGTTTATTAATTTTGAGACTGATTAACGCAATATAATTCTGTGATTTTACTCTTTCTTAAAGTTAAAAGAAATTCTTTTGACCTTGAGAGATTAATACTCAGTTGCTGATTTTAAATAACGCAGCGTTACTGATTTCATTAATATTTTTACACAAAAGTGGCCATATTTTTTAAAAGTATCTTGTAGAACCTAGTAAAATCCTGTAATGTTATAATATTGAAAAATCAGCGGAATTAAAATTCAGTAAAAAGTACAGGATATTCTATTAAAAAAATAACATAACTTAGATATGCTCTGATCTTATGAATGTTCAGACTTCAACCTTCATCGACTTCAGCCTTTATGCCCGTACTACTACTATTCAGGAGACAAAGGAATGAAAAGTAGATTATACAAAATTTGTATTAAAAATTTGCATTCTAGATAGTGATGATGAAAGTGATTACACGATATTTGACAACTTAAAGAATCTGCCTCTTTGAGAGTCGACATTTTTGTCCTAATCTTAGGTAGATATTTTGAATTTAATAATATAAAGCATAAATACGATAGTGGATAAATTGAGTAAGTTAAATCTAAATATCAATAGAACGATTATCAGAGAATTTATAAAAGACATATCTATTTGAATGTGCTAATGATACATATAAGACATGTGGAAAAAGAGAACAAAACTCTTTTTTGGTAATTATATCGTTACCGTTACTATTATCGTGGATGTTTTGTCGCCAAACAAATGCAGCCAATTAAATTAAAATCTATGAAGAAATCAGATAACAGGAGAGATTTAATACTTCAGAACAACAGGTAAATAACAGAAGGTTAGCGAAAAGAAATCAAAATATACCTTCCTCTTACAGTAAGACAGTAGCAGAATCATCAATTATTAGAAATTATAACTACAGCGCCCAAGGGGGAAAATGCGAAACTATATCTACTGGGAAACCTATCTACTGGCAAGCTGATATCAACAACATTCCCGGTCTCATTACTTTCTTGATGATCAAAAATAATTCTGCTAACTTTCTGCAAATAGAAGAAGGATGGGACATGGAGTCTGATCATTCTCCTCATATTAACAAATAGTAAAAATATTATTAAAAAAGAAAGTAACCTTATGCTTAGCCACAAATTAACAGACTGGGAAATTTTTAAAATTTTAATGATAATATTTAACAAGCTGAACGGCAGAGTACTCCTGTTATCAAAAAAAGGAAACATTTATCCTAAAAAGTTAGAGACCTTATCAATGAACAAAGAAAACTAAGAAGAAAGTGGCAACAATCCAGATCTCCGCAAGATAAAACATTTCATCAATTAGATTGGTAAATGGTAAATGGGCAAGAAGTAATGAATAAAAAACGACTAGATTTACAAATCATCTAGAAAACATATTCCAACCACTTGGTGAACAAAATGAAGAATTGTATCTCGATAATTCTCCTAAAGATAATCAGGAAATAGAACTTACCACTTCCAAAGAAGTTGATTCTGAAATAAAAGAGCATAATAACACAAAAAAAGTTCCAGGACTTATTTATTTTTTATTTAAAACAATTACCTAAAAAAGCTTCAACAGTAGTGAATTTAAGTATGAGAAAAACCTGAAGAACCTATTGAGAATACCTTAGATTAGGTAGAAACCCTACCTAGATAGTTTAAGTTAGAACCAAATTGCTAATTGGTCAGCATTGACCAGCATGAAATTATAGGTAAATACACCCCAAACAGTATTTCTTAAAAAAACTGTAACTAAGAAGAACTTTCAAACCACACAAAATATGGGCCAGACCCTATTTTAACACTTCAACTGATATGGTACATCAGGTTGTTTGAACATTTATGATTTTTTCTATAATGTTTAGAGGAATAAAAACTTCAAGCTTTATATTTTAGAAACTGAGATATAATTTAACAAGAAAGAGTTATACTTATAACTGATTACAATCATAGCTCTAATTGTTGTTATTATTATTATTTCTTATTGAGGTAAAATTTTTTTGCTAACGTTAATGTTAAGAAGTTATCGAAAATAAAAATCTAACGGATTAATAGCATTTTAATTAAGAGGATTAATATCTGAATCATTTTTAGTTGCTGGAGATTTTAACTTCATAATAATTGGAGGGGGATCAGCTGGATCTCTACTTGCTGGACGTTTATCGGAAGTCTGTAAATGGAATGTACTTCTTTTAGAGGCAGGGGTTAATCAAACGACGTTTACAGATATACCTTCCATGACTTTTTATTTTCTTGAAAGCGATAAAAATTGGGCTTATTATACCTCTCCACAGAAAAGAAGTTGTCAAGGTAAGTACAATTTATAAGAACAATAGTACAAGTAGGAGGTGGCTGCCTCAGTGGTAGAGCCGCGAGCTGGTGATCGAAAGATCGCTGGTTGTTCGAATCCATGTAGGGACGAGAATTTTTTCTCGTTCCCAAAAGTTGATTTCCACATTCAATGTTGGCTTCAAATTAATAGTGCTGTTCCTAAAGTAGCGCGGGAAACAGAATACGATGGCTAATAACCCTTAGCGGTTGATGCCACACACAGAAAAAAAATATGTAGAAATTTTTAATACCACGATTTTTAGGTATGATTAACCAAACCTGTGCATATGCTCGTGGAAAAGGATTAGGTGGGAGTGCTGCGATAAATGGTGTTGTTAATGCCAGAGGAGTTCCAGCAGATTATGATGAATGGGAAGCAATGGGTAATCGAGGCTGGTCTTACAAAAATAGCTTACCGTTCTTTAAGAGCTTTGAAAAAGTTGATTTCCCAAATGCTGATCCGTATTACTACGGACAAAAAGGAAAAATACACGTGAATTATACTTTTCCACCATCTGCGATATCTGACGTTTTCATAAATGGCAATATTCAAAATGGTTTACCAGAAATTGATTATAATGCACAAGGAATACACGGTGTTTCAAAGATGCAATATCATATCAAAGGAAACAAACGTGATAACAGTGCTCATGGGTATGTCGATCCTGCGCAAGGAAGACCCAATTTTAATATTTCACTAAATTCCTTTGTCACAAAAATTTTAGTTAGGTTTAATACAGCTTACGGAGTTGAATTTGTAAGGAACGGTCAGAAATTCTATGCAACGGCTACAAAAGAAGTAATACTCTCAGCTGGAGCAATTAATAGCCCTCAAATTCTTATGCTATCAGGAATTGGTCATGCTTGGGAATTACTGTTAAAAGGAATTCTACCTAAAGTGCATTTATCAGCCGTTGGAAAACATTTAAAAGATCATTGTATGTTCATAAACTGTTATTTTAGAACTAATATTACTTTTCCTATTAAATCACTTCGAGAAAATTTACAAAGATACCAAGATAATTTAACTCCCTTTACTAGGGGACTAAATTCGGAACTCGTAGCATTTTTCAATACAAAAAATAATACATCTCTTCGAAATATTGAGTTAATTACCTTTGCACCACCATTCGCTGTTCCACCAGATCCACAAGCAATGTTTAATTTCAATTCAGACTACGTTGAAGTATTTCAAAATTACAACGTTTCAACTGACTTTAATATGTATGTGGTACTACTTAAGCCACGATCCGAGGGATCCGTAAAACTAAAATCAAATGACCCAACAGATTATCCCATTATTGATACTGGGTTTCTCTCAGATGCTAATAATGAAGATGTAGAAGATTTGCATCAAGCAATCAAATATGTTTTAAGTTTAGAACAAACTCCGGCTTTCAGAAGTATAAATGCAACTTTTATTAGCACTAATCCACCTTGCGAACATTTGAGATCTGTCAACATTATTCAATATTGGCATTGCGCTATTAGACATGCTTCGACAACAGTATTTCATGCAACAGGTACCACCAGAATGGGTACTTCCACTTCCGACTCTGTTGTAAATGAAGATTTGAAAGTTCATACCATGAAGAAATTACGAATTGTAGACGCAGGTGTGATGCCTAATCTTCCTGGCGGACATACTAATTCTCCTACGTACATGATAGCAGAACAAGCAGCTTACAGAATTAAAAAAGAATACGGAATATTGTAAAATGACATGTATCTACTCGTATTTGTCATATTATATTGATTGATTTAAGAAGCCTCTTTTTAAGTGAAATTACTCGAGTGTAACTGACGATGACTTTTGTTTCAATTAAAAAAACTTTATTTGAAGAATTCTTTTACCCATAGAGGGTGATTTTAAAATTTGTTATTTTTTTTAAGTAAATTACTTAACTTTTATAATTGTTTAAATTATTAAAGTTAGCTTAAGAACTTTTACTAGTATGTAATTCTACTCAAGAAGCTGAATTGCCGCACTTAAATTGAAAATATTTTTATTTTAAAGACAATTTTATATTTACCTTATCATGTGTTTTTTGTATGTCTAACTGTTCTATGATTTTTTTATTTTAATACCACACCTATCAATAATTTTTTTATATGAAGTTGTGAAATATTATTGGAAAAGGAATTTAAATAGCAACATAAAGATGTAAATATAATAAAACCTATTTGTTTTTTGAAATATAAAAGTATCACTTCCTGTGAGATGGAAGTAAATTTGTTCTACAAATAATATATTGCATATTGTACCACTTAAGATGTACTAAAAGCGAAAAAAATGTTTAAAAGAATATTTCTTATCATTGTAGAGATATACTTTTATAAGTTTTTTAACTTATACAGGGTGATTCACAACTATTGGGACATAAGCTAGGGGCAGGTTATTTGTACCGAAATATGGCGATAGGACCATATATACCTTAATAAAATGTTGCTGTGGAATAAGCTATAGGGCGTTACAGTTGAAATTTTTTCTGATAATGACACAGTATATTTATAAATTATTATCGAAATCGGCACAGAAGCCTAGCTTTGGACAAGGAATATTATTTTATGTATTATTGCACATTTTGTTACAGCGCCACGTGAATGATTTCTGATGATAAAATTAAGTGGTAGCTTTTTTTGACCAAACTTTTTAGTGATTTTGATTAGAAAATATGATATATACATTTCTACGTAATATTGGTACTTTTGTTTAAACACTATAATCTCACCCGTTTTCGAGAAAAACGCAATTGAGCAGTTCAAAGTCACAGAAGGGGATTTCAAATAACAGACAATAAAAAAACTTGTAACGTAAGGCTTCTATTTCAATGGTAAAGCAGATTTAAAAATAATTTAACATAAAAAGAGCAAACTTAAATTAATTGTTCTACGTGGCCTCCTTCGACTTCTATGTCTGTTCTAATTCTTGTAATAAAGGACTTTCGGATGTCAAAGAAAACATTATTTTGTCCCCTTAATTAGACGCATTTTGTATTTTCCTCCAGAGTTCGTCACGTGAATTAATTTCATGGGCATAAACTAAGGACTTTATATTTCCCTAAATATAAAAATCAAGAGGGTTATAGCCAGGACTTCTTGGTGGCCATTCAAAAGCACTCTGCCAATCCATCGTTGAGGAGATATAACACTTAGATGATTTCTAACAACTAATGGGAAATGAAGTGGATCTCCATCCTGCATAAACCACAATTTCCTTCTTACATCGAGTGACATATCATCCAAAATATCGCTAAAAGTATTTTGGAAAAAGAATAAATAAGAATTTCCATTTAAATTTGGAGGAAGAACATATGGCCCTAGTAGTTGGTAGCCTATAATGCCTCACTAAATATTTAATTTAAACTCATGCTGAAATTCTCTTTCTTTAACAGCATGCGGGTTCTCTTCTTCCCAATAATGACTGTTTCGCCAATTAAAAACCCCTCATCTGGTAAAAGTCGCTAAATCATTGAACATAATAAATAAAATTTCGGTCATTATTATGCTTGTTGAGAATACGTTGGCTGAATTGTAACCGTCGTAGCAGATCTCTTGGAAGCAAATTTTAAACAGGAGTGAAGTCATAAAGGTTGAAGTTTTCTTTTTTTAGAATTCTAATAATAGACGACTGACTTACTCCTGTTGTTCATATACTCGAACCAAAATTTCATCTTTTTCATTTGGTGTGATTTGTTTCGGACAATCACTCAGATTTTTACTATGAAATGACCCGGTTTCACCCACACGATGAAATGGATTTGAAAAAGTTTTGTGATTTGATTGCCTTATGTCTGGATATAACAATTCATACCTTCTAGCTGCAATGCGATTGCAAAAATTTTCTTGTGCGTATACACAAACCGTATTCCGCATTTCTTCATTCGTAAAATGATTGCGACGAAGCATTTCCATCTAACAAGCTTTAAAGAATGCAACAATAGACTATAATCTCATAGCAAAATAATTCACTGACAAGAAATGACATTTACCAGAAAGAATTATCAGACAGTCCAAAGCACACTTTTCATAAATTAAATAATATTTATAATCAATAGTTATGAATCACCTTGTAGAATAGAATAGTATTGTAGAATACTTTTATGAAAATTTAATATTGAAAAAATATATCGAGTAGTCAAAGTACTTTCTTATTATTAGGGTTTTACACATAGAGTGTTGAGTTTTAAATAAAGATTACTGCAAAAATCTAGTAATTTTCTAAACAAATTTTAGAAATATTTGACCACGAATTTATATTTGAAAATTATTAGAAGTCGGGGGTAATCAAACAGGGTTAAGTAATATTCTCGCGTTGAGCAGTTTACTGTATAAAACTGACGAAGTTGTGGGTTTATTTAACCTTTTCACAAAGAACAGTTTCTCGTGGTAAGTAAAAATTAGTACATTGCCCATTGTAGGAAAAAAAATATTAATATACATATCTTAAGGAATTAACTAAAAAATAATGGTTCTATGTAAAGCAGTGACAGATCCGTTTTTGCCAGGTGGAAAATTATTGGGTGGAAGTGCTAAAATAAGTGGTATGAGCAATGCTCAAGGTGTTCCTGCATATTTTGGATTTTGACGAGTGGAAAGTAATAGGCAATCATTGATTATTCTACAAGGATATTCTGCCCTTCTTAAGAGTTTTAAAAAGGTTGAGCTTCTCAACGTTGATCCATATTTTTACAGACAAAATGGAAAGATTCATGGGAATTTTATTTCTTCACCATTAGCATTAGCGGATGTTTGTTTTAACCGCTATATTCGCATTGGAGATTGTAATGGAAGGGAAATATATGGTGTATCTCAAATTCAATTTGAGAATGAAGGAAATAAAGCGGATATATAATAACTTATAGATTTGTTGATCATGTTCAAAGTAAAACCAATCTAGAAATTGCATTAAAGGTGTTTGTTTCGAAGATTCTAGTCAATCGGAATACACCATATGGAATTGAGTGAAATGATAGTACAAGTTATCATATAGAAGTAATATAGTGGCGATAGTGGTGCCACTGTTTTCAGTAAACGAGGTTCTGTCAGGACAAGTATGTGTGCTTTGCTACCTGTGTCTGCCCAAAATGACATGTGTATAGGTGAAGTGAGTTTCAACGGTTAATTTCGGAATAACGGCCTAACAAACGATAAAAAGCTCGGCGACTATCATAAAACACACACACAAGCAAAAAAACGAACACACGCAAAAACAACGAACGACAAAATGGCGCCAAAACCTGTTAGGCCGTTAGGTTTTGGCTTTAAACGACATCCCGCTCTCCAACTTTCCTATGGGGAAGCGGGACAAAGGATAATACTAACAAACCGAAACATACAACAAACAAACTGACAGCGAGCAGGCGACTCGGAGAGAAAAATGCTTAGCATTGTCTCTGGCGAGACAAGAACAAGCTCCTTTACTCCGAAAATTGGCTAAGTTTGAAGTAAAGTCTTAGTTAGGGATTGAAAGACGATAGAGAAATTGAAAGTATGAATGGTGAGAACCGGCTTGCAAAGGCCGGTGGTGGTGGTGAGAATTCCTAGGTTGCGTCTGAGTATAATTGATACTAACTCGGGTATTTCAGGGGTTCACGTATGGTTGAGTGAGTGAGAAGTGATATTATCAGCGGAGGCAATCTGGTGCTCTAAAATATGTTTTAAGGAGTAAAATATGCTTATATGTTTTAAATTTGCAGAATAAAAGTATTTAAAAATTTAAACCACAACATTTTGATGACATTATCACTCCACAAAGATTAAGCAATATCAGACACTACTTTTTTATATTAACTGTACTTTAATTCATTTGTATTTATTAAAATTGATATTTTCGAAATTATTTTTTCCCTTTTAATTTCGGATGGGATTAAAAAATTCGACTGTTAGGTGATACATTGACTTTTTCTCAAGTTGGAGAAAATTTATAGGTGGTTAAATAATAATAGATTGTCTTTGAATATTAAAAAAACAAAATTCATAACTTTTTCTACAACCATGCATGATCAACGAAAAAACTTAATTATTAAATTACACAAAATAAATTGTAATAAACAACAGTGTGACTGTAATTTAATAGAAAAAACAAATAAAATATCTTGGAATCTTACTTGATCAACACTTAAAGTGGACTGAACATATTAGTTATGTTGCAAAGCATTTACCTACTTTAATCTACAAATTCTATGAGCTACGTGATATTTTATCCAAGAAGAATTTGTTGATTTTGTATACCTCTTTTGCAAAATCTATTATTTCATATTGCGTTGTAGCAGGTTTCAAAACAACAATGAATATGTTAAAAGTTTTATTTTCTTTTCTTTTTCAAGGTTCAAAAATATTTAATATACAGCCAAAGTATCTAGAAGAAATAAAAAAATATAATTCTTTTAAAAAAGGAGTAATAAAGTGTATATTCACTAATCCTAACAAATTTAATTCAATATAATTTAAAATTTGTCGTATGTATATAATTGTGTTAAACAATAAACTTCTAAAAGCCACAATTATCCATCACTGGATTCACCATTCTCACTTGAAAGAAATTTGAAATTTAAAAATAGAGGCAAAAAAAGAGAATTTTTTTTAGACTTTTATTTATTGTATATATAATTGCCTTAAATATCACATGTACATACATACCTAGTATTAGTGCACAACGTGTGGAGTTACGGGACAGGTTTTCTAGCCTAGTGTAAACAAACACAATGTACTTAAAAATAGTCAATAAATTGATTGATTGTTTCCTGTTTCTTTTCAAGTAATATCATATATGTACTGATGCTCTTTTACTTTCCTGTTTACTTGAATGAAAATAGTTTTCCAGATTCATTTTAGTGCCAAGATGTATTTCAGCAGAATATAGAAGGTCCAGGTTCTCTTTCATATCTCAAATCTAGATAAGAAACGAATGAAAAATAGCCTAAAACCTTTCTACCAATACATAAGCAAAGAAAATAATTAAAAACGGCCCCATGTAATAGTAAAAAGCATGAAAACAATTTAGAAGAGAAAGCAGTAACTATCACCTGCTCTTCTTTAACGTGGAGGGATTATTTGAAAAGTCAAGAGCAGACTTATAAAAACTGCACTATAATTTAGAGGGACTCTTCTAACGGCGATCTATTGAGTTCTTGTAAATATAACGACAGCAACAGTTTCCTTCGGATATGTTTTTTGTGTATCTAATTGTTCTAAAATGTTCTGTTACCTTCATAGACACCTATCATTAAATTTTTTATACGAGATTGTGAAATATCGTTGGATAAGGAATTTCAGTAGTACTATTGATATAATAAAAATAAACTTTGTTTGCTATTTCAAATATAAAAGTTGATATCATTTTCTGTGAAATGGAAGTAAATTTTTTCCACAAATAATATCTAGCATATTGTTCCACAGGATGTAGTGAATGCCTAAAATGAATTTAAAAGGATAACATGAGTCAATATTGGCGTTCCACTATTAGATATGCTTCGTCAACAGGTACGACCAGGATGGGTACTTCTACTTCCAACTCAGTTGTAAATGCCGATTTAAAAGTTAATACCATGAAAAAGTACGACCTGGAGACGCAGGTATGATTACTAATCTTTTTGGTGGGCATATAAATTCTCCTACGTACTTGATAATATTATTTTTAATATCTTATGGTTTGAATAAATCATTGTTTTCAAGTGAAATCACATATTAGGGCCAATTTACTTTTTTGAAACTAAAACACAAATAGTTGTTTGTGACTTTTATTAATCCCTAATCTTTGTTAAACTATGAACATTTATTCTTTGAGTCGTTCTGGATATTATTTATATAATAATGTCTTTTTGAAATATTTTGAATCATTGAATGAGTATTATTTATCCTTTATGATCTCCTAAAAAATATTATTATATAGGTATGATGTTTTTGTCCACAAAACTCTTCGTATTTAGTGCTATCTGAGCGTAACAATAAAGCTTTCTATACACTTTCTTTAAAAGCAATTAGACCTTTTGAGCCAAACACAAAAGGAGAATAAAAAAGAAAGTAAAAAAGAAATACGTTTCCTGATCCTACAAGCAAAGACTAGTACGAACTACGATATGACATTAAAGATTGGGAGAACAAAAAATAATGCTTGTTTATACAGTGATGGGTAAATCTGTTGAACCAAGTTAATATATCTGGAATCGTTAGAGATATCGAAATGAAATTTGGAAGGTAGGTATTAGAGTAAATTATATATTATATTAGTTAATATTATTTACTAGTCTATTAAAGAAATTAATATATATATATTGTTATAGAAGAAACGTTTAATTTTTGAGGATGTTGCGTATGAGCCTCTTGTACCCAATGAGGATAACTTTGCGGCCAGTAGCGGGAGTTGTGTGGATTAACCGTTCAAACAAAATGTTGTCTCCTCGTTTGAAAACACCACATTTCTAACAACATTATTACCAAATATCCATAATCGTTTCAGAAAATTCTGAACGTCTGTCGAAATCGTCTTCGAAGAGTTGCTGAACAAGGCGAATTTTATATGGATGATATTTTTCTCGCTTTAATGTCCTTCTTACTGAACAACGGCTAATTTCGTGCGTATTGGCGAGTTCATTAGTTGATAAATGATGATTTTCTTCTAAAGATATTTTAAGCAACATTTTCATTTGTTGCACTTTTTAAACGTCCACTTTTCGGTAAATTTCTGATTTTTCTACTTGTGTTATACTTTTGGACAGTTTTTGTCACTACCGATCGTGGTATCTCTCGATTCGGATGAACATCGCTAAAAAGATCACAAACTTTTTGATGCGTCCTTCTGCTGTCCCCATACCCAATCATCATTAGTGTTTCTATTCTTTCCCTTTCACTTAATTCGGCCATCTTACATTAAAATTCAACTTCAAACACTGCTTACTTATTTTGACAACTACTGTCACTGCTACAATGATTTTCAAAGATTACTAGAAATCATAACTTTTCCTTTCTTTAGATACTTTTTTGTTAATATCTCGGTTGGCATTCACATTAAAAATTTCGAACCCTATAGTTTTGTACTCGTAATAAAATATTTTATTAAAAACTAAAATAATATACAAGGTGATTCATTACACATTTCAAATCGACATTACCTCCGGTTAAACCGGAAGTTCAAAATTGTTAAAAAAATTAAAAACAAATACGCAATTTACTCTAATATCTACCTTCCAAATTTCATTTATATATCTCTGTATATTTACTTGGTTCCACACATTTGCCCATCACTGTTTATTTTTTATAAAAAAAGAACAATGACAAGTATTTCTTTAATTATTGATATATTCAAGTTGTATAAATTTTTATGCTCTGCTAGATGAATACTTAATTACTTCTTGACATTCCCGAATAAACCCATTTCGAAAAAATTTTATAAAAAAATATCTGATATACGCTTAGTTTAATATTATCAAAAGCATTTTTTCACATTCGTGGTTATCGGACCATTTCATGTTCTTCAAGTGCCGCAATACAATTCGAGTAAAAAGAAAAGAAAAAGCCGCACACTTCCTGGCCTTCCAAACAAAA
Source organism: Hermaeophaga mercurialis (assembly GCA_951812935.1). NCBI lineage: Eukaryota > Metazoa > Arthropoda > Insecta > Coleoptera > Chrysomelidae > Hermaeophaga > Hermaeophaga mercurialis. Next base: position 29,387,504 of record OX638361.1, on the reverse strand, counting down.
AGACAAAAGACCTCCAACACCGAATCATCATTGTCAAGTTCGGGTAGCGCCGTATTGGACCGTAATCTGTAGTTTCAACTTCAGTGTTGGAGCTTTCAGGATTTCAGTAGTGCGTTGGTTTACACTTCAGCGTGATGCCGGCGCCGGCAACGTAGCGGCGGCGACGCTCGTTTTCCCTCACCTGTTACGTGATCTTTCATCAGAATGCAGACAAACGTGCACATAGACACGAGGAACTTGAGGCCGTCTCCCGAACACAGGATTAAAGGATCAGGACAGAAAAGGACATTAGAAGTAAGTCCGGATTTTTCTCTAGACTTTAGTTTAAAGTTAATGTAATTAAAGCGGAGTCTGTAGACGAGGGAATTAGCTGGATGGTTTGTAGGTCACGTGACTATGAATTAATTACTGTGAGGACTTAGGTGTATACTAATTAATGTGTTCATAAATATTTTAAATTAAATTAAAAAACAGTAAAAAAGAAACGTCGATAAAAATACTTGGTAACTTTTTTTGTAAGGAAGTATTTAAACTGCCTACATAAACACATGTTTAAAATACTTAAAAAACAAAAAGAATTTTTTTTTGTGAAATACATCTTCCTTCAAAATATTTAAAATATTTAATAATGCCTAAGTAATATGTACCTACATTAGCAATATCAAAACGTATTTTAAATAGCAGATATCAATTACTAAACCAAA